>JBAIAA010000642.1:1200000-1587952 GCA_037893245.1 Crossaster papposus | reverse complement strand
TATACCTTCCCTTTTAGGTCTAGCAGGCAGCCAGAGGCCAGACAAGTGTTAAGGTGGCTGTGGTGATCAATCAATGCCTATTGTGGTCAAGCTCAGCCATTCAGATGCTCAAAACCAGTCACTTGATAAGGATAATGGGAAAAAACCTCATGTGGTTTTACACAGTTTGGGGATTCACTGACTGGAAAAAAATTATACTGAATATTATGTGATTGAGTTTTATTAATAAATCAAGTGTCTGTTTACTGCAGGTAAAAACAACACATGATCCTTGGCATTGCATGTACATGTACATGTGTACCGGTACATTGTACATGTATAGTATGTGTACATACTATGTACAAGTACACACATGTATACAGTATATTTAGACTTTAGAGAACTTCCTGAATTCTCCAAATTATACCACTTAACAGGAAACTAAATTACATGTAGCACATTTTTGTAAACGGACGGGTACAGTACACATGTACCCATGATGTATGGAATATTTCCTTGGATCAGCCAATTTCTTTGTTTTTTCACTTTACTTGAAAATTGAACAACACTGTATAAATTGTAAAAATTGGAATTTCCTTGTTTGGTTTTTGTTAACTAGTCAAAAGTACCCGTGGGTGTAATATATGACCGGAAGAAGGGAAGTTGGGGATGGGGTGACGTACCCGTACCCGTAAGTTTAGTCAAAAGTACCCGTGGGTGTAATATATGACCGGAAGAAGGGAAGTTGGGGATGGGGTGACGTACCCGTACCCGTAAGTTTGGGCGAGATCGGACCAAGGACTTGGGAGGAGTAGCAAAAAACGAACATTTGACCTTTGACCCCAGTGATATATGACCGGAAGAAGGGAAGTTGGGGATGGGGTGACGTACCCGTACCCGTAAGTTTGGGCGAGATCGGACCAAGGACTTGGGAGGAGTAGCGGAAAACGAACATTTGACCTTTGATCCCAGTGACCTTGACCTTTCCAAAAATGAACCCCTCAAGGGCAATTCTGGGGTCAACTTACATCCACCCACCAAGTTTGGGCGAGATCGGACCAAGGACTTGGGAGGAGTAGCGAAACAAACAGACAGACAAACGTTGCTCGAATCATAGTATGATGATGATGATTGTAAGTTGCATGCCTGTATGTAAAGAGTCGATATTTGTCAGAATTTTTTTTTAAATTTCAGGATTTGTATAATCTATTGAATATCTGCTTGTTGCACGCAGATTCAGTAATTAATTATGCAAAACAAGACTGCATCTTGACCTCGTGATTCTGTTCATTCAGCTAGCGCTTTCAGTTTCAATCGCGGTACCTTGTCTTCTGTTATCCGCTGCTGTGTTATAAATACAAAATGATGGCAGCCAAATTGGCCAATCAGCAGCTTTGTTCACATTTCTGTTGGCCCAACCACTCTTATTCTTTTTTGGCAGGAGGTTAAAGGTAGGATACACCATACCGTAGGTAATTGCTTGAATTATCATTAACCCTAACTCCCTACACAACAAAGGAAGTTGGAGGATTTTGAAGGAATTGTATTGTTTAATAACAATGGTGAGGGAGTTAGGGTTAATGGGTAGATTTGGGGGGTTGTATTTCATAGTAAATATCGTTTAACTGACTTTTCCGAAGTTTTACAATCATGGATGCCGAGAAAAGCACGAAAAACAACGTTTATTTTTAACCGTCGTCGAGCAGTTATTTTTATGTTGTTTTTGTTTTTTCACGATCCCCGTTTTTCTTTATACAATTACATTTTTTCGGAATAATTACAGGATATCTAGCGCAATCCTTTGGCTGGATGCCTACAATCATTATTTACTATCAAATAAGTAAGATATTTCCTAATAATTTGAAAGTAACATTTTTTGATATCTGCAAATGGTGTATCCTACCTTAAGCCATTGTATTTACCCAACCACTCTTCTTTTTTGGCAGGAGGTTAAAAACACAATCTGTAGTTTACTTGACAAAATATTTACACCCATGAGTCATGTACTTTTTAAGTTTCTATTGGCAGATGTTTGAAAGTCAATCCTTATTTACTTGACAAACAACATCTTGTGTCACACACTAACCAGAACACGCCTCTCTGCTTCTTTGAAGATATCTTGACCTTAATAACTTATTAGCCTTGGCTTGGGGCCCTTTGCACAACAGTCATGCACATTGTAAGTACCTTTGCTCCCACCGTGAGCAAATTTACTCTTAAATTCTTCAGGACTTTAGTAACACTTTCACCTTTAAAGATTTTTCCACTTGGGGCTGTGGTTTAGAACAAAACACATTTGGAAGGTGTCACAAAAGGTGCTTGTTGGGGGTAAACACCTTAAGGTGAAAAGTTCAGTTGCAGACGAGTAGTTGTTAATTAAACTCGTCATTTAGAAACATGTTGCTTTTAATAGGATAAGATTTTCTATTTTAGACTTAAATAACAGATGAGAAGTAAAAACTAAAAAAAAACGACACAAAATCACAGATCAGAGTTTTAAAGGAACAGATTGAAGTGGATTTTTTATGTAGTTACTTAAAGCGCAAAACAGGATAACACAGAAAAACAAAATTGCCAAACTTACTGCTGTTGTCATAACCCCGGAAGGCCTTTTCTTTTCGTGTGTTAACTTTATGCATAGAATTTTTGTGAATTTAGTGATTATTTTTTAATTCCCATAACTGGCTGTGCGACCATTAGTGATCTGTATTATTCAGTTTTCAATTCTGCGGATGGTTCTGCAAAGGTTTTACCCTAACTTTTTTCCCAAAAAAATGTTATGGCAAACTGAATGAAATCCTAGAAACTTGCCTTTAGACAAGAATGAGCCTAAACAGTGCAAATCTCTTTTAACCAAAAAAAAAAGAAGAAAAAAAAAGAAAAAAAGTGTAGCTCTAATCTATTTCATTAATTCACAAAAGGTGTCAAAACTAAACCAATTTGTTGGTCCACTAGTGTAGACTTGCTAAATTATGTCAACAAGTAGATTCAGAGTTATTCTTTCGCACTCATTCCTGTACAACCACCTTGAATCCTTGTCATCATTTTACTCCATGGTACCACACTATCCAGGTCCTTGCTTCCAAATCCCCTTGCCTCCAGCATTTTACATACCGCTCACTGTTCCCATCATTGGATGTTGTAGAGTTTTCGTCCAGACAGACGAAAACAGGAGAGGGTTACAAGTTCACTTTAGGATTATAGGAGTTGTGTTTTTTTGTGTGTGTTTTTTTGCACATTGCACAAACAAGACATGCACATTTTATGTGGCTTAGTCCATTTATACAAAAAGTTTGTTGGGTGTCCTGATTACATCTGACCTACATGTAGTATATTTTTGTAATTTTCCATGCAAATGTCACTGAAATTGACTTCAAACTATTTGTTTTGCAGGTACTGTACATGTACTTTGCTTTATCATGTAATCACTAAGAGTTGAGGCACCTTAAAATCAAAGAATGTGTGTCGAATTAAAAAAAGAAAGCTTAAAGGTAGTATACACCATTGGTAATTTGTTGAATTATCAGGAATGGGTGGATTTGGGGGTTGTATTTTATAGTAAATATCGTTTAACTGACCTGTCCGAATTTTTTTTGGATGCCAAGAAAAGCATGAAAAACAGCGTTTGTTTTCCACCGGCGTCGAGCAGTTATTCTTATGTTATCTTTGTTTTTTCGCGCTCGCCGGACGGCGAGAATGAATTTTGGTTTATACAATTCAATTTTTGGGAACAATTACAGGATATCTAGGGCCCTTATTTTGCTGGATGCCTACAATCATTATTTACTTTTAAATAAGTAAGATATTTCTTAATAATTCGGTAGTAAATTTTTTCGATATCTGCAAATGGTGTATGCTACCTTTAAGTCGGATGTAACAGGGTCACAACAAAATTCCCCCCTTATAATCAGACACATACATTGTTCATACGAAAGAAATTCACAACGTTTTTTGAATGGCTGTTCTGAGGCAAATATTTACAAGTTTTTATAATGTTTTGTTTTTACTCTTAAAATTAAACCCACTTAATGTGCAAGAGAAACAAACTGAATATTTACACACACATGTACACGCAAGTGGGTAAATGCCGTCAATAGGGGACGGGGCATTGTCCGACCGTCTTCCCTCTTTTGTTTGTACTCTAACGTTTTCGGATGATCGCCATAGGATTTGCACACGAGTCTGAATCGGGGACCTTTGCGGAATAGGGGACCCCATTGTTCCCTTTGTCATACGTCCCCTATTTCAATCAAAAACAAACGCACCCCGTCGTGAACCACATAACGATCGAGGCTCGATATTGTGCTTTCCTTTATTCCTAGTTATACCCAATCCCCATTGCTTTGCGCTTGCACCGTCGATCCAGGACCGAATTTTTCTATTCATACCGCCGACCGAGGGGCTTTTGTTCCCTTTGTTTTTCTTTTGTGTCTCGCCCCTCGGTCGTTATGTGGTGCCGGAACACATAATACATGTTGCCAAAACCCACAACTAATTTGTTGTGTATCTCACTCCCTTTCTTTTCCCGCCTCGGCCCTTTGGGGTGGAACACACAATTGGTCTTGGGTGAGAGATCAACCATTATGGCAGTGAACTGCTGAGAGCCGAGACGTGTGTCTGGCCGCTTGCTTGCTTGGGGTTCAGTGGGATTGCCAAATTTGGGGGTGTGTTGTTCACCCAGCTTTCAGCCCAGCCCACACAGCAGAGTCAAATTTCTTTCTGGGCAGATTGATTTCTAAAAGTTTTCAATTGGTCTTGTATTTTTCTTCTACTCATAGTTTCCAGGATTCTAGAAACAGGCAGGCCTTCAGAATTCCTACTTTTCCCATTTTTTTATTTAAAATAATGTGCTCCTACTTTTTCTACTTTTCCTATATTTCTTAGAATTCCTTCTATATCCTACTTTTTCCTTCTTGTTCTCCGAAACAATTCTTATAATAGTGTTACACGCTCTCATTCAAACATTCAGGGCTTCGGCCACAGTGCATAAGTAGTACTGCAACGAAGTTCCTGAGAGCTTAGCTGGGGATGGAGTACAAGTGTTACAGTACGAAAACTGATTTTTGTGTGTAATTCCTTGACAAGTTGTGGACATGTCTGTGCACATTGCAAAGCCTACATGGTGTATCAAACTTGATTACTCAGCTTAGTACAGGTAAGCTTGGATAAATTATCTTAAACATTTACTGGAATCTGTCTTCCTAAAATTGCCCGCATGGTAATTGTTCCCACCATTCCAGCATAGTATCCATGGCGACAACATGCACTTTGTGACAGTGGTTGAAAACGTTACCTCCACATATGGTGGCCAGCCATTATTTGGGGAGCCAGCACACTAGTGGGGTCTGGTACCCGAAGGGAATACATGGGTAACTCAATCCCCCTGGCGTCTTTGACCCCAGAGGTCAGCTGAAAAAAACATGGTGTTTGTCAGAAGTTTGACAAGAGTCTCCTTATGATTTCCGTATCTTTAAATCAAAATGTTGAGTTGAAGTCATTTCTGAAAACAATCAGTAATGGTACAGGTACATGTAGTAAGGATAACATTTTGTGACTGGAAATTATTTTCGCTTTTTGTAGTAGAAAAAAAGTACGTCCATGATTGTGTACAAACCTCTGGAAAACACACAATTGTGTACAGCTTTTGTATGGCTAGTTGCATACAGGTGCGTTATCGAAGCCGATATGCCCAGAACTGAAATGCACGATCAGTATTAAGCATTTTATTTTGCTCTGCGCAAACAGTGCAAACGTGTTCGCGTACATGCCTTGCAGATATTTTTGCTGTGACATTTGTGTTACCATCATGACAAACTTTTAAGTTGTTCACATTGTTGTAGGTTGTTGTGTACATAAAAAAAAATTCACTCCATGTAATTACATTATATTCTACAAATATTATATTATATTCTGCAGGAAGTATCTCCACGCATAAAAATGAGGAATTGGCTACCAGTACATGTACTTTAGCTTTTTTTTTTTGGGGGGGGGGGGTGTTCTGTACATCCTCATGTACATGTACTTCACCACTACAATCAATCATTCACTACCCAAGAATTGCCAAGAGGCTGAAAGTCGCTTTTTTTTTACCAGTCACTAAATTTCATAGAGCAGTACCCCAGCAATATTACTTCCTCAATTGGTTAATTACATCCGTTGCTTGTTGACAAGCCAGAGAGCGAGGGCTTAGTCCAGTGGATGGCAAGGATCACCCAGTGTTTAGGAAACAGGCCTGCTCAATCATGACATCCAATCTCGGTGAATAGGATGAATTACAGAAATTACAACGGCAAAAAAAAGGAACAGGGGTATTGCAAGCCTGCTTGCCAGTTTTATTTGTCTGTGCCACACTTTAGCAGAAGCTCAGGGAGAGAACCGGTACTTATAGGTAGGATAAACCATTGGTAATTGCTTGAATTATCATGAATGGGTAGATTTGGGGGTGTTGTATTTTTTATTAAATATCGTTTAAAGGTAGTATACACCATTTGCAGATATCGAAAATATTTACTACTGAATTATTAAGAAATACCTTACTCAATTGAAAGTAAATAATGATTCTAGGCATTCAGCAAAAGGATTGCGCTAGATATCCTGTAATTATTCCCAAAAAAATGAATTTTATAAAGAAAAATTCGCTCTCGCCGGACGGCGAGAGCGAAAAAACAAAGATAACATAAGAATAACTGCTCGACCCCGGTTGAAAACAAACTCTGTTTTTCGTGCTTTTCTCGGCATCCATGATTGTAAAACTTCGGAAAAGTCAGTTAAACGATATTTACTATGAAATACAACCCCCCAAATCTACCCATTCATGATAATTCAAGCAATTACCAATGGTGTATACTACCTTTAACTGACCTATGCGAAGTTTTACAATCATGGATGCTGAGAAAAACAAGAAAAATGTGGTTCGTTTTCCACCTGCGTCAGGCAGTAGTTCTTATATTGTTTTGGTTTTTTTCACGATTGCCGGATGGCGATTTTAATTTCAATCAATTACAGGATTTCTAGCTCAATCCTTTGGCTGGATGCCTACAATCATTATTTACTTTCAAATAAGTAAGATATTTCTTAATAATTCGGTAGTGTGATAAACGTTTGGGTTTGAAAAACAAAGTTCAAAAGAAGAAAGAAATGTGCAGTTTGCTAAAGAGGTGATTTTGAACCCAATTTGGTAAATTTTAGCCCATGGATGTAATAAGAAACTAAATATAATTGACGTTTTTCATGTTATTGATTCAAATTTCTAATATTCTTAGAATCACATTTTTAAAAAGCCAGTACACTTTATTAAATTGAGCAATACAAGTGTTTACTATACGATCAAAATATCAGGCCCTCTTAATTTTTTTTCATAACAAAAGTTATGAAACCAAAAAAATGAAAGAGCTACTGTCAAGTAAAGTCTCAAACAGGATGGTGATTTTCTTTCTTGTCTGTCTGTCCACGAAGCTTGTCGCCAACAATTTAATGCTCTATCGCCCTCCGTTAGAAATTAGCCGCCTCAATTGCCAGCACCGGATGAAGACTGACACCCGCGATCTCGAGGTTGAAACCAGGGGCCAATTTCATAGAGCTGCTTAAGCATTTGCTTATAAGCACAAAACATTATTGCTTAGTAAAACCAGCTTACCGCTTAGTAAAACCAGCTTACCAGCCATAACTACATAATATGTATATTGGTCGCGATTGATCTGTTGTTAGCTTACACGTAGCATAACAATTGCATGGAATTTTGGCTCCTTACCTGATTTATTAAGCAAAAGTTTTTGTGCTTACATGTAAGCACAATTTTGTGCTTAAGCAGCTCTATGAAATTGGCCCCAGGACAGAAGCATAATGATGAATTAATAAATTAAAATGGAGACTTCCCGACTCCCACGATACGCTCGGCCAAGAATTGTTTTGTATTTTAACCAGCTGAGGTTGCGACTCTCGGCTGTCTGGTTTAGAAATTGAGGTATAAAGATCTGTGACGCTCTATCACCTTCGGTTGGAAACGCTCCACTCTGGTTGAAGAGAATCAAGTATAAGAAACTCTGGTACTGGAGTGAGGATTAATTATCGGAAAGGACAACTGCAAAAAACAGGTTTTCCCAACATAATTGTCAGGGTGTTTTTTTTTTTCTCTTTTCTTATTCTGTTCATACATTACCGGTATGTATGTTGCACTGGTATTTTAACTGCTGGGAGCTTTTTGTTTTTCAAATAAACTTTTAAATTCAATCAAGGGACTTTTTTCGGTAAGGTCTCTGGGCTTCAACAATTTAATGAAAACAAACAACATGACAAGATCCACAAGTTATGTCACTAGATAACTGAATGGTCCTTTAAAATTCAGAACGCAGAGTGCCCTTAAATTCCTGGCCATTAATGTACACCACTCACAATCCAAATAATCTACAAAAAGTAATCCTGTTGAAGTTAAAACTCATTGAAATTTTCAAGAAAACAGAGGGAAGCCTGGCACAACCTTTTGATCACCAAACACAAGTTGGTAATTGCTTAAATTATCATGAATGAGTAGATTTAGGGGGTTGTATTTATAGTAAATATCGTTTAACTGAGCTGTCCGAAGTTTTAGAATCATGGATGCCGAGAAAAGCACGAAAAACAGCTGGTTTTTTCAACCGGCGTCGAGCAGTTATTCTTATGTTATCTTTGTTTTTTCGCAGCGATCGCAAATTTTTCATTATAAAATTTAATTTTTCTGAATAATTACAGGATATCTAGCGCAATCATTTTGCTGGATGCCCAGAATCAACATTTACTTTCAGATGAGTAGGATATTTCTTAATAATTCGGTAGTAAATATTTTCAATATCTGCAAATGGTGTATACTACCTTTAACAAATTGACTGATTGTTGGAAATCACCACCATTTCCTGTATTATATCACAGAAAGCTAAATGGAATAACTTTCCTAACCCCCTCATTGTATGCGTGCAAGCATAGATGGTACCAGTAATTTTACAGAGATCGTCGTGTTCTAAAGTAACATTTTTTCCCAAAAACGTTTAAACAGCAAAGTGTTTTCAGCCTTCAGGAGTCTTGTGTGTCACCGAGACTTTTGTTCCAACAAAAGTTTCCATCATCTTTTTGATTGCAATTGTAAAGATTTCAGATTGGGTTACATCTCTCTTAGCTGTGTGCGAATTTATCTGCTGTTTATCCTAAGAAAAAAATTGTTAAAATCTTGTTGTGCACATGTGCAGTTGGAATACAAACTGGCTTATTATAGAGAGCTATTATGTGCTTAGCTGACAACAAGAGCTCTTTATCCATGGCCATATCAAAACATAGTCATCTGAAGAGTGACTAAAAATAAGAAAGCTTTATTTGTTAAGCTTTGCAGCTTGTTTGTTTCTGCTTTCAAGGTCTTTAATTTGGTCCAACTGTGTTGCGTTTACATTGTACAGTTAATATGTTGTGGTTTCTGTTTGTCAGCATCAAATTTGGATCTCTTAATATTTTTTTTGGAGCTGCTAGTACTCTTCAGACTTTTCATCATGATTCAATCTCAGTTTCAATACCCTCAGTCGTCAGTCAACACAGCTACATGTAGTTATAGGCTCAGGGTTAAAATAAAATAAAAAATGTTCTAAATTTAGTTGTTGGGAGTGGGTTATTATTGTGAGCACTTTCAGTGATCTTAAAGGTATAGGATACACCATTTGCAGATATCAAAAATATTTACTACCGAATTATTAGGAAATATCTTACTTATTTGAAAGTAAATGTTGATTCTAGGCATCCAGCAAAATGATTGCGCTAGATATCACGCCTAATACACACACTAGAATTACAAAACAATTTGGGATAATTTTCCCACCTCAAACGCAACAGACATGTCTGACAGTGACACAAAAACACAAATAATCCCCAGGGTTGGAAGCCCCAAAATGCAAATTTCTGGTTCAGTTATTACAATATAATGTACTAATCTAATTTGAATACAACAGACACAGGGAAGGGTTTGCTTATTTAGATATAAATGAAGGCTATAAAAAGCTGTGGTTTTGTCCACTGTGTGGTCCTTAATTTTTGTTTTAATCCTTTTCTGTTTAGTGTGGTCCAGTGGTCTTGGTACATAATGTGGTACTGGGTATTGTTGATGGTGCATGCTCATTTTTTTGTCAAATTAGCTTCAAGACTAATGAGAGTTTTCAGTTGCAATTAAATTGTTCAAAAGTCTGTTTATAAAAAAGCAGGGTATTGTTGTAGTAACAAATAAAAAACGTCCTGGTGTTTTGAAAGAAATGAAGATACCGGAGGCAGGCCTATTTTTTTTTTTTTTCTCAAATTGTTTTCCTCCAAAGAGGGCATATTTGTTAAAGGTAGTATACACCATTTGCAGATATCGAAAATATTTACTACCGAATTATTAAGAAATATCTTACTCATGTAAATGTTGATTCTGGGCATCCAGCAAAATGATTGCGCTAGATATCCTGTAATTCTTCCGAAAAATAGAATTTTATAATGAAAAATTCGCGATCGCCGGACGGCGAGCGCGAAAAAACAAAGATAACATAAGAATAACTGCTCGACGCCGGTTGAAAAAAACCGATGTTTTTCGTGCTTTTCTCGGCATCCATGATTCTAAAACTTCGGACAGCTCAGTTAAACGATATTTACTATAAATACAAGCCCCCAAATCTACTCATTCATGATAATTCAAGCAATGACCAATGGTGTATACCTTTAAGATGGTGATGATTTTTTTCATTTTTAGGAATCTTTTGGTAACACAAAATTATGTCCAAAGGAGTCATATCCCAATTTCTACATAAAAGTAGCACTAAAGTTTTGTTAAAAGCAGATAAAAAGACAATGTACACATTTACAATAATATGCATGACCAAAAAAAAAGTAAAAATGTTTGCGGAAAAGAGAATTAATTTTAACATGTACCGTTATCTCTTGCAGTTAATAGAGACATCATGTAGTTTGGATTTTTTTAAATATTTTGTTTAAATATGTTTTTAAAGATCTGTTGGATGCAACAGGTATTTTTGGCTCATCTACTGTACTTTTGAGACAAAACATGTTGGTCAAGCGTGAAACAAAATTCTTGGTTAAAAAACAGCTTGTAAACAAAAATTGTACAAAAGTAATACATCTACGGTATGTACCACAACATATACTGATACATTAGACACATCTGGATTTGAGTGTGGCATGTATGTGTACCGTACCCAAGCATCAGGTTTGAATTATTCAGAAGTTCACTGTACATGTTGTGCATCAGAAATGCTGTTGGTAAATTCCATTCGTTTGTGTGTGAGTCATCGCTGTCCAACACACACCTGTACCTGGTATCCCCCCTGAGCTAGTCTAGTGCACAGGTACAATGCATACGTATTATACATCACCTGTCACATCACCCAAGGTATAACACAAAGCCCCAAAATACTGTGTGTTTGATTTGCAGGTAGATGTATTAACAGCTCACCCAGTGATAATACCCCACTCACATCCGTAAGTGTACGCATTGAACCAAAAAAAAATGCATTCTCCTTCATTTGCATAGCATTATAAGCCTGGCTGGCCTGTACCTTTTTATAGCTCTTGCGAATATCAAGTGTGAATCATTCGTTTGCTATTTGTACCTGGATAAATGTTATTACATTATGATTGTACTGTATGTACAATGTACCTACCGGTATATACATGTACAGTACATAGTTGTATGCATGTATCGTAGACCGTTTGGCATAGAGCAAGGAATTTATATGTTTGATATCGGGCAGTGCGAATGGAGATGAAAGGATCTGTCAGAGTGTGTGTATGTGTAAAATGTGTCACTGCGGACACTGCCTCTGAATTTGTAGTCGTCTGCATTTTGAACCATTTGACATTTTGATGAGCAAAATAATGTACAGATTGCCTGTGTGTCTACCCGTAGAAACAAGGTAGGTACGAGGCAAGTTTTATCGAATGTTGCATAAATAACACTAGGTTGTTCAGATTTGTTGTCATCCATAACATAAAAATTAAGGAGTTGACGGCAGTAGTTGGTGATGGAAGAAAGAAGCTTTCCGATTTTTTTTTTCTTCTTCAAATCATGATTGAACAATTGCCGTAAAAAATGAGACACAAGTTTGTACACACAGTAGATCCTAATTGTGCAAAGTCAGACTAACTGTATTAAATTTATCATTAAAATATAAGATTTTGGTTCATTTCTGGTGGAAAGGGAAACTTTAAAAAGAAAAACAATGCAGCAATATTTCAGCATGCAATGACAAATGGCTAGAAAAGAAAAGCCGGTCTATTGTCTCAAAATTAAAATTTCTTTATTATAATATTTACTTAATCATCGTCACTTTTTACATTCGTAACAGGTGATACGATATGTATGGTTATGGTTATGGTACGGTGTACATTTTCAATGCTTGTATGATGCACTGGTCCTCATCAAGAACCCTAACAATGCTGAATCCATCAACTACAATACACATTTCCACACACCCTAGGGGTTTGGCTTTTCTCTATGGTTGAACTAACCATGGAGAATTTCTCCATGAACTAACCATACATGTTTACCTGTAGGCACATTGTTGTACATCATTGGCAGGATCTCTTTCTCTGAGTGATAAATACCAGGCAATAATACATTTATAACCACAAATTGCTTCTATTACTACAAGTACAAGAAGATAGTTTGCAGGGCCAGCTACATGTAGGTGTACATGTACATTGTGTACAGTATGTAATTACCTTGTCATACAACTAGGTTAACCTAACCCATCCTACACCGTACCCATGCCCAATTGGCCATCACTTAATACCACATCATGAGGCCAGGTACATGTACCTCCCCCTGGGGGTCAATAACCTTGCCAGACACCCACTACAAGTTCCTGAGAAAACCCAGACTGGGTGTCATTTAGCAAGAACAACATTCTGGTTGTGTAAGAATGCAATCATATCCAGCCAAACTTTTTAACTTTACTCTGAAGATGTGTCAGCATATTGTGGCTGGTCTGTTCTTAGAAACAGCCTTTGTGTTTCTGAGGATTTGTCAGTTGTTATTTAATAGCGAACACAATGAAGACAGGTGAAGCCCTAGTTTTTTCTTCACTGGCTGGAATGTCCCATTTAAAATAATAGAAATGACTCGTGTGAGGAAATCCCCAGTTGCGCTTTTACATCACAACAGGCTGCCCGTGTCCTGCAGCATTGGAGAGCGCGTTCGATATTTCTCTTCAAAAGGACAAGCTGTGATGCTGTGATATACAGCGATAATGAATTAATGTAAGAAGCCTTTGGAATGCACTTGTGTGTGTCAAATATGTTTTTTGTTGCATTTTAACCAGTTCGCGCCGGAGGACGTGTATACACGCAAAATTTGCCGGTTGACGTAGCGGTTGACGTAATATCACGGCCTGACTGCAGAGAAAAAAAAAATGACCTAGGCGAAAGAATGTTGGCAAAAACATGTAAAAAAAGGTGCTAATAAACTAAGTGTTGTCATCTTGTAGTACTTTGCATTATCAGAACAGGAATATTTTACTGAATAAAAAAAATAAAAAAACTTTGATGAAAAATAATTCCGCCAGTGGTCTGGGTAACTTGAAAATAAACCTGGCCTGAACTGGTTACAAAGTGGACCATTGAATATTGCCAAAATACCTTACCACAAAGCCTACCTTCACATTCACATTAGTAGTCCACCACCCTCATAACAACACTTCAGCATTTAGATTAATGTATATATTTTTTCAAACTGAAAAGCATCCTACCGGTATTACACGAGGTACATAAAATGCCTTCAAAGCTCAATAGAATACATTTAAAAAAATGCTCTTGAAAAGTAGGACAAATTAAATCCCAGAGAGGTTTGAAACAGCAAACAGAACTTTAGATCCTCCGGGCCCACACAATGCCAGTTAGCTGGGCATTATGTGCTTTTGAGATATTTTAAGTGGCCCATGCTCCCCCCCCCCCCTTTCCAATACATAGTGCAGGCCTGTCATGTCAGGGGTCAATGCCGTTGGGAGCTCTTATTCACTGTGTGTGAGGAGAATTTCAGCAAACAGTACAGTAAATCAGAATCAGGAGGTACACACACATCTGCTGCTGCTGCTGTGTTTGCTGAGTCTGCTGCATGGAGCATAGAGCCATGAGCCAACAGGGCTCATTCTAGACTTGGAGGTTCTGATAAGCAGGAGTGTAATGAGATGAGACTACGCAATTGTCCGTAGGATTGATATATCAGTTTGAATGAGCGACTACCCTTTGGAAGCTGAAACTACCCAGAGTCTGATTATTGGGTTTTTAATACAGCTCGAGGATCTCCAACTAATTTTGGACTGAGATTTCCATACCTGAAGTTTGCTCATGGGATGTGGCAGAGATCGGAGCGTGGCCTGATTTTTGTGCATTTTTATGTGAAAGTTGCGACTGCCTGCCAAGGAAATTGGTGATGAAATGTCAGGGATTATGGTGAGTATACTGTGGGGTTTGTGGCTAGATTGCGGTGAATATGTGGGAAATTGATATGTTGATTTGAATTTTATATGCCAGAAAAATACACGGCTACAACACAGTACATGTACATTGCTTTTATATTACATGTCACTAAAACCCTTACGTTGTGTGAACATTTGTGTTCAAATTGATAGATTCAGCACTGTGTTACTGTGTTAGTGTTACTGGGTACGGTATGTGATTGTCAGGGTTGACATTGTTGATATTTTATAATTGTCCACAGTTGTAATATATTGAAGGCACATTTGATCAGTTGCCAAGTGACTGTATCATAAATACGGTACCGGTACTGTCTTTAGTTTAAGGTTTTTGGGAAATGTCTGTAAAGAAGGATCGCAAAATCTTATAGAAATTCTGAAATGTCATGCTCTATGGAGAATACCAGCTTTGATTTAGCAAAGGATATTGAAAAACAAAAAAGTTATCCATTACGGTAATTTAAATGAGCAGGAATCGGTTAATAATGTGGCAGAATTGGAACTTTGTGGCAGATTTATATAGCATTAGATCATGGAGAAGCCCACCGCTTAATCGTATATGCTTATTTATACTGTCTGTAAATCATTTGTTTTTGATTAAGTGGAAATAAATATGATGAAATATGAAAAATGAAATATGATCTATTTTTTTTTTTTTTTTTTTTTTATTATTATTAAAATTTGAAAAAATCAAGGAAAAACACCTTTTTTTTTATGCAGCAGCAAAAAAAATTGCGATTGCGGACGAGAAACAATTTGTCCTAAATTTCAATTGGTTTTTCTTCCTTTTTTGTGTGTCCAACATTTGTATACAAACTTTACAATTGGTGTTTTTTCCTCAATGATTGGAGTAGTATTGAGTCCCACCCGAGTGAATTTTGTTGTTTTTCATAATCTCTCAGGACTACACTGATTATACAGTGTTTATAAAAATACATAACAGTCAGTGAAGGGTAAATACAAATACCAATATTGGATTTACATCACTGGTTTGTTTTCAACCGGCGCCGAGCAGTTATTCTTATGTTATTTGTGTTTTTTCGCGATCGCCGTCTGGCGATCGCAAATTTTTCTTTATAAAATTTTATTTTTTTAAAATAATTACAGGATATCTAGCGCAATCATTTTGCTGGATGCCTAGAATCATTATTTACCTTCAGATGAGTAAGAAATTTATTAATAATTCGGTAGTAAATTTTTGTCGATATCTGCAAATGGTGTATACAACCTTTAAAGGTAGTATACACCATTTGCAGATATCGAAAATATTTACTACTGAATTACTAAGAAATACCTTACTCAATTGAAAGTAAATAATGATTCTAGGCATTCAGCAAAAGGATTGCGCTAGATATCCTGTAATTATTTTTTTTAAATGAATTTTATAAAGAAAAATTCCCTCTCGCTGGACGGCGAGAGCGAAAAAACAAAAATAACATAAGAATAACTGCTCGACCCCGGTTGAAAACAAACGCTGTTTTTCGTGCTTTTCTCGGCATCCATGATTGTAAAACTTCGGAAAAGTCAGTTAAACGATATTTACTATGAAATACAACCCCCCAATTCTACCCATTCATGATAATTCAAGCAATTACCAATGGTGTAAATAACCATGTATACGTACTAGTAATACACATGCCATCTCCAGTACAACATTTGTACTGATACAAAAATCCAATTAATATCTCATGCCAATGCTGTATCGTATTACAATTGCTGCTAGTCCCTTTGGGCCTATCCTGCCTAAATTTTGACTGCAGTGGATGGCTCAATTAGGACAAATCAGTATCTGTGTGGGGTTTATCTTAAGAATGCAGTCTTCTGTGTTGACTGATGGGATTTGTTTCTGTCACAGATGGGGGCTTTTGTAGTGACTTGAAGTACATATGTATCACCCTGTAAGTGCACACCACCAATATTGGATTATTGTACATATATGGGCATGTATTTACATCTAAAAATGCGTGTCTTGTACTGTAGTTCTGGCAAAGGCAACAAATATGGAAAATGCATCCTTGAAAATGCAACTTTGAAAATGCAACTTTGAAAATGCATCTTTGAAAATGCATCTTTGAAAATGCATCTTTGAAAATGCATCTTTTACCATTTCTTCAAAATGACGGCATAATGAAGGAATAATTTCCCGAAGTTTTAGTGTCATTTATATCTTTAAAACAAGTAAGTTTTTTGATAATAATTGGGTCTATTACTTTTTTGGATAGCTACAGATGGATATTCTACCTTTAAAGGTAAGATACACCATTGGTAATCGCTTAAATTATCATGAATGCGTAGATTTTGGGGGTTGTATTTTATAGTAAATATCGTTTAACTGATCTGTCCGAAGTTTTACAATCATGGATGAAGAGAAGAGCACGAAAACAGCGTTTGTTGTTAACTTGCATCGAGCAATTATCCTTCTGTTATCTTTGTTTTTTCGCAATCGCCATCCGGCGATCGCAATTTTTTTTTATAAAATTCAATTTTTCAGAATAATTACAGGATATCTAGCGCAATCGTTTTGCTGGATGCCTAGAATCATTATTTACTTTCAAATAAGTAAGACATTTCTTAATAATTTAATAGTAAATATTTTCGATATCTGCAAATGGTGTATCCTACCTTTAATCTAAAGTGTTCAATTTTCGCTGATAAAATGAAATAAAAACAGGACCAAATTGCCTACATGTAATTACCCAAAATGATTTTGATGTGAAATCTCAAGATCACTAAAAATACTGTTCACCTACCGGTAGATAAATGTCGGCGATAAATTTTATTGGCATGCGTGAAACAATTCAGGTTTGTTTTACGTCAATTTGGCTTTCTATGTTCGTCTACGTACATGTAGGCGTGCTTATGGCGTCTGCGGCTAGTTTGTATGTATACACAGAGACAGTCATTTTGTAAACAGGCTCAAAGTCCGCAGAAATTCCAATCAGACAGATTGTTGTTGACTCTGATCTGTCACCAATATTGCAGCGCAGTTCTCCGCTTGTTGCATCTGATGCAGTTCAAGCGATGTCGGCTTCCGTTGTCGTGGTTGGATTGAAAGCGAATAATCATTAAGCTGGCTTGAATTTTTTGGGTGTCGTTAAAGACAAATTGGGGTTGTTCTCCAGACAGATGTTTGAAATCAACTATTATTTGGTTACGCTGAACTTGTCAGGTTGACTACACTTGACATTTGCTGGCAAATTGTATTATTAATTTGTCCTGTATCTCCTCCACTGGTTGCCAATAGTTGACCCAGAAAAATTTCTTAACCCTAAAAACCTCCTACATGTAGTCTCTCGCACTAGACAGCATACCAAACCTAACAAACTTCAACAAATGCACACAGGTTCAGTAGTTATTGGTACTGAACCTATTAGTAATAAACCTGCCAAACTCCAACTGTTGAAGTTTGATTGACTTGGTACATAGATGGAGGTATGCCATAGAACTATATTAAATTACTACTACTAGAGCGCTAACTCCTCATTGCGCGGAGATACTTTGAATCCATCCTGCAAGAAGACATTTTAAATTCATGTGCGTGTTTGTAGAACATAATGAACAAAAACAAATTGAATTTTGAAAGTGTACTTGAAATGCAACGCGCGTGCAAGTAGAACAGACGCAAACAACTTCAGCGCGTCATGCAAGTTAAAAAAGTCACGGCAAAATCATCTGCCGCGGATACACGCACGCACGCATTTTTCTCACGATATAAAAAGTTGAAAAGTTTCATAAGTAAAAAATATATGATTAACTTGCTGAAACACATGTAAATACGGTACCGTGCAAATCTACAGTTTTGTAAACTTTGTTGTTATTACATGTTGTTGACTACATGTTGTTTACGATAAAATGCAAAAGTGCTGTGTTATTTCAAAATCAAGTTTCAAAATCAGAATGGTAACAATCGTCGTTAACCATCTGCTGAATATTGTGTTTACAGCTCGATGATCTACAACAAATTTTAGACTGAGATTGTGTACACAATAATTGTTTTGTTCAGCAGTGCCCCAATATTCTTGAAATTTTAAGGGGATATTTTTTGGCTGAGCCTGTGGTCACAATCGGGTCACAATCGTTTCCCAGCAATCAGAGTTCAACTGGCTCCTTTCCCTCTTGTGTAAATAAACATGGCATAGCCAGTGCATTCATTTCCCTCCCAATACTGTAATAAATAGATATCCATTCCTTGGGAGTGATTTATGTCTTGTGTTATAGGCAGTGAGAATTGCCATCACTTGAAGAAAACATGCTCCATGATTGCATAGACATGTGTTTAGCCATTAGGTGACCAGCTATTATAAACAAATGTGCAGAAACATTGGGAAGAATTTTGTATATTTTAATGTTGTTAGGGATCATGTAGTTAATGGGGTCTACCAGTACTGTAGTGAAATTTGTAGGTTTCTGTAATTGTATACATTCTGTATATTTGTACATCTGTTGAAAATGAGTTTTCCTTTTTGTGTTTTTGCTTCATCCACTAAATTGATGATATTGAAATGAAAATTCTTCTGCAATATCTGAACTATAGGCCTACTCTAACCAGATATTTTTATAGTGATCAAAGGCTATTTTTTTACCAAATTGGTAATGGTTGGCCTTACAAACCTGCGCCTGAGTAAATCTAGCAAACTACATTCAACTTTATGGTATTTTATGGTAAGGTAATGGGGTTTGGTTATAGTACAGGAATAAAGGAAAACACAATAGGGTATTCTCGGTTGGTATACTGTGGTTAACGACTGTGTGTACATAATACATGTACATGTATATGTATGCAACAAGCAAAGTGCAAGTACATGTACATCAGGCAATGATTGTAGTTTTCTGTTTTTATAGTACTTAGTGATCATCGAAACAATATGAAAGTGAAAGTGTATACCAGTGTATTTGTTTTGCATTGCACTAAGCAACAATGGCATTTGCTATATTAGAAGCTCTCCCAGCTCAGCCAACTTGAATTATCTCAAAATCGGATCAACTCGACCTTCCTCCGTGTTTTTAAAGTAAAAAAACAACAAAAAAAGGTAACCCAAAACTCCCATGGCAGATGGCATGACGTTGGCGACCGGCAGGGGGCCAGCCAGTCGTCCCCTCGCCTGATTGGTCAGGAGCTGGTGTCTATGGAGAACCCCTATGATGGGTCGCCGCCCGAAGGCTGGTACCCCACTGGGCAAAATGTGTACTTTGATGCAGTCAGGGACCTAATGAAACGTGAATGTCAATTATAGGTGTCATAACATCATAACATGGCTTGTGGTTGTGCACCCCCCCCCCAAAAAAAAATAATAAATATATATATAAATAAAACGAAACAAAATAATAATTCACCAATAATGTCTGTCCATGGTTCACCTGCATTCAGTTAAAAATAGCATTCCGATCTGTTGGTGGGCCTGGTACTTCAGAGCTGCTAATAACAAATTTAGAAGGGGGAAAAATTTGCATTTTATGACCACCCATGCTGAGACAGATGACCCATGTTATGAGCAATTTTATAGAGATTTTAATTTGTTATTACATGTATGGGGAGCTTGACTCTCAGAATGTACATGTTGCTGTCATTTCTTAGATTTGTCATTAGTTTCCATTATTCAGAGTGAATGCTACACAGATGTTTTTCCATTTTAATCCAGGAATTCATTGGTTGCCATTTGCTGATTTAACTGTAAGCACTATAAAAACTAGTGCTCAGAATTTCTGAAGAAAAACTTCAATGTCATTGGTCATATAAAATCTCATTGTAATGTAGATACTTGTGTAAGTTTAAAAGTTTGTTTATGCGAGATGTTTTCGGTTTTCAAAGTGCCATACATGTAGACGTTGCTTAACTTAAGACATATTTTTAAGATACGGCTTTTAATTTCCATAATATCTTAAACTTCTTCTGTAACTCAAGACAAGTACAGTTTTCTGTTCCCCACATTTATGTGGTTGTCTGTATTTTCTCAGAGCAGATTAAATAGCACTGCTTCGTTTTTCTTCCTGGTTTGGAACAATGCTTGATGAAATTCTACTCCTTGTTTTGGGTTACTCATAACTCATTGAGCAATACATGTACATGTATACTTCGAGCCAGAGGCAAGGTTTTGCATTTCAATCCTGCATTGCTGAAGATAAGGCCTCCCGTCAATATTATTTTTTAAATTTGATACGGGATTTCAGAATATGAAAGTGATAAAATAGACAAGGACATTTTGGCATGTAATGTGAACATTGCGAAAGGAAATAGGAAATTTTGTTGGAAAACAATTGTGTGAACAGATGTGAACATGTTTTCTTTTCTGTAGAACCTTTCACACTTGCTGTAGGACCAATGGGCCGTTTGACAAATGTGACCCACCACCCCAAAACCAGGCTAAAGTCAAAATTTTTCATATGAGAGATTTTTATACCATTGGATTGCTAGCGTTTTAAGCTTTAAAATGATACATCACGTACACCAGTACCGCTATGGAATGAAATGTAACGACGCTTCAAAAAGTGACATTTTGTTGCCATTCGCGGCAACGACAACAAAAATCAGGAGAAGGCCGATATTATCACTTTCGGGGATTTTTAAAAATGTTTAAACATGAAAAGCCTATAAATTAGAGCTTTAACTAACGATTTATGAAGAAAAAAAAACCGAACGACCGGCAACACATTTTTGTGTGTACAATGCCATATCTCGAAATGGCATTTGCTGACTTCCGCCTGGTTTTGGCCTGGTGGGTCACAAATAGGCCGTAGGACCAATGGAATGTACAATGTAGGACCAATGGGACGTAGCCCACTTGAGGGGTCTAGAATCAAAATTTTGGTGTAAAATCCACTTCATTAATTTGTATTTAATTAGCCAACAAAAGAGAGTCCACAGTACAGTACATGTACAGTATGTATGCGTTTGTTTATGGTGTAAATGGAGGACACATACCTGGCGACACAAGGTGAATTGGGGTTAGGGTTAGAATCGAGGACGACCTCGATTGAGATTCGTGTACAAAACCAATGAGAGCCGTCGGAAAAAGTACAAACAAAGGAAATTATCGAGAGGAACAAAAGAAACTCCTCGATTTACACCATAAACAAACGTGCTTGGAACTGTGTATGTGAATACGTGTGAAAATGTTTTTCCTGCTTTGTTAAATAAATACGGTTTTCCTGGGAAGAGAACAAAGTGTGGAGAGGAATTCCCATTCCCAGGTTAACTTTCAATTACAACATACTGTGCCAGTACATTTCCTCACAGCTGAAAGTTACCAGGAACATTACATTGTACATGCTCCGCATGCATCCTCTTGGTATAGAACCAGGCCTTGATTAACATACAATGTCAAATGTCTGATTCTCTGTGGAGCTACATGTATACATACATGTACAGTAGCACCAGGCCTGTTTTTATTTCAAGAATGGAAACATCTCCCCTGGATGTACCAACCAACCCCTGCTACCAGTAGTATGTGTTGATGCAGCCATCCCAAACACCCTTAGGCTGTTGTTAGAGATTTGTGAACAGGGAACACAATCCTGGCGCCTTCGTATTCACCGCCCTCCCCCTCTTCTTCACATACTAGATGAAATAAATAAAACAAAACATTCTCCAAGCTTTTGGCAAACAGTTTTTATCCCAAGCCCCGGGTGATATTTTGGCAGTAAAAAAAAAAGTCAAAAGATTACTATTAAGTTGTTTATATCAATGGCATTGTTTGTTTATATATTACTTTTCAGGGTGCGGCTTTCTAGTGTGTGATAATCTGAAAAACAGAGATTGGAAGTTTGGTGGGAATAGAAATTGTTTTGTCGTCAAGAATCAGCTTTTTCCTCTCCTGTAGTTTGCCCAGTTTCCTGCAATTTGTTTTTCTCTCCCTTAATTAGCTTTAGTTCCTGAATGAAACTTTCACTTTTGGAAAAACCAGAACAATACCTTCGAAGCTTGTTGTGATCGTGGGAATGAGGATAAAAGCCATCTACGACCAGATACTTTCCGTGTGATGCAATTGTAGACATTAATTTTACCTCGTTCAAAATTATTGTAGGCACTTTGGCAATGCTGCATTGATGGTTAGGCAATTTTAGCCAATCCCTTGGTTTAAAAAAAAGAAAGCCACTTTTGCTCATGGCGAGATTGAATTTCTGACTGTCTCGGGCTGATCAAACAAAAGGACTGGTACCCATTTAATCATTTAAACCACAAAGTCCAACTTCTCAGGGTTCTTTTTGAAATTAAATGTAAGGTTGATTAAAGAAATTGAATGGACTTGAACTTTTAACCTCCGGAACTCCGAACTAGTGCTCTTCCAACTTAGCCACTTGGGCCCAAGTGTTGGGCTAAAAACCATATCATGTGGAAAAGGCTTTTAATATTTTTTTTTTTTTCTGCTTTAAGTTTTTAATCTTGAAAACTTGTTTGCTAAGTTTCTATTTTTCTTTCTTTTCGTAACGAGATAGTTCTCATGTGTTGAAACATGATGCAGCAAGTTGTTTGTCTCCATTGATCTGGCAAGCCAGATAGTGTTGTCACTTGATCATTGTTTTCCTTTCATTTTCCACAGTTCACGTACGTGATGCGGTTCGTCAACAGACCATTGCATTAATCAAGACTACAGATCGCTGTTACAATCTCTGGATTCAGCTGCCTGGAAACTTTTAATAGTCCCTGCCACTGGAAGAGTTGCGGAACGCGAAGCCCGTTCCTCCATTCGGGACACTGCAGAATACATGTGACGCTGAACGTTTCTCGCACCGATCTAAATATTATGAGGTGGCATTTGACGTGATTGGTACCATGAATCCTTGCAGTACGAAACCGCACAGTTTTGCGAAGGGAGTCTGTCGAACTCGGACACCTGGATCGACCGTTGTTTCATCAGTGAATGCATGCATCTGAGGAAAGCTGTTAAATATTCCTGATTTTTTTTATATATGTCCGCAGAGTTTTATATGACTTTTTTTGTATATTGAGACAAAATGACTGTAACAGTACTACGGATTGACGGTAGAGCTGGGGCGTTGCTAGTGTGGACATTGCTGCAGTGCCTGAGGATGGTGACAGCACGGCTGGATATGCGTAAGTTTGGTTTTACTGTACTTCTTGTTTCTCCAGCAGTAAGCTGAAAGATTAGTTACAGCATGTACATGTATATGTAAAGGTTTGTTTTGAGTCCAAATCCTAAGTACATGTACTGCACATGTAAACTTGAAAGTACCGATTGTGAACGGGCAGGTCTGTGTTTAAGACGAATTTTCTCGAATTTTTTTTTTTGTGCTATTCATTTTGCGAATAATTTACTATTTGATTATTCAAAAATGCACTTTACCTGTATAGTTTACAGCCAGCTGAACATTTGTGGAACATTTTAGGTTCAAACCCCCTTCGCTAAAGAAGATTCAATGCTATGCTACAGTTTCCAAGAAGTTAAAATGGAAAGGCGAATTTTTACAGTGCATCATCAGAACCCCCTCCCCCCCCAAAAAAAATAAAAATTAAAAAATATATATTAAAAAATAAAAAAAGAGTATGGAGTTCTGTACACGGAGAATGTCATTACCAAACGACAGTAATTTTTACAATGTAATTCACTTATATTTTTTAATTTCCTTTCAAGCCACTTGTCGTTCGGCACTGGGAATGAACAGCAAGGAGATTGCGGATGACCAACTGCTAGCCAGCTCCATCTACGAGTATGACTATTTGACCTATGGACCACAGAACGCAAGGTGAATATCGCTGGCAACATCCGATTGAGTTTGGTTACATGTATGTGCTGTCCAGATATTAGGAGGAGTTGATTCTCCGAAAGTGGCCATGGTGCATTAAACATTTGTGACCAGGGGCCAATTTCATAAAACGTGTAAGCACCAAAATTTGCTTAGCATGAAAATTCTTCCTTTGAAAAAAACAGGGTTACAAACCAACATTTCCGTTGATGTTTATTGTTTGTGACTGGTATTCAGCTGTTTTGAATGAAAAGCTTGTGGAGTTTTGGCCGATAACCTGTTTTTACTGAGCAAGACTTTTTTGTGCTAAGCAAATTTTTGTGCTTGCATGTTTTATGAAATTGGCCCCAGGTGCCAATTTCATAATGCTGAGACCGATAAATTGCTCTGTTTTCTCTGAAGAAAGTCAAGGAGCCAGAACAAGGAGACAAGAAAAGCGTTTTCTTTTCTTGGTTTTTCCAGCATCTATGAAAACAACTTTAAAACGGGTCAGCGTCAAAATATGAATCCCCACTAAAAGCAAATGGTGTATACTTTCTTTTTTATAACGGGACTGGTTATTTTTCCCCCATGTTTCGTTCCACTAGATTGAATCTTGAGCAGGGGGCAGGTGCCTGGTGCCCGCTCAGTGCAGCACCGGAGTCCGAGGGTCGGTACGAATACCTCCAGGTTAACTTTCACAATATCAGCGTCATCACGGCGGTGTCCATCCAGGGCCGCTGGTACTCTGGCTATGGCCAGGAATTCACCCCAAAGTTCCGATTGGAGTACTCGCGAGACAACCTGTGGAAGCGATACAAGGACGGCCTTCAACAAGAGGTTGGATTTTGTTTTTTCTTCCTAATCCGAAGGCTCCAGAAAAAATAGGGAGGCCTTCTGGCAAAATGAGAACGAACTGGGCAGCGTCGAAATGAGGGTTTGCAGGCCTTAGGAAGCCGAATATAATTCTTCTTACAGTACTGTTTGTTGCACTTCAATCGGACATTCCGTTGACGAGTTACGCCTGTTTAAAGCTTGTATTTCTTGACAAATTTTAAATTATTCATTAGAGAAGACTGGTATTAAATTTGTAATTAACTTTAGGTTATTGCTTTCATTTATATCCGCAGGATCCAAAAATGAAGATTTCACCTCGCTTTCAATTTAACATTTGTAAATAAAACCCATAACCCATCTGTCTCGTAATTCTGCAGGTATTTGTCGGCAATAGGGATTCCTCCAACATAAACACGGTGCACATCTTCCCTCCAATTATTGCCCAGCAGCTCAGAGTGGTCCCTGTGGTGGACAGAATCACATCTGTCTGCATGAGGATCGAGCTGTACGGATGCCTGTGGGCAGGTGAGATTGAGAAATATCTTTAAACTGTCAATCTCGCTTCGTTGGAAACCTTTGGGAGGGGGGGGGGGGTGGGCGGGCGGGAAGTTTAGTTCAGAATTTTAGTTCAGATGTGATTTATGATCTTGGATTCTGCAGAAATTGTAGTCTTCTCAAATATTGTCTTGGCCTTTATTCTCTAGAAATAAAAAAAATCTGAGTTTTACTGCTTGGACTCCATACATGTAAAATGTGAAGAAAAGCAGGCGTAAGATTTGTTGGGTCTGAAATCCGACTTTTAGAATTTCATCGAAACACATTATTAGTATAGAAAGATATGCATCTTTCAAACATTTCGTTAATTTTCAAACTTTGTATAATTGACAATCTCATCCCTGGAAATAGGGCGCTGTATAGTATTCCGGCACATGGAGGACCCTTCAATTGTTTACGCTTCTTTTAATTTTGTTATTCAACTTCATATACAGCATGTATACAAGATGGCTTTTCTTCTTCGGCAGGAACACGTTTGTCAGGTAATTGTCCTTTTTTTGTTTAAACACGCAGACCATCTCGTGCACTACAACATGGTTGAGCCCGACATGCGCGGAGAGTACGCCTTCGACGACGACACCTACGACGGTTTCGCCAGCGAAGACGGCCGCCTCACCAACGGCCTCGGCCAGCTGACGGACGGCAACCTGGGCAGCTCCAACTACCGCCTCAGCCCCGTCAACCTGAACCAAGGGTACGAGTGGATCGGCTGGCGCAACTCCACCCACCTGGACCCGCTCATCGTCTTCAAGTTTGACTCGCTGCGCAACTTCACCAGCCTGGCGTTCCACACCAACAACTTCTTCAGCAAGGATGTGGAGCTCTTCAAGTCGGTGGAGGTGTTCTTTGGCCTGCAGGAGGGTCACTACTCCACGCGCACCATCAACTGGAACGTCAAACGGGACCTGGTTCACGAGGATGCGCGCTGGGTCACGATCAATCTGCAGAACCGGCTGGCGCGCTTCATCAAGTGCCGTCTGCGGCACCGAAACAAGTGGATTCTCATCAGCGAGGTGTCGATCGCGTCAAGTAAGTTCCCCTTCATGTCTCCCAATGCCTTCTTATTGTTTAGTGAATCCACAGAGGATCAATCGAGTATCAACAGTCAACTGCATAGGAGTAATACTCTTCTTTTTTTCCAACACTTCTTAAAATTAAGTAAAGTAAGAAGACCTAATATTTTGATCTTAACAAGATCATCTTAATTTTTGCCCCTTGAAGAAGATCTTGTTAAGATCAAAATATTCCCCCCCCCCTTAATTTGTTATATTTGTATATATTTCAGGTCGCTGCAGTCAGAAAGCAGTTTGCGACAGTATTATTCATTTTCATACACAAATTAATATACTCAAATCACAGAATTAATAATAACTAAACTGAGAAAAATAATTGACTTCCTCTGGAATGTATATCATGTATCATATCAGCAGTCACTAGTTATGCTGTTTGCCAGATTCCCTTTTTTTCTCTCTTTTTTTAAAAACAATCTTGAGATTAAAATAATAACTTAAAATAATGTTGACTAGTTTTCCTTTTAGGTACTGTTATATTATTTAGAACTCTACTTTACGTACACTTTCGCATTTTCTTCTCCAGATTACAGACAAGATAATGTGAATCCAATACACATTAATCCAAACATTTCTGTCTGCTTTCGTGTGTGTATTTTTCTCTTTCAAGGCAAACCAAGACATGTAATTGACAAAAGCAAGTTAATTTCTCGTCATTTATAGTAATGCCCCCCCCCCCATTAGAAACAAAGGTTTTGTTTTATTTTGTTGAAAAGATATGAGGAATACATGTATGTAATATATTGATAACTTTTGGTTATTTTTTAATTTTTCTAGAAACCATCATTTTGTTGGTATGCGAAAGGCATGTTGCTTGTCTGTTCATGATGTACAATTTCATGTGGTTGAAGTTGACATGCATGCAATGTTGTCTCTAGAAAGCGCTTGTCTCCAAGTTTGCAATTCTCGTGCATGGAATAGAAATTGCACTTTTCTATGATATGAGCATGCATCCCCAAGTATCACATTATAATACATGTTAATGTATATATTTACATGAAAACATGCGTCGCAAAAACAGTTTGAGAAATACTTACGACATTTTTACGGCAACTCAAAAACAACATGTAGAGAAAACGCAATCAAATTTTGTTGCATATTCGGTTTTGGTCAAGACGAGCTAAGCACATCTCATAAGAGCAGGGGCCAATTTCACGGAGCTGCTAAGCACAAAAATTTGCTTAGCACAAAAAAGTCTTGATCAAAAAGTCTTGATCATTAAAAACAAGTTGTCAGCCAAAATTCTACGTGTTTTTCTTGCTAAGCAAAACACCAGCTGATTATCAATTAAAAACAATAAAGATCACGTGAAAATTTGGTCTGTAAACCTTGTTTTTACCAAGGACAGATTTTCATGCTAAGCAAACTTTTGTGCTTAGCAGCTCTGTGAAATTGGCCCCTGATGAAAATTACTAAAGTCACATGTACATGTACAGTGGCTGTAGCTGTTATATCGCATGAAGGGCGCCTCCTAGAGACAGCACCTACACACAGTGCTAGTTGTATGAAAGGTTGTATCCCGTGTTTGCGTACCCATGTCGTGACCATATTGTGTTTGTCGTGTTCTTTTTTGCCTGTGCATTTGTCTTTCCTTCGTTGTCGTCTTTGCAGATCCCGTAGTAAACTATGTGCAACCTCCCCTGACGCCCTACCCAGTATCACCACCCACCACCCCAGGTTGGTGTCTCTCTTTTGCTCCGTGGTCTGCCGGGGTGTCTGTCACCCACTCTTGCCCCATTTTTTTTCCCGCACAGTTTTAGTGTTGGGTGTCTAGAATGCATTTTTCTGTGTTCAAGAACAGTGTGTCAAGACATATCAGAACTTGAAGAGATTATGAACTGATCTTTCTGTGGTTGTTCTCTAGGTGCATGTACCTCAATGCTCGTGAATTGTATTGTATTCCTACATGTATGTGTGAAAATATTGTACATGCATTTGCAATTTCTTTTAGCATTCTGGCCTGTTGAAACAAATTCTGAAATGTTTGCATCAGTGTAAAAAAAATATCTTCAGAAGAGAGTTTTTTTGTTCGCCGTTAACCAGTTCGCGCCAGATGACGTATATTAACGCAAAGTTTTCCCCAGATTTAAAACGGATGACGCATAAACACGCCACGAGCAAAGCCAGAAATGTCTGTCAGCAGCGAGCAAGGCCGGAAATGCGTGGGTGTGCTTCCCGGTACTATCGGCCTGAACCCGACTCGGATCGAGTTTCGTTAAAAATAATCCTGCGCGTCGGCTTGGTGATGTTAAAATAATCCCAGCGCGAACTGGTTAAGGCTCCTTGTACAAAAACAAATTGTCCAACTTCACAAAACAAATATGGGATATTTGTTTCAGTGGAGCATGAAATGACCACGACGAGCAAGCCTTCTGGCCTCCCAGACATCAGCAGAATACCCATCGGAAACACTAATAACACCATCGATAACGACGACTTGAATGGTAAGTGATTGCATTCCCTCCACCCAACCATTACTTGGTATCAATTCTGAATTTGGTTTCAGGGATGTAGTCAACTCCATTATAAATTCTGTAATTCCACTTGAAAGTATATCATGAGAAAAAATATTCGCCATAACCACGTCCTCTGTTTTCCTTCTTCCAACATTCTAGCTAAGTCCACCGAGGATGTCCCCGGCAAGCCTCTCTCCAACAGCAGTACCATCATTGCCATAACCACGTCCTCTGTTTTCCACCTTCCCACATTCTAGCTAAGCCCACCGAGGACGTCCCCGGCAAGCCTCTCTC
This sequence comes from Crossaster papposus, assembly GCA_037893245.1. Classification (NCBI taxonomy): domain Eukaryota; kingdom Metazoa; phylum Echinodermata; class Asteroidea; order Velatida; family Solasteridae; genus Crossaster; species Crossaster papposus. The sequence goes on along the minus strand of JBAIAA010000642.1, from coordinate 1,558,603 downwards.
CAACAGCAGTACCATCATCGCCATAACCACGTCCTCTGTTTTCCACCTTCCCACATTCTAGCTAAGCCCACCGAGGACGTCCCCGGCAAGCCTCTCTCCAACAGCAGTACCATCAACGCCATAACCACGTCCTCTGTTTTCCACCTTCCCACATTCTAGCTAAGCCCACCGAGGACGTCCCCGGCAAGCCTCTCTCCAACAGCAGTACCATCATCGCCATAACCACGTCCTCTGTTTTCCACCTTCCCACATTCTAGCTAAGCCCACCGAGGACGTCCCCGGCAAGCCTCTCTCCAACAGCAGTACCATCATTGCCATAACCACGTCATCTGTTTTTCACCTTCCCACATTCTAGCTAAGCCTACCTGGGACTTCCCTGGCAAACCTCTCCAACAGCAGTACCATCATCGCCATAACCACGTTCTCTGTTTTTCCCCTTCCAACCTTCTAGCTAAGCCCACCGAGGACATCCCCGGCAAGCCTCTCTCCAACAGCAGTACCATCATCGCCGTGGTGGTGGTCCTCCTCCTTCTCGTGGTCATCGTCTGCACCGTCTTCCTCTGCCTCTACCGACGCAAGTACATCAACCTCAAGCACAGCGTGCCGGCAGTATTCTACGACAAGAAGGGCACCAACGGGTGTGTGGTCAACAACTCCATGCCCAGCCGGCGCATGAACCCCACCTACCAGATACCGCACCCGGACGACGAGCCACAGTATCACGTCATCGACAACATGCAGGATAGCGAGGACGGTAAGATGAAAAAAATAAACTAAAAAGAAAACAAGGACGAGTGAAATGTTTAAAAAGAATTCCATACTTGGACATCACCCTGCTCAAACTCTGTTAATGTTCTACATAACCCCCAAGGACAGAAGCTCAACAGGTGAACAAGAGATCCTTTCAGTCCTCAGGCTTTTGTTGAATTTGGTCTTTTGGCATTAAAGTGTACGATAAGTCTGTAGGGTAAGGTCTGTGGGGTAAGGATTATAGTAAAGGAACAAAGGGAAACACAATAGGGTATCCTCGGTCGTTATGTAAAACACGACTCGATGTACAAACCCTATGAAACTGTTCTGAAAATGTAAACTTTTTTCAGTATTAAAAGCTTCTATATTTTCCCTGTTAAATTGGACATGTTGTCGCTTTCTGGTGGCTGGTACATGTAAGTCACTGCAGGGAAAATTAGAAATATTCACGTAAATAATTCTGACAATTATTTGTGGACTATCTATAGTGTGAATGTAAAGCATAAAATGTGTTGTGCCATGGCCTCGTGGTCTGGAGCATTGAATTCATGGTATGCGGGTAATTCTGAAGGTTGTGGGTTCGAGCCCATCCCGGGGTTGTGGTGCGTGTAACCTTGAGCAAGGTACTTTGTCAGGCTTTACTTCTCCCCGCCTAGGAGTAAATGGGTACTTGTGAGGGCATACATGGTAAATCGCGGTTGCTTTGCGCTCAAAATGGCCGCATCAAGCTGTGTGGGCACCGTCGAGCTGTGTCTGCACCATTATTAGCCAGTTCTGTGCGTTGACAAGCATGTAGCTACAATCGGCTGAATGAGGAAGCACCCCTCGAATCTCGATTGTGGTCGCAATTCAAATTGTGAATCGGCAAATTTTGAATTTGATTCAAAATCTTGGATTACTGTTTTTCTGGAATATGCAACAGTTAGCCTACCGAGTCGAAACTTCATCAAGCAATTTTGCTGCTTCAAATATTAAAAATATACAACTGACAAATGATACACTATACCTTTTAAAACACAAGCCGTCCTTATAGCTAGTTAACATCTATCTTGAATATTTCCTTCTATTATTTCCCCACTCCAATAAAAAGCAGAAGGCACGGGGATTTATGCGGAGCCAGAGAACTTGAGCCCCACCCCCAAGAAGGGGGGCAGCCAAAGTGACCTCTTGACCCACTACGCGGAGACGGACCTGATGGTGACCATCCAGGGAGTGTCGGGCAACACCTTGTACGGCGTGCCCAGCCAGGCCATGGAGAAGCTCAACAACAACCGCTCGCCGGTGCCGGAGTTTCCCCGGGACAAACTCAAGTTTTTGGAGCTGCTGGGCGAAGGCATGTTCGGAGAGGTGAGGAATAAAAATAAAATTCTGACCTCTGAACAGAAATCCTTAACAGCTTGTGCTGAAGCTCATAGGGAGAGAAACCTGGAGTTTCTGTGGCAGCTAACCTAGAGGATCTAGTTAGGAAGCGAAGGAATAGGCTTTTTATGTATATTCCTACTTTTACACATACACAAAATTTGACTTTTTTTTTAAGAACACAAAACATACAGGGATCGACCGTGGAAAAAAGCTACACTCGTGATCGGAGGATCACTTTTTCTTTTCTTTTTCCTCGTATTCTTCCTCGTATTCTTCCTAGGTGCATCTGTGCGAGGCTGAAGACATCCATGACTACATCCGCAATGGCTTCCCCTTCCAGAACAAAAACAAAGGCGAGAAAACGCTAGTGGCCGTCAAGATGCTGAGGAAAGATGCCAACAAGAACGCAAGGTATTTAGAGATAACCTTCCACTTTTTTTTATAATAGTCATACAAATTATTCCTATTCATCAGGCCCATCATAATTTTATTTTCTGTAGCAGGTCTAGGTCAGTGCATTCTACCTTTATATATACACATTTGTACTTCTTGCTGGAGAGAGGTGGTTGTAGTAAAGTGTCTTGCCCAAGAACACAAGCATAATTTTCTCTGTTGGGGTTCACACCTTCGTTTCACAACCACAACATGCATACGAGCATTTTACAAATTTGAAATGTTAAGCCGACATTAGTTTTCTTTTTTTCATCAAGCAATTTTTTTTTAAAGGAAATTTCAAATTGTTTATGTTTTTTTTTTGTGTGTGCGTTTGTTTTTGATTGAAATAGGGGACGTAGGACAAAGGGAACAATGGGGTCCCCTATTCCGCAAAGGTCCCCGATTCAGACTCGTGTGCAAACCCTATGGCGATCATCCGAAAAAGTTAGAGTACAAACAAAAGAGGAAAGACGGTCGGACAATGCCCCGTCCCCTATTGACGGCATTTACCCACTTGCGTGTGTGTGGTTTTTTTTTTTGGTTTTTTGTGTGGGGGGGGGGGGGGGGGGGGGGGTAGTAACGTGCAAATTAGAATGCAACGTTCCAGGCCTTTGTATGTTAATCATATACTTTTTTATATCTGGTATATGAAAAACGTTGACATGCAACATTGCATAAAATTGTAATTTTTTATAAACTTTCTCATAACCCTCAAAATAAGCAATACTATGTGTGTTCTTCAAAGCAAAATTCTCAAATGGGGTACTTTAGAAAAAGCCCCCACGAAGTCTGTTGTCTATTTGCCTCTAGAAGAATTGTAGTCACAGACCAAAGACCCCAAAAGGTCTCCCATGACCTCTTGACCCTGCCTATTGATCCAGACCCAGACACCTGCTTGCCAGTCATCACCCCTTTATAGGGGTACAGATGTCCTTGGGAATGTGTCCTAGTCCTGGACTCCCCTGGGGTCTGGGCATGTGTCTGGTTTGCCTGATTGATGGTGGACATGGCTCAGGGTCAGGCCAAGCTCTGGAGGAAACTTAGGGCATGTTCAGACGGTGGCGTAAGTTAATCTAATCCAAAAATACTAAGTTATTCCGTTTTTAATCCAAAACATGCTTGCGTTCAAACGAGAAAGTTACGCCGTTCCCCAGGCGGAAAAGTTGATCAAGTTACGCCATCGTGGTTACGCAACGCAAACTTTCTCAGCCTTCCGGTTAAAGCGCGCGCGCGGGAAAACAAGGACAGTGTTGTAATGTACATACAGTATACAGTATACAGTATACACATTAGAGCGCAAGCGTACTACCGTTTTCCAAACTCCAGCCTCTTCGCAATATCGGCTTTGTTTATGCAGTTTGGCTATGATAATGGAGCGCAGTGACCGACTGGCCTAAGCTAGGGTTTGTAAAACGGTCTGGTAAATAAACCCTGTACGTCATGTACAATGTACACACACACGTATGTATGTACATGTAATTGCACGTGCGACAGGCCATGCGTTATCAAAATGGCGCCGATGATGATCAATGCTAAAGTTTTTTTTCGCGTTTTTGCTTGCCTGTATTCGGGATAAAAGGGAACGATCGTCGGAATCCGAGGCCGGAGAGTTGAATAATGAATCGTGTGCTGCAGAGGCTCAGAAGACTGAAAAACAACCGATTGCGTCAACAAGACCACGCTACCCCGTTGGCGTTTTTGGCAGTTTGTCAAACGAAGGCAACGGGCAATCGGACGGTATTCTCGGCGCGGTGGCCATCATTGCGAAGGGGTTCACAAATATATCGCCTTGTCCGTGCCCGGCTAATGAGCACGGCCTGTACCTGTTACGAAAAAGGTCAATGTGAATAAACTACCACCGGAAGTGGCAGGTCAGTTGCATTCCAACGGCACTTCACGGCTCATCGCAGCGGGGGGAGATCGTTATCTTTCGCTCAACTTAATCTAATCGGCCACTTTTGGGAAGCGTAAGTTACGCCATTTTGGTCGCGTAACTTACGCCGCGCGGGTGGATTAGCGCGTTCCAACGGACAGATTAACTTAGTATTTTTGGATTAGATTAACTTACGCCACCGTCTGAACGTACCCTTACAGGCAAACCTGAACTTTGAAATTACAACAAACCTCCCCCCTCCCCCTATCTTGCACTTGTACACAACTTGTAGGTAAATCAAATATTTTGGCAACAAGCATTCTTGTCCCCAACTGAGAATCTGTATTAATTGACGAAAATTATATTTATCTAGTTGAGATAATCAAAATGCAAGTTATTATTCAATTTCTCGACTCACTATTAGGGATACGTTTAGGCGGTGTTACTGCCTTTTTCAGGTGACCTCTAAAGCTGTTAATCACCAAAGTCTTAATGTAGGAGACAATTTGAAAGGGAGTCCAGAATTTGAATGTTAGCTGTCAATTTGAGAATCTTTGTTGTTCACCAAGTTGGTTTGGAACTACCTATTTGAATTTGACTCGAAAATCCTAATATGTAGCCATTGTTAAATTTGTTTAGGAAAGTGGTACAAGGAGTGCATATTTAAAGGTAGGATACACCATTGGTAATTGCTTGAATTATCATGAATGGGTGGATTTCTTTTGGGGGGTGTATTTTATAGTGATTAATCGTTTAACTGACCTGTCCGAAGTTTTACAATCATGGATGCCAAGAAAAGCACGAAAAACAGCGTTTATTTTCAACCGACGTCGTGCAGTTATTCTTATGTTATTAAAAATTTGTTTTCTACAATTTCATTTTTCGGAATAATTACAGGATATCTAGTGCAATCATTTTGCTGGATGCCTAGAATCATTATTTACTTTCAAATAAGTAAGATATTTCTTAATAATTCGGTAGTAAATATTTTTGATATCTGCAAATGGTGTATCCTACCTTTGAACAATTCTCCATGATTTTCATATACCTTTTGAGAAAAGTACCTCTTGAAGAAAACAACTTTGGCAGTTAAGAAATTCATGGTTGCTCTTTGAACCATATGCCAAAATAACCAATTTGACATGGTTGCTTGGGATTAATCAATAACTAAATACTGGATTGTGTACTATTTGTGACCTGTTCCAACGAAACCCGGACAAAGTCGCACAATGTGTTTTGTCACAATGTACTCCTGAAGTCATTTCGGGATAGATTTTACCATTTTGAGGTTTTAGGTTTTCCTAAGTCACTCACTATTAATCTACAATCTCCTCAAATTTGAACAAAATCCGTCTACCAGAAGTGTGTTTTTTTTGTCAATTTTGTAAAACATTTGTGTATAGAAATAATACGCTTTTCTGAACTTCAAAGCTGTTTATCTCATAATTAGGTTGTCAGGGTTTTATCACTAAATCCAGACCCCAGGGAAGATAGGGTGGGGGTACATATGTAAATGATACATCATTTTAAAGCTGAGAACCTAGAGAATTTGAAAAAAAGCAAAATCTGAAAAGCTAAAAAGTCGACTTTGTCCGGGTTTCGTTGGAACATGTCACATTTAAAGATAAACCATTTACTGAAAACTGTTTTGAAAACTAGTAGCTTCTAGGATTATTGATAATGGGAAGCATAAAAATGTCATCATTAATAATGCCGGCAGCGATGCACAGCCCCAGGGAAGGAAGATATATGACAGCCGAAAATTTAATTGCATCAGCTCATCAAGATGTGTCCTCCCTAATGTCAGTAGAGCATTTAAGATGCGCTGTCAACACAGGGATTCCTTTCTTCAGTATCGGGTTTTAAAAACAAGAGGGCCGAAAGCCCGTCAGATGAAACAACAGCAAACGCCGTCCCTCGCGATTGATTACCCGTCGCGCTTTGGTGACTCAACGTAATTAATTGGAAGAGATGAGGAGGGGTTTTAAAAAAAAAGGTCCAATTGCAAGAGGGAAAACAATCTCTGTAAACTGTTGTTTGACTCCTTGGGCCTTCCTCTAGGGGTTGTCTGTAACATCAACAATTTTTCTGATGACTCGCTCTGTCAAACGTGCTCTTAAAGTATCATCTTTCGGATCGTCTCAGATCGCAGTTGATTGAGTGCAGCACGCGTCGGGAGGTAAAATGAGGTCGGTCACATTTGGATGCTTTTTGCCCGTTGCGCGTGTGGAATGTACGGCTGAGCCTGATATATTGCTTGAATGTTCACACGCATTTCAGCCTATCATTCCCAAATTATCTGATAAAAAAAAATGTATATATATATATATGAAGTGTAGTTGTATTGAGAGACATGTGGAATTGATTGGTTTTTTATGTGGTCTCTCTAGAAATATGGAGCTGTAAGTTAAATGTAGTCTTAACTTGTCACGGTGATATAAAGTATCGGTACGTGCAAACGGACAAATAGCTTGCTGTACGAGTATGGTGAAAAACTAATTGGTATTGTCAAAGCTCATTTGAATAGTTTGTGACTTGACTTGACTTGAGACTGAGGGACTTGTGATGTACTTGCAGGGACTCTAAACAACCTTGCTACGTAGTATTATTAAAATATAGTCTAAGGCTTATAAAATAAAATATTAAAAAATCTGATGATTTATTTTGCATTTTTTTATTTTTTATTTTATTTTTTATTTTATTTTTTTAACGTGAAGGACTGATTTCATGAAGGAGATGAAGATAATGTCTCAGCTGAGGGATCCCAACATCGTTCGTCTGCTCGCTGCCTGCACAGAGGACGAGCCCCTCTGCATGGTAGTAGAGTATATGGAATGTGGTGACCTCAACCAGTATCTCTACGAGTCCGAGGCTCAGTGGAATGTGGCACCGACGGGGGCCACCAACGTCAGGGTCGTTACGTAAGTCTGGGGCTTCGCGTTTTTTGGCGGTCCTCGACTATTAAAGAGCCTTTTCTGACATCATAACTAGGACCGAAAAAAATATTGTTCAATGCGCAAAAGCGTACGGACGAAAATTGTTTGTCACACGCGCTAGGCCTGACGTAACAAGCAACTTTAGCAGACGCCATAATTAGACGTTAAAATTGTGTTTCAGCGAGTTTGAAATTCTGATACATTCACTTTAATATTTTCATGATTTGCACCACAATTATGTTTTTTATTAGTATATTTCAAATTGTGCCCCGGCAAATTTTAAATTGAAATTAAAATCTTAAAATATTATTTTTTTCGTAATGTACAGAGATAAAACTTCATCAGGTAATTTGTCAAGCATCTTTCTTTAGATTTTGAAAATTTTGGGCTGTTTGAAACGGGAAAAAGAACAACTAACAGATGATCTGCTGTAGCTTTGCTATATAAATATATATCGTAGCAAGTGAGGCCGAAAATATTAAGGTGTGTTACCAACAGATGCAGACCTGAACCCATCTCAGATCGAAGTTCATGAAAAAAACAATCCCGCGTCTGAGCCCGGTCAATAGAGAGGTTTCGCCTGCGAACGGATACGGTTAGCTTAACATATACGTCATCAATTTTCGCGGACTTATGACGTCACAGTTACTCACTATCTGCTAGCCGTGTACAATGCACGGATATCTCGCTCGCTACACGTAAGTATAAAACGCGTACGGATAGCTAAACGTACGCGTACGCGTATCCGTTCGTGTGCGAAACCTCTCTAGTGTCAAAATAATCCCGGCGCGACTGGTTTTAATCAGACTAGATTCCGTTTCTTTCCACCGTTACAGGCTCGGTGCGCTGATCTACATGGCCACCCAGATTGCCTCCGGCATGAAGTTCCTGGCCTCCCTCAACTTTGTCCACCGTGACCTGGCCACGCGCAACTGCCTGATGGGCCGTGGCTTCACGATACGCATCGCCGACTTTGGCATGAGCCGCAACCTGTACTCGGGTAACTACTATCGGATTGAGGGGCGAGCCGTGCTGCCTATTCGCTGGATGGCGTGGGAGAGCATACTCATGGTGAGTTTTCCTTTAGTAAAACTCTTTTATGTACCGAGTTGCTTCCCTGGGTACATTCTGGTCTGAGCTCAATTCTGTATAAATCGAGACGTCATTGCAGGTCAATTCTATTCCTATTCGCAGTAAAGCAACAAAGTTCTTGCTTTTAATGTCAAGTCCTTAGTGATTTCCTTAAACCTAACAGTCGAGAATCCATCAATTTTAATATGAATTTTCATATTAAATCCATATTAAATGGGGAATAAATCCGGTAAAAAATGTGACAGTGGTATCAAAATAAGGTTTGAGGGAACAAAACCCAAATTGTTTATTGTAGATATGTGTATTGTAAATGTATATTGTATACATTTTTGTGCTAGAACCGGGCCTGTTTTACCTGACAATATTTGCATTAAACCTTTTTTGCCATTTTATTTTTTGCCATTCCATTTTTTGTAAGTAGATAAAAAAAAATGGCGTCGGGTAGGAATCTGCGACCTATGTTGGCGGTTGGTGGTTGTCAATGTTATTGTTCAAGGGCGCTAGTAGTTAAAAACCATAAACCTGTGTAGATGCCATGTACATGTGGCCAGGGATCACACCCAAAGTCTCGATGCTGGCAAACCTAAAAAATTGCAAACGGGGATTACTCAACATTTTTTTCACTCGACATTGATGGTAGATTTTCTTCTTGGACTGCACAGGGCAAGTTCACCGCTAAGACCGACGTGTGGGCGTTCGGCGTGACACTGTGGGAGATTATGACACTGTGCAAGGAGCAGCCGTACTACGAGTTGAGAGACGAGCAAGTCATCGAGAACAGCGGCCAGTTCTTTGAGAAGAGCAATGGCAAACCCACTCTACTGGCCCCGCCTCCGCATTGCCCCAAGGTTAGCCAGCAGTCATTTGACTTTTTTGAGTATTTCTTTTTTGAACGAATTACTTTTCCAAACTCTAGCTTTGTCTCTATCTCCGACTTCGACTCTGTCTTTGGCTTTGTTCATGCAGTTTGGCAATGGTGATGGAGCCTAAGTTGGGGTTTGAAAATGGCCCTGGTAAGTTTGGTAAAGTGGGCGAGACATCTGCTCTAGTAAGCATGAGTTCATGGGTTCGAGTCCCATCTGGAGCTTACTTGGAGTTGCATTTAAGAAAGCAAAACCCACTTTTCAGGCAAAATAAAACAAACAAAATTGCTGCCGCATTTTTTGTTTCCATTTTTTAATTTTTTTTTACAAATTGAATATTTTAGTCATTTTTACATCGGCACTTTTGTCCCAATTGTAATAATTGTTCTTTTTTGCAGTCTTTTGGAGCAATATATGCAGGAGTGGAGTCAAATTATTATCATATGATGTGATGCTATATAATTCTGCCACAAAGTCTCTACAAATATACGTTTTGTAGATAGTTTGGAGGAGGAAGAGTTGTTATTTTATTTTATTTGGCCTAATATCTTTTCTTGTATTCTAGGATATTTATGACATCATGCTGCGTTGCTGGCGACGGGAACCAACCGACAGACCGTCCTTCCAGTATCTGTTCACTACGCTACAAGCCAAGAATCTGGGCTACGAGCCGCCGGTACCCGTCTAAAGACTGGTATCCACCAACGAGAGAAGAAATATGCATGTTTATAGTGCTAATAAATGCAACTGGTACCCATCTATCTTTTTTTTTGCGTTGGAGTGCCGATATAAAACACTGGTACACATATGGGTGTTTTGGAATTGTTCCCAATGGTTCTGTGTGTAATTGTATCACTGGTATCCACATGCGAGTACCTATTGCAAGTTAGTGGCCTCTAAAGTAACTGGTACCCATGATATGCAATTGCTGCAGCCTTCATTTTGAGCACCGAAATGGAAGCAGATGATGTTTTATTAAACTCTTTAGCAGTGACTATGATAAAGGTTTACAGTACTTATGGGCTCTGTGCAGCAACACAAGAGGGCGCTTTTTCACCAAGAGGCGACATCCCATGGAAGGGATACATACAATTTCGCTGGTTTCACACACGTTGCCTGTTCCTCGTTCGTGTGATACACGGATACCAAGGGAGTTAAATAGTCTGTTCGCGGAGTCTCGTAATAACATTTTGATTCTAAGCGATTGAGGCGGGAATCAGTCACTTCACTGAAATTAATTGCAGTCAGGCAAGATGGCGTTGATAGGACTCCTTAACTCTCCTTTTCTTGCCATCGAGGGGGTAAGTGTGCACGGAACCCATTAAGGGTAACAATTACTATGAAGCCCTTTATCAAAAAACAGTTTGGATACAAAATAAATAAAAATGATTTGACAACCGGATTGGGTATTTAGCATCAAGGAAGTGTCTCCATTATTAATCTCGGTTGTATAGCTCCCTCGATAGTCCATGCACAAGCCAATACTCTGTGAGTATTGTAAATATTACATGCTCTTTTAAGTTCAATAGAAAAATTGAGGAAAATAAAAATTGCAAGTGGTGATAAAAAGGTTATAATACCCCCCAGAAATAACCTAACAAGAAATCCTATCCAGTACTTAGTTTTTCAAAGTATTCCAGAAAAACTAAAAATATTATACAAGAACGTGTGTGTTTTTGTACTGAAGTGTAAAATAATACAGTTAAGTACCATTTTTGTATAGCAAGAAAGTTGACTTAAGAGGAAATAAAAGTTTTTCAGCAACTTACAAATAATAACGGTTGAATTTTCTATTCAGACTTTAATGTCAGTGTTTTGAATTTGTAGAATTTTCAATCGGTTAATGTGTGAATTTTGAAACTTGTTTTTAAAGGGATCGTATACGTTTGGTAATTACTCCAAAAATTAATGGCAATAAAAACCTACTTGGTAAGAAGTACAGCAGCTTTGGATAGTATAATGCATTTTTAGAAACTTTTCACTTCGAAGTACTGCGGCTATGGAAAAAGATATCACTTTTTATCCCCAAAAATTTGAATCTGAGAAGCGTTACTGCAGTGACGTTTCTCAGACTGTGTATTCCAATGCAGATTATTCTTCCTGCGTGGACATAACCGCTCCAGATTTTCGGCAATATCTCAAAATCGCTACCACCTTTTGAAATGAAATTTTTACAGGTTAGTTTTATGGTATATATCTATAACTATATAGGATTGAAACAAACAATGGGTTCCAATTACCAAACGTGTAAGATGCCTTTAAGTTGTTGCTGTTTTTATTATTATTATTTTATTTTTTACCTTTTTGGTAACCAAAAAAAGGCTGGTTTTATTTTGAGATTGAAGAAAATGGTTAAAAAAAACAGATTGCTGTTTTGAGATATTTCATCTGCTTTGCAACCAAATTAAGCAAGATTTATTCATATCATGTTATATATGATTTTTATGAGTGGATAGGTGACTTAATAGTGTGTTTTTTACACCTCTGTAAAAAAATTGTTTACTGAGATATAATGTGAAGACTCGCTACTTTAATACAGCAGCGAGTTGTAGTTTTTTACCGCGAGGCTATCTGTATATCTGAACGCAAGCATATGGTTTTTATATTCTTGTTAACAAAAATTTTTAATATTGATACTTGCTGTACATTGTAAGCACTGTAAAACAGAAAGCTAGTTTTTGCAAAGATTTTGGAGTTCTTACATTTGACTGACGTTTCTTCCAGTCCTCTGTTGAAACCATTCCTCATTTCTCAAATGTCCATCTAGTTTTAGTTGCAAGACGTACTAATCGCGGTATGCAGCGGGTGTAGGCGATTATACATGCAAATGCAACACAATTCTGGTCGGAATTTTTCGAGCGATTATGTAAGTTAACCTAAGACATCCTATTCAGTGGTCTACATGTAGTTGTTTTTTATTCTGTGGTACTCGTAATTTGTTTATTTCTATCCGGGAATCATTTAGAAGTACTTGTTGGTTTTTTTGAAGAATGAAATACATGTAGAAACCCATAAACAGTACTAGAAATTATGGAACAATAAAAGAAATGAGTTATTTGATTCATGAAAAACACATATTGTGATTTATGTAGTACATGTAATTATTTTTGATTTTGAACTTTCGGAATTAACTTGTTTCTATGGCTTACACAAATTGTATTTTAAATGTTTCTAGATCTTGAGATTTTTTTTTTTTTACAATTTCTCTTAATGTCGCTGTTTAGTTTGAAGTGAAATTGTACAATGATTGGGACTTCAGGAAAGGTGTTGGAAAATCTTATATTCATTAGATGAAAAAAAAGTGTGTTTGGTATATAAATATTCATGTACATTATGGTTATTTTATTCTTGTTTGAAGTTGAATTTGAAAAAAAAAAAATGCTGTACAGTATTGTGTCGACTGCTTATTATTCTTATGCTCAAACCAAATATGTTTTATTGTAAAAAACAAAAACGGCCAGTTTCAAAGATGTGGAGCAGATTTTGTAGTAAGCGCAGTGTGTTGGGAACCAGGCTCAAACAGTATGCAAATATACATTTGTAGTCGGTACTTGGCTGTAATCTGCTTACACTAAATAATTTCTGCTTAGCAGTCTTCATGAAATTGGCCACGTCTACTTGTATATGTGACATTTAATTTGCGCTCATTAGGCAAGCACAGCTGGTCTGTATTCGTTTTAAGGTTTTTTTTTTTATCTGTACCAGAGTTTGTGTTTATAATTAATATTGTTGAAAAATTCTATAAATTTAGTCTGGAGTTTTAACTATTGTTTAAAGGTGCTTTAAAACCTCTTTTGAGATCTCTTTTTTTTCTCAGAAGAGTTGAACGATTCCCACCAAATATTGTTGTTTGATTTCCTTTCTGGTTAAAAACTCAGTCCAGTTAAACTAACTAAAGTACTATTGATATGCATTTACATATCTGATTTTATCTTCCAATTTATTATTTTTAGGTGAGTGGTTTAATTTGGCCTTAAAATGCAACCTAGTCATGTGCCTTTTGAAGGGAACAATGTTTGGTTTATTATGATTATTTCTTTTTGTAGACATACACACCATTTAAATATTTCAGAATTATGAATATTTGACGAGGATAAACAAATCATTTTGAGAATTTTACGACTGATTTATATTTTAGTTGCACACTTTCTTTGCCTCAAGGTTTGTGGGAAATATATTTGTGTGTGTACTGATGTAGAAAGGTCAAATATTACGCAGAATATCCTCAGTATAAGACTAAAAGTTGTCACTTTAACCTCAACAATCCCCATCCAGTCAAACTCTAACACCAGGTTTTGTTGGAATTTGTTAGGATAGGCACTGGACCCCTAAACTGACAGTCTTTAACGCTGTGTTAGGCATACCTCAGAGTCGAACAGTTTGTCAAATGGTGTTGGAAATTCCCAGGATAGGTATGATTCATAGTAAAAAAAAAATACACTATGGAGTAAGGGTTAAACAAGTCTGTTAAACAAACTAGTAGTTGAACAATAATCAACTGCATCATGTATCGGATGTTGTTTTATGAGACTTGCCAAACATCAGCACAGATGAAATAAGGAACTTGGTTTAATAAAAGCAATGTACCCAGAGAAAATCTTGATTTAATGTTCTTAATTTATTCCTTAAAATGTTATTTGGTAGTTTTGTTTACCTGGCAAGAGACGTTCATTCTTTATTTAACTACACCCTTTAACAAGTTCGCGCCGGGATAATTTGTAACGAAACTCGATCCGAAGCGGGTTCAGGCCGATAGTGCAGGGAAGCACACCCACGCATTTCCGGCCTTGCTCGCTGCTGACAGACATTTCCGGCCTTGCTCATGGCGTGTTGATGCGTCTTGCGTTTATATACGTCATCCGGCGCAAACTGGTTAAACAAATGCCACTTCATTCTGGTCTTTCACTAAACTGTAAAAAAAAAACCCAACTTTCTAAAGGTTTACCCTAAAAATGTGCAATTGAATATTTTTCGGCGGGAATACTATGGGATATACTACTTGCCAAGTTCAGGATTTTAGATCCTCAAACAAGCTGAATGTTGCTGAACCTCTTGTGGCTCCAAAACTGCAGGGAAAGGGCAGAATTGTCTACCAGAAAAAGCCCAAAGATGGCCACTGTGTAACACAGGTACGATACTTGCTAGCAGAGTTGTATTCAAGTCCATCACAAGTCAAGTCTCTGGCTGTTCAGATATGAACTGTTAACAAAAGCTTTGTCATTGTTCAACCAGTTACTTGCGACTGGTCTTGTGAAAGGACTTGCAGGGACTCGAATACAACTCCTCGAATACAACTCTGCTTGCTAGACCCAGTAACTGGGTATGGGGAACTGGAGCTTCTTTTTGCCCCTCAGTTTTTTTCAGTCGGTCATACTACTGCGCCTGCTCAAAATTAGAATAAAAGTTGTTCTTGTGCCCCAGTTAACGGATCTAGCTCTGGCAATAATAAAATAAACTTTATAAAATGTTGTTCGCACTTTGAAAGAAAACAAACTTTACATATATATATTTATACACACATGTATATCATGTTATTATTGTTAAAAACTATTGCACACTGAACTCTTTTTTTCTTATGGAGAAAATGCATATTCTGATGTCAATTTTTTTACTGTATATTAGGCCATTTAAAATTGACTTCAAGGTTTTCATCACTGTCAATGTGTAGACCATCGACTTGTGTTATTGTAATGGCTAGCGCTTTGGTTTGCAATGTTTCGATTGGTTAACCAGTTCGCGCCGGATGACGTATATAAACGCAAAAATTTCCCCAAATTCAAAACGGATGACGCATAAACACGCCAAGTTCAAGTTCGGAAATGTATGTCAGCAGCGCGCAAGACCGGAAATGCGTGGGTGTGCTACCCAGCACTATCGGCCTGAACACGCTTCGGATCGAGTTTCGTTAAAAATAATCCCGCCCGTGGGCTCGGCGATGTTAAAATAATCCCGGCGCGAACTGGTTAATACGGTCCCAAGTGCAGACGTCTTAGCTTAAGTCGGGAGCCACGTAACTTGACGACACTCTCAATGTCCATGGCTTGCATAACACCTCAGCATAAATCAGCGCAACCGTGCCAGTGGATTCGGTGAGAAACTTATCTGGAAAATATACTTTGAGGAAAAACATACTTTGAGGAAAAACCACTTAAAACAATATAATATTTACAAAAAATCCAGTCGGGAGTAAAAACAATCGCGGTGGGTGGTGATGAAAAGCTAAAAATCTATTTTAAATGGCCGTACTTTCAAATTTGATATACGACATTCAACATGGCGGTAGAATACTACATTCTTTCCTCTTATTTTACCACACAATTACATTCGGACGGCATGCATGTCTCAGCACTATCTACAAACTGCCACTATTTTGGTCCTTGTACTATATTATACTGTCTCAATCAACTCATAAACTATTAAAAATGGTTTTTGTACATGTATTTTCTAAAACACTAAACTGCACTTATGGGTTATCTCTATAGATGATGTGCCTCTGTTTACATCTGTATTCAAATGTGCCCGTCAATATGCGCACGAATCATGTTTTACATAAATTTGGTTAAGAGATGACATCAGAGGTCACATAATTCTAAGGCGATCTGACCTGCGACGTCAGTCTTTAAGCAAATTTTATGTAAAACACGATGGGTGCGCATCACTGCCGGGCACATTTGAATACAGATGTAAACACGTGACGTCAGAGGGCACATCGTCTATAGTCACCTTTACTTTCCTTTTATGTTTTTTCTTGGTTCCTATAGAAATTCAAAAATACACAGCGTTACGCTTATGGGGCCCCTAGATTTCTAAAGTCAAACTTGCGGTGTAGCATTGTTCCTGGTACCCCATAAGACCCTATAGGTATGAACACACATATCCACTTAATTTTTTTTAATGTCCAATTTACATTTGGTTTCGAGAAGACCAGACTCCCTTTAACTTTACAATGACCTGGACCAATTTCATAGAGCTGCTTAAGCAAAACAACTCTTGCTTGGTAAATCATGTTAGGAGCCAAAACTCCACGTGATCTTTATGCTAAGCTAACAACAGCTAAATAACAATCACAAAATATCACATGGAGCTGTTGCTGGTAAGCTGGTTTTACTAAGCAAGAATGTTTTTTGCTTAAGCAGCTCTATGAAATTGACCTCTGTTAACGAATTCAAACATTCTTAGTGCTACAGTTAACAGAAAAGTTGTGCTGCTGCTTAAGCACTCTTTCATGGCATGGGTATGTAAATGTTGTGCATGCATGTAGATTTCTATTGTCGCTGATTTAAGCACTTTTTTTCCTCCAGGATTAAGCATGCTTTTACTGTGCTTACTGCTGAGGAAGGCTTGTTAAGCAGCGCTATAAAATTGGGCCCCGTTGTCATCGCAGAATAAATCAAATCAAAGATATCCAGGTAAGGGCCCCTTTACACAGGGCTGCGACTTTTGAGTGACCAACATTTGGCCAGGACGCTCAATAGTCGCCTAAACCCAGAAAATCCTGTTTCTATGTATCTGCGCCAGTGATACTTGACCCACCAACAATTGAATTTTTCGGACATTTTCATAGCGATCTACAAGCGCGGCCATTGGGCGACCACTGTGCCTCCGCTCTGTAACCACGGCAATGCTTGAACCTCCCTTCTGCCTCCTTTGAGCCACTTTTGTGCGACAGTTTTGGACATGTTTAAACATTTATGGCGTCCATGGGAATGTCCTAGGCAACCATTCTGCCTCCTTTGAGCCTCCAAAGGCGACCCGGGAAATTCTATGGTCGCACAAGGGAGGCACATCCTGTGTAAAGGGGCTTTAAGCCAGAACAACAATTCTTGTTTACTTCTTAGTACCAAGAAGTAGATACCTCACTCTAGAATTCATAAGCTTTATTAAGATAGATTAGACAGGCAGATTGTTTGAAACACAATCATAATTTATAAGATAAAAATTGTTACTTTTATCCCTGATGACATATTGTAGAAGTATGAGGCAACAGTGTTAAGACAAACTCTGCACTGCAAGGCACAGTGTGTACCTGATCGTGGCAAATTCCTGAGCTAGAACTAAAAAACAAACGTGTTCCTGTCAGGAGTGTGGAACACATTGTATTACGTATATGTATGTCAAGGCATGAAAGTGTTCAATCTATTCAAGACTATATTCATGGGTCACAATATCATACAGAGGAATATACTGCCACAATTTCTAGAGAAACACTAAAGACAAACTGAGGTACACGCCCCAAACTGACACAAAATATAATTTTCCCCTAAAAACGCTCCAAGTCAGCCATGTGCTTTTTTATTTCGACTTTGACCGGACCTAGGCACAGGATCGTTTTTCATGAACCTCGATCCAAGACAGGCTCGGGCCAGCATCTGTGGGTAGCACACCCTGATATGTCCGGCCTCACTCGCTGTGAGCCAGTCACTGAATGATATTTCGTGACGTGTTTATCCGTCATCCGTTTTGAATTTCGGGAAAACTGGTTGAGGGCTCGTCTCAATGTTGCTGGACAAGTTGCGGACATTGGCCGATGTCACCAGGGTCGGTTGGAGCCCCCACCCTGGGGTGTCCTGTGGGCCACCCCGTTCCCCGGTCTCTGCTGCGGCTGTTTGTAGCTGGGTGGGATACCCATGATGTTCCATGAGGAGTGCATGGTTTTGGTTGGCGGGGTCACGCAGTAGTTGCCTTCACTGGTCAGGCCAGAGCCGGTGGGGTTGGAATGGGATCCAATAGTTGCTTGCTGGGAGGTATTGGCATCAATGCCAGGCAGAACAGGACTGCGGGGTTTTAAAAGAACATTTAAATACATTGAATATTATTATCATACTTAGAAATAGGCACTTGGCGGGAAAATCCCATAGAGATGTACACAAACTTAAAACAGTCCTATTAACTTGTTTACCCTAACCCTTTTCTCTATGATTTTCGAGATTTATGCTATTTAGACCAAAATCGGTCGTTCTAGGACAAAAATAACTCCCAAATATTGTTTTTGAGGGTAGCTAGACACTTAGGGAGACACTGAAATGTCTCTCTAAGTGCCACTGTCTCCTTATTACCTAAAAACTTACGCTAATTTGCCTTCCTAAGTGCCTATTTGGAAGAATTATTATTATTATTAATTCTTCCTGGTAATGAAACCTAGGATCCCCCCAAAGTGCCCCAGGCACTGTAGCTCGCAAGCCTAGGAGGAAAACCCCCTGAGAATATCCTGGGGAAAACCCATAGAATCGGGCAGGTACTAAACAAACCAATTCATTATTGGCCAAGGTGGGATTCAAACCCGGGTCACAGCAGTGGAAGGCGAGGAAAGAACCGCTGGGCCAACCTGGCTCCCCTAAAAAAAATGTATGACTGTGGGGCGCTAGTACCTTAGTCCTCGAAAAATGAGCCTCATACAGACCTTTGCTTTAGAGTTCCACCGGGGACGATAGACGTTGCGATCGGAGACAGTTTCAGGTGACCGTCTCGCGTCTGGGTTGTCAGGTGATTGTTCAGCCCAATGGCAACAGGTCGTCCAAATGGGGGAGTGGCATCCCTGGTTGGGACTTGCTCTCCATGTACTGGCGATCCATTGGGCACTATTTAAAAAAAAAATTAAAAAAAAATATTATTGAGGGTATACCTCCTACGTACATTTGTTTGCTGTCAAGTTTTCCCTTTCAAAAAATGGTATGTACCAAGTGACCCATTTGCCACGACAGGAGAGTTCCTTGTCTTTGGGGAAGTTCCACGTGGAGATGGGGTAGTTCCTGTTAGAAGTTTGTGCCTGCTGTAGTTGTTCGCTTGGGCACCGTATCCTTTCAAAAGCGGACTGTATTCAAACAAGGAAAAAAACGAAAAAAACTTGACATTGTGATACAGCTTGAAAACGAAACTTGACCATAATATGTGACCTGGCACCACGAAATAGGTGGAAAGTCGCAAAATAACAAAATTGACATTACTACATTTCTAGTAAGAAGAAGTCCTAAGCTTTCAAATGATGTATTGTGTGTTGCTGTAGCTTATTCCTAGCCGCCGCTATACTCTTTTGAAATAGCTGAAGTCATGCTCCCTTGTTTAGAGAAAACGAAGTTCAAAGTCTGAACTGTGCCAACTATACTATCACTCAGTGCAATCCAGCCACCAAAAAACACACTTTAGAGTTTTAATTGAGCCATAACATTTTGGGATATGATAAAGAAGTTTTTTTGTATGTAAAAACATTAACAACTCGAAACCGACCTCCCACTAGAAAAAACGAACATTTCGGCCAATAACTCGTTTTGGACATGTGCGACTTTCCGCTCAATTTGTGGTGCCAAATATAAAATGCAGAACCATTTGAAAGTTCTTGATTGGAGCCCATTAATAAAACTCCCTGAGTAATTCCCAATCCACAAACAAGATCTGTTTTTTTAACAGAATTTTGTTTAAATACTGCGACATACTCTTTTGTTTCTGTAGTGCCCGGTATGCTAGGACTGCCACCGGGATTTTGGGAGCTGATGGAGCCAGCCGAGCCAGCCCGACCGATGATTGGCAGCATGTCCTTGGTCAGCTCCGCCTGGGCCGTGGTGGGATTGTCTAGGGAGTTACGTCTGGTGGAGTGATGACGATGGGACCATAAGACTGCGTTTGAGGCATTACGGTAACCTGAGTGAGGTACTAAGGGGTTAGGGGAGAGGTCAAAGTACGTCAAAGGTTAAGATCAAAAGTAAACATAGTTTTTTGTTGGATAGTTAGAAGCACAATTCTTAATGAGAACAAATGTGACCCACCAGGCCAAAACCAGGGGGAAGTCGGAAAATGCCATTTCGAGATATGGCATTGTACACAAAAAAATGTGTTGCCGGTCGATTGGGTTTTTTTCTTCATAAATCGTTAGTTAAAACTCTAATTTTTAAAAATCCCCGAAAGTGATAATATCGGCCTTCTGATTTTTGTTGAACGGCAACAAAATGTCACTTTTTGAAGCGTCGTTACTTTTCATTCAATAGCGGTACTGGTGCATGTGATGTATCATTTTAAAGCTTAAAATGCTAGCAATACAATGGTATAAAAATCTCTGATATGAAAAATTTCGACTTTAGCCTGGTTTTGGGGTGGTGGGTCACAAATACGATTCACTGCTTTCTGCTAGCAAGAATAAGGAGGAAAATTGAGTCTGTCTCCTAATCAGTATGATCGATACCAACACCCCAAGCCAAATTATTCTTGAAAGTTAAGCATTATCTGTATATTAACCACACCTAATTAGCGGAATTAGACTTTTATATTTACTGCTAAGCATTTTTGAATCATTGTGCAGGGAGGATGTGAACCCACAACCTTCAGCTATTAGAAATGCATGCTCTAGTCTGCACACAGCGTCACATTTATATTTTTTCACTATTGTGTTTCTTACTTTCTCTCTTATTAGGCGCCAGCGGTGGTTTCCGATTCCCGACAATCCCCGATCGTTTTCTGACGAAGCTCTCCTCCGGTTGACCTCGGAAGAAACCCTCAAAGATGACAAAATTGTTGACCTAAAAATATGCCAGATTAAAACAAAATACAGGTTATTTATTAAAAGTAGTACACAATATTTGCAAACATAAAAATTTACGGGAATTACCAGGTATTATGAAATGCCTTACTTGACTGCCATCCGTAGTGAAAAATAGTCTCAAGCATTCGTGAAATTTGCATGAAACAATTTTTGTATCAATTTCCAAAGATGGTTGGCTGACCATCATTGGGGAAAGAACCTGACTTTTTTCAACTACTGCCCGCTCTTTATCAAATTAGCATATACAATTATTACTTGGCCACGCAATTCATAAAAGGAAAACGGCCTCTAACCTGGTGGATTGTTGACCGGAGATTGTAATGCTTAGTCAGAAAGGAGGTGAACTTGTTGGAGGGTCTGTCGATGGGTAGGTGCTGAGCATGGATGCCCTTGTTCTGAGAGAGAGAAGACAAAAAAGAGATGGGGACTTAAAAGTAGAACTCTATATGAAAACATTTTAGCACAAGGTTGCAGTATTTGCACTAGTCTTGGTGCAAGACGTTCTTGTTGAGTTCGTAAAACCATAAAACCTTAGGGCCTATGCACTCAACAACACTATACGCGTCGCGACTATTCCACCGATAGAGGGCGTATTTTGGAAGCCGCGAATCTGTCAAGAAGAACGTCTTGGCCAACTCGTTCAATCTGCCCGAAAAATTCCGGGCAGATTCTCGCATACCTATGACGTACCTAATTTGCATAAACAGTTTATGTATTGCAGAACACGTGACGAGTCTTGTACCCACACGACTTTGACTCTGACCATTGAGGGTGTGCATGTAATACATGTACAATGTACCAGTCTGTCAGCTCATTAGCAGCGTACTTGTGCGCTTGCGTATTTTCAATATGACCTTTGTTGAATATGCAATTGAGGTCACATTTGGTTATGTCACGTGAGACGAGACAAAATCACCAAGACGTTGTTCTGAGCCGATGTGTGTGGTGGTTATCTGGAAGTTTCCCAACAGCGCCCTCTATTGTTTGAAAATGAACAACAACGTCTTGCACCAAGACTATATTTGCACATTAAAGTTGATGTGTCCGTGCTTTTAGGGGGTTATACCCTGAAAAATAGATTTTTAAATTAAATGGATAATTTTCTAGCATTGTTTTTGTTATGAGTTTTCAAATGAGACATCCCACTAAAAATAAGCTACCCACAGAGAGTATTTAATTAAATTCAAATTTTAAATTAGGAGCGTCCCTCTCCTAATTCGTAATCAGTCAGCGATTATCTGATTTGAAATACCACAGTTAGAAATGACCAACAAAATAAAAAAAATTCATCTGAAAGTTCGATAAAATAATGTTACAAAACCAGTCCTTATTAAAAGCTGCACACAGCAAAAGCAAAGCCCAACAGGCTTAAACAGTTTTTTTTAACACTGGCCGCAGTTCCCCTAAGTCACTGCCACAGGGGTTTGAACTCACAACCTCCGGATTGCCGTTCCGGTGCTCTACCTATCTTAGGTTTTTATCTCCATTGACGGTGCGACACAATAAAGCATAGTAGTAGACAAAACACTAACTTTACTTTCTGACAAGGGCTCTTACCCCCAGCATTGCCTGAAAGAGCTGTTTGCCACACCCCCTCCTCTGACAAGACTCGTGGACGTAGAAGTCAAGAACGCACAATGGCTCCATCTCAATCTGGTTTCCATGGGCGTCTAAGACAAACAGCTTCTTGCGTCCGACTTTCAGAATTCCAACAATGGCGCCCAAACCCCTGCATAGAAGATGTATGTTAAAAAGTTGTAACAAGAATATACAACAAATAAGTAAAATTTTTAGAAAGCAAAAAAAATGCTTTAAAACATTTATCACAATCTCTTTAATTGTAGTATACACACATGTAGAACATTTTAAGAAATTTTACAAATACATGTATTGGTTATTTATCTCTTTTTTGAAAGGCGTATTTAAAAAAATTGTTATTATTTTAGGAAATTCCATATTTTCTGTAAAAACATGTATTACATTTTAAATAAGGAATTTGTAAACATAAATTTTACATTTTACTTTAGGACTTTTCTAGCCTTGTGGAAATATTTTGCAGAACACAAATATTTTGATAAGAACTTAGTAAAGTTCATTATTGGCAGTGTAGTTGACGACGATTCCTTAATCCTATAAATTTCTTACCCATTAGCAGAAGCATCTTTCATAACATACAGATGATGATTAGAGAAGCGAAGTTTGTGCACTGAAGTGATGGGCCCGTGCAATCCTTGGGCCTGAACAACGAAACAACAGACAAATATTGGAAGTTTTCAGTTAGTTTGAGCTGAATAAAGTAAACAAATTAGGCCTTCTCTTGATGACCATTGCCTCCTGAAACTGAAAGCTTCAAAAAGGGACAAAGAGTACAAAAACATGCAAAGCCCTTGGCATCAGAAAATGTCAGAGCAAGATGCTTCTATTTTTCTCTTGCCTGAAAAAGCCATTCTTTATTTTAAAGTAAGAAATCAATCAATTCTGTCTTTTTTAACTCACTTTTGCTGAAGCCTGTCCCATTTCATCGATGACTTTCTCCATATTCAGTCTGAGATTCTCTCTGATTGGTGAAGAGTGATTATAAATAAAAATAACAATAAAATACAAATTCAAAATTGACTAAATTCCCAGACTAAACTCGCAGTTGCACAACAGGCAGAGAGGGATTTCAGTCAATTAATAAATGAATTAAATAAAGGATAAAAAATCAGAAATAACTTAGGCCTGTTTTTATTACCATATTTATGTAATACAGTTTAAACACAACTTTAAAATGTACGAACAAACGTGAATGAATGTCCGATACAAAATGAACAATTTACATAAACAACAACCCAACGCAAAATACGCGTGTTAATCATGGAGCAATATCAGCTGAACCTAAACCGTGGAGGAGGAATCAGCTAAGCTAGCTCACTCACCCTGTTGATCTACTTGGCTCCAGGCGACTATCAACCACTGTCACCGTCTCTCCAAACAGATGGTTGATGTTAAATTTGAACTCCATCCTTCCCCCGATTTTAGAAAAAAATTGACATCAACATCTGACAAAAACTGTTCATTTTCGTGACTCATTCGAGTACAGTTGTTGTTCGTCGTAATTTTAATCACAGAGTTACTTAACTTTGGCAGGCCTAAATAATTCGGAACGGTCCACTATTTAGGGGTAGTATATCGAAAATTTTAAGTTTATGCCACATTAATAATCACTCCAGAATGCTATTTCTTACTGAAATAATTTTTAAATTGTTTTAAAAATACGGTTTTAAACTTGGTTTTAAAGTGGTTAAATTATTCTTTTAATTTGTTTGTAAACATTAAAACAAAATTGTATACATTCCTTATCTAAAATCAAATATTCTTTCTCGAGAGGTCGTTCATAATTTTTGCGAATTAACTGGTAATCTGTATATGTCTGTGTGTGCGGTCGGGTACATCACATACATCGTGCAAGAGCACCAGGCACGTAACAAAGTACGAAGGTAGGTTTGTTGTTGAGTGCAGACAGGATCGGAGTGTGCCAAAACTTCTGTAATTTGCTATTTTTGCGGCATATAAAGGCGACTTCGAAGCAGATATGCCGAGGAAGAAGCCATTCAGCGGAAAGCAGAAAAAGAAGCAGCTTAAGGATAAGCGGGAAAGGAAAAACCCAGATAGTAGTACTGGACAACGAACAAATGCAGGTAAATAAATGTAATTATCCAATAGAGGGCGCTGTTTGTTATCAATTTGAGCAATTTGTTCTCACTGGTGCACATGATTCTGTCATGTTTGTTTGATAGGAAATAACATGGAGGTCATCATGTATTCCTGCCTTCAAACACGCTAAAGTAATATCATTAAAAGACACCAAAAAGCTATAGACACCCACCCCCACTTTATCCTCGACCCTTTATCCTCGACCCTCTGTATTCTGCGCACCTAACGCTCATCATGCATGCGTGCGTGTTACCAAATGTAAATTAAATGTAAATTCCTAGAAATAGGACGATTTTTTTTTACAATTTACCCACGCATATTTTGTATCTCCTTCCACCCCACCCCACCCCATTCTCTCTTCTAGCTATCTCGCATCGCTCTCGCCAGCAGAGTTACGAGTTGAACAGCAGCGAAGAGGAGCGCGGGTCTGGCTCGGACACTGAGCGTGCGACGGGGGCTGGCATGCCCGATGTGAACAAGGTTAACCAGCAGCCGGTCGGTAATAAGAAGCTGCAGCAGCATGACCCCAACAGGTGAGGTCAAAGCAACGGATATGAACTCTAAACAACAATAAAATCTATATAGAGAACTATATAGCTTTCTGGAATATTTAGGTGTACTTTGTTTTAACCAGTTTGCGCCAGGATTATTTTAACATCACCGAGCCAAGGCGCGGGATTATTTTTAACAAAACTCGATCCGAGGCGGATTCAGGCCAATGGTACCGGGAAGCACACCTACGCATTACTGGCCTTGTTAGCTAGTGACAGACATTTCCGGCCTTGTTCGTGACATGTTTATGCGTAATTCAGTTTGAATTTGGGGGAAACTTTGCGTGTTTACGTCCTCCGGTGCGAACTGGTTAAGGCTGTGTACACGGAATCATATACCCGATGAATACCTGACTATTAATACATGTGTATCAGAAACTGATTCTAGATTATGGAATTGAGTGTAACCAACTTCCCAGATGTTGTGGGGTACATGTAGGTTATCTTGTGTTGTTTTACTTTTGTAACAAATTTAAAAAAGCACAAGCTTGTTATCTTGATTAAAATCACAGTCATGTCTATTATGTCTGCTCTTTTTAAATTTAGTTTATTATCGAATATTCAAATATTTGGTATATTCTGGACACCCCTAATTTGTGCTGTTCAGAATATACTGTACATTTATTCAAATATTTTTGCCCCATGCAATTTTAGGTCGAATATGATTTGTGACCCACCACCCCAAAACCAGGCTAAAGACGAAATTGTTCATATGAGAGATTTTTATACCCTTGTATTGCTAGCGTTTTAAGCTTTAAAATGATACATCACATGCACCAGTACCGCTATGGAATGAAAAGTAACGACGCTTCAAAAAGTGACATTTTGTTGCCGTTCGCGGCAACAAGTTTGCTCAATTGAGTAATAGCAACGACAACAAAAATCAGGAGAAGGCCGATATTATCACTTTCGGGGATTTTTAAAAAGGTTTAAACATGAACAGCCTATAAATTAGAGTTTTAACTAACGATTTATGAAAAAACAAAACAATCGACCGGCAACACATTTTTGTGTGTACAATGCCATATCTCGAAATGGCATTTGCCGACTTCCGCCTGGTTTTGGCCTGGTGGGTCACATTTACAGATGCATAATGCATAATTGGCAACTTTGTTAAAAAAAAAGATTTTTTTTTATTTCTTCAAAGTCTATAAAATGAAAACCAAAGCGATATCCAAATTCTTTTAAAAAGAAGAGGCCCTGGCCTGAGCCCCACCTGTAAATATGCATTTCTGTACACCCCGGTACATATTCAGCATCCGAGTATACATTTGATGCCTTGGTAAAATGTATACATGTTAGCCATGAGCCCAGCGCCTATAAATATAATCCTGTATTTAACGTGAATATACAGAGCAGGGTCGTCAGATGATATCACGCACTGCGTAATTGAGTACGGCATAATTGGATGAGCTCATCTGTGTATCTACTGTAATCTAATAGCGTCATGTTCACGCCGTATCACAGACTTCTGATAAATCGCCACTCTATCCCCGCAGTCCCGCACACCACTCATTCAGTCAAGACTGTTTGCGTTACCTGCATAGAAATTCGTCAGCCGTTTGTTGATATTTGAGAGAGCGCGCTCCCGATGGATCAAATATTCATGCAAGGTGTGCTTTGCATTTCTGGTAGTTCATGGGGGGAAATGTGTGAAGGCTATTTTCTTTCGAGAATAAGAGTGTACTGCACATGTTAGCGCAAAGTGGCATCAAGTGGAAACCAGACACGAAGTTACACAATTTAGAATAACAGATCGTCAAGTTGACGTACGCCGTGAACAACTTCAAAGAATCCAACAAATGATTGATTTCATTGAATATGAAACTGGATCAATTAGGTCTCCTAAGGCCTTTTTACTAACCCTACCCCATCTGAAGACGATTTGTTTTATTCAATAATGACAATAAATTCTATTCGTCTTGCTTATTTTTTTATATATTTTGTTTTCATTTTGTTTCCGCCGAGCTCTCCCAGAGGCCATATTGACATCTTGCTCGATAAAATAACATGGCAGGTACATGTACTGTATGCGTAATTGCACAGGATATATTAAGTGCGTTACAAGCTGCTTGCAGTGGTTCTCACATTATAAGAGCCACCATTTCCACCCCCGGGAGGATCGGCGGGTTTTTATAAGTGCTTCTGGATTTGTTGAATAGGATTTTGTTTACGCAGGTATACAGGAAGATAGAAAGGAATTCAATACCAGTAGGAGTACATGTACTTTAGACATTATAATTTCTGTGCTGCTTGCCAATGTGTAATACGTACATGCACATAATTTTGAGGCATTCTGGCAAAATGAGACTGGGCACAGGGCTTTGTGGAGAATACTTAAATTCTCTCCCCCCCCCCCCCCCCCCCAATTTCCCAACCCCCCCCCTTCCTCCCTCCCCCAAAAAACCTAAACAAATGTACACTTACAATTCACACATACCCTTGTACATTAATATTAATATTAATATAAATATTAATAATCCCCCCTTTTTATAACACTTTTCCCCACCGACACACATAAACTCTACAAATTCAAATGGCAAGTACATTGTACAATGTACCAATGCTTTAATGAAAATTTAACTGAATTGGACCAATACCGTCACTCTAGATACACGTTTCTGTAAAATGCAAATACTTTAGGGAGGTCTGGCTCAAAGCACACTATAGCGTGTGCTTTGAGCCAGACCTCCCTACAGTACATGCATTTTTCAATATTCTGGCAACTGGATCAAGATGATCTGATGCAGGGAGCTATTACTGCTCCGTGTAGTCATTGTGGTGTCAATTATTCAGTCATTCCCCTGCGTCTCTGCCCTGGGAGGTAGCCCGTGTTACTTGCAAGGATAAAAAGGGCCTGGATTGAGCATGGGGATTGCTTACAAATCGACCCTTGTGGTGCCTTTCATTGCCAAAACACAAAAACCGTAAAACCAACAAATGAGTATGACAAGCGCAAAAGTCAAACTCAAATACACACGCTCCGTAGGCCTATTTCCTAACAACATTTGAAATGTTTCTCAGTCCAAGATTCATGTCTTTTTAACATTTGTGACCCACTCTGCAAAAATGAGTCTGATGTGTTAAAAATGTTTTTTTTTTTTTTTAATTTTACAGTTGGTCAGAAAAAGCAGGAAATAAGCTTTCATTTGATATGGCACAACTCTGTAGTGTATCTTTTACAATTTTGGGAAATTTGTTTTTTCTCAGTTATATTCAAAATGTCTTTGAAAAGAAATGAAGATTTACAATTGTAGTGCTTCATCAGATGCTATGGTAAGAGGATGACAAAACCTGTATTAAGTTTAATTTAGGGATCAAAACAATCTTTTCAATAGATCAGATCGGAAAATATAGGTGTCAGAGAAACAAAAATGCCTTAAAACTAAAATATTATAGAAAAATCACCTCAGAGACAATAAATATCCTTTACGTAAAAAAGTATTTTCCGACATCAGACTCATTTTTGCACTGATTGACCTTCATTGAGATGATATGAAGAAAGGGAAAAAAAACAGTGTCAGGTTGTAACATTCTTTCCCCACAGACTACAAATGTATACCATTTAATATTCTTGGCAGTGCACTAAGGCATAAAAAAAAAATGTTATGTTGGCGTAATGGGCCCAAAAAAATAGGGTAGGTAGGTCGGAATTCTTTTTTTTTTTTTTTTTTTTTCTTTTTCCTCCCAGCAATGAAAATGATATGTTTTCTAATTGTTTAAGCCGGTAGTGATACACGATAGCATGTCCAGGTTCAATATTTTCACAATCCACACACACAACAATGAGAAACGGTAAGAAATGGTTTCAAACGTATTTATAACTAGATTTATATAGATTTTAATCATTAAATTTCGTCCCTTGAAAAAAAGGGGTCGGCCGTATTTTTAGGGTCGGTCGGGTTACGCCAACATAACATTTTTTTTTTTATGCCTGAGTGCAGGATTTTGGGGATTAAACTAATTGTCCGTGCAAATTTTTAACTTTTTTAAATATTATTATTCCACCAGATTCCGTCTGCATTTTGAGAAGGATTCCAGAGCGGAGGTGGAGCGAAGGAAGAAGCAATCAATGCAGCCGTTTGAAATACTGCCTGAGGTAATGTTATGACGGGGAACTTGATAAGAGATTATGGAAATATCCCATGGCTTTACTACCGAGCTCGGATTTTGTAAATTATGAACGACCTGGCTGAATAGATGTTACAGTTCCCCCTCCCCCTCCCCCCTATATGTTTGTTGATCAATAATTAATTAAATAATTAGGGTGAAGTTGAACAACTAGAAAATGTTGATCAATATTTTGAATGAATACAAGGGATGATAATTGTTTAGACTTTTGTCTGAAATCAGACTTGTTGAATCTGAGAGAAAGACAATAAGTCTATAGAAAGGAATGCATCTTTTTGGACCTATCAATCACTTTTGGTTTTTTTATGACAATATCATTTGTTTTTTATGGAACCTCCGTGAATATAATTTAGAGTATTGACGCTCGAATGTTTATTGCCGAAACTGTAATACTGCATAGAAGCTTACAATGTTGTATGATGCTGTGGTCTTGGTGATTATTAACAGAAACCACTCCTGAAAGCCCGCAAATGTCCTGTTCCTTCAAATTTATATTTTTGTCCAGTTTTTCAAAAATTTGGATCCTACTGTTTTACTTTATCACCAGGGTCTGCTTATAAGGCCTGAAACTGCTTCAAAGTTAAAAATTCAAATAGAGGATGGAAAACAAATTCGAAAGTAAGCTGAAGTTGAAAAAAAATACATTTTTCTATCACCCAACAGTTTAGTCTGCCCATTAAAACAAAAACAAATGAGCACAATAACTAAAATTTAAAAAAATCTGACAACTCTTATCCCTCAACTCCTCACCATCTTGATGAAAATGAAAACACAAAAAAACACAGCTTGCATCCTTATCAAATCACCATGTCTTAACAAAACAAGTGCTCAGCAATAAAGAACTCGCATTGACAAGCACTCTTTTTTTTTACACATCTGGTAGTCTTTATTACTAGCTTTTTACAAAATGAAGACTTTATCAACGTCATCAACCCGTATTGACTTACACTCTGGAGAATCATTAGATCCTCAGATTCTCAGTCTAAGGTTTCACACCAAACAATATTGTACAAACTCTGATTCACCGATGTGGCTTCATGGATGTGCTCTCGATTTACACCATAAACAAATGCAAGTGTGTATACGCCTCCAATTAGGGACCCCTATAGGTTTTGTACATGATTCTCAATCGTGGACTTTCTGTCAATCGTAGACCCTATTGTCCTCTATTTGTTCTACGTCCACTATTTGAATGCGGATACAAACTCACTATCATGGTCACTTTATTTGATGTCTGCATTGTAGCCATGGCACCGACTCCCAGGTCAAATAAAATGCGACAGAGGGACGATAAAAAAAACCGGACTTGTCATACCTATTTTGTTTGGTTTGGGGGGGTTTATTACATCACGGATATATTCTTATAAATGAACTCATGAAAATTTGAAAACCCCCAATGTCGGTATTTACTATATTGGTAATTTCCACTCACCACTCACGAATTATGCATTTTATTTTACCTGGGTTTTAAAATGGTAAATTCGCACAAATTTATTTTGCTTTTACACACTAGCTGAAACAGCAGCTGAAATGGCTGCATTGCATTTCTCATACAATTGAAGTTGTCATGGTATTCAATTATTTTCACTTGGACTTGATTGATTTTTCAATTATTCAAATTGCGCTGATCATGTGGCAACCTTGTTAAAAAAAATGTCGGTCGACGATCGAAATATTAAAATATTTGATATAGCAATTAGCATACTATGTCGAGAATGACGACTACAGTCCCAGTGCTATCTGCTGGGATAACACTCTGAATGGTAATTTCAATTTGCCCGGGTCTCCAAGGAAATTAGAATGAATCCTCAGTATATAACACTAGTGCAATGTTCTACATCCTATGGGAGTTCAAACTACACAGCTTATAATGAATGGCTCTAAAAAGGTACATGGATATTAAAGACTACACTGCATACAGCTTGTATTTAACGAAGGGCATGCTTCATGACGGAGAGAGAATGTTGGTTGTTTTTTTTGGGGGGGTTCTGGCAGTAGCATATTTTTAATGAGACGACTTTTTGAAATAACGTACTGAATTGGAAGCCCAAAAATTAGAAGTTTGGCTTATTTACACTCAATCCAAGACAAATTTCAAGAAAGTGGCATGTTCAGTCTGAGATTTCTTTTTATTTGGGAAAAAAAAGAGAGATTACATTGCTGGAAAAACTTTTTTTGATAGTCAGTTGCTATTATTGAGTAATTTTTTAATTCAAAAAGCAATAGTAAATTCAAAATGAACTAAAATTGTTTTATTTTTTACCCTTCGATTACTTGCCCCATTGAGGGGCATGTGAAGTTGGCTGCCCCAATTGCAGTTGTTTTTGTGTTTGTCAGGACTGACTGATTGGTTCTGATTGACTTTTCTCTACCGTCGCATTTATTCATTGATGTGGGGGGGGGGGGGGGGATATAAGTGGCAAATGTTGAAAAATAACTGAATCGCAGTAGTGCCATACTAGAGTGTAAATGCATTGCATTTCCATCACTACGTGTACATGTACAAAAACAAATCTAAAATCATAATATTATTCATCCAAAATATTGATTTTGGCTATTTCACCGTTGGACTGGAGTGTTTTAAATTCTTAATGATTTCCGTATCTTCTAGACTTTGACTTTTGTGAAGTAAATCAATAATTTTTTGTTTTTTTGTTGCATGTGTACTATTGAAATATTTTAAGCCAGTGTGCAGAAGTCCAAATGTTTCTTTTATACAGTTTATACAAAATCCTCGCTTGTTTAATATCGTTGGGTCTACATGTAGAGATTTTGAGTGTTATTATAAAGCAAAAGCTATGCTTTTCTCAATTTGTGGAGCTGAGTCAAAATATAAATTGCCCGCAATTAATGGCATTCGGCGATACTCCAAAGTGACAAAATGTCTTGTTAAAACCCTGTGGCATTATCAAATTACATGTACAGCTCCTAGCATTTATAATACAGTGATGTATACATTCTAACATTTCTCTGTCATGTCTCTACTGTCGCATAAGTCTCTGCGGTTTTAGCACATAATCTCGCAGTTGGACCATGACTACACGGTAGGCCATAACAAAAATCAGAAAATTAATCAAATTTGACATTGACAGAAATTGTAAAGCATTTCTTTCGTGGCTGGTTTTACAAATTTCCACAATTTGTCGCTTGAAATAAATTTATTTATTGATGGCCAGAATAGCTTTGATATTAATCAAGGCCATGGATGTTACCACATAAATACAATGTACGTATATTTATGTACAAACACTGTGAGAGTACAGTCATTTTAATAAATCATTCAAGTCACAATTTTGTTATTTAATTTTTTTACAATGAGGAGAATCAGCTGCATTCGTCTGAATGGGAACGCACCCTAAATGGTGATTGTAGCCACAATTCAAATTGTTACTCATCAAATTTTGAATTGAAATCGAAATGAAATACTGACTCACTGGTAGTATTACGCATGCCTATGTGAGAATTGGGAACGGTAAGAGGCACTGGATCTCGCAGGAGTCCAAATTTCATATGACACTGAAAAAGTGTTTAAGAACATCCAGCCATGTAATTTTGTTTGCGTTTCAAGCTTGCAATGCAGGTTTTTCTATGAACCGTGAATTTTATTAGCAAATTAGGTCGTTTCCCAAAAGACGCATCTTTGTCAATTTTCGTTAGTAGTTTAGTTTGTAATCTTGGAATAGTGCGCACAAACAATGGAACGACTCGCTATAGTCACTATTAATTGGTCAGTTCAGTTCGTGGCATGTGCATACATGTAGCTGCATTCGGCTGAATGGGAACGCGCCCCAAATGGTGATTGTATTCACAATTCAAATTGTGTCTCTGCAAATTTTGATTTGAAATCGAAATGAAATACTGACTCACTGGGCATATTACGCATGCCTATATGTGAGAATTGGAAACATTAAAAGGAGTCCAAACCTCAATTGACACATCCAAAAGAACATCCAGCCATGCCTTTATCATTCGTTTAACCAGTTCGCGCCGGATGACGTATATAAACGCAAAGTTTTCCCTAAATTCAAAACGGATGACGCATAAACACGCCAAGTTCAAGTTCGGAAATGTCTGTCAGCAGCGAGCAAGGCCGGAAATGCGTGGGTGTGCTTCCCGGTACTATCGGCCTGAACCCGCTTCGGATCGAGTTTCGTTAAAAATAATCCCAGCGCGAACTGGTTAAGACCGGCCACGTGACAGGCTTTCAACCAATGAGAATTGGTATTAAAACTGTCTCGGGTATTTATGAATGTAGCTGTAATTAATTCTATGCGTCCTTATCCTGCCAGGAAGCCTTAGAGGTGGATCTAGGAGACATCTACCAGCCCGGCTCGGTCTTAGACATGCCCAAGAGACCCAGATGGGATTACAGCCTGAGCAAGGAGCAGGTAGAGGCAAGAGAAGAGGCCATGTTCCAGGAATACCTGCACAACATCTTTAGCAAGTACTCTTCCAGACAACTTAGCTACTTTGAAATCAATTTAGAGGTAAAAACTTGCAGAATTTTGCGTGTGCACATCATAATAGTGCGAAATACGGTACCCTCTGGAGACATGAACACAATGTGTACAATGGAGACAAAACGTCTCCGGAGGGTAAATTTCTATAGATGAATAGGTCTCCATTGGGAATTTCACGAATTAGATTTTTGGATTTTACTTAAATTACTCAAAAAATAGGATTAGGATGTTGGTTAGGGTTAGTGTTTGGGTTAGGGTATAATATAGGGTATATTAGGTCAAAATTTCAACCCAGGAAAAAAATGATGGTTAAAATGGGAGCATTTTGAAAAACTTGCTCGACTTTCTAACCATTTTGTACACGAGAACAAAGCCATGTCTCCACAGTGATACAAAAATGCGAATACGTGTAGGTGTCTGTGTGTAGTCAAGATAAAAAAGTGGTAAATTATGGGGTTGGTGGGGTTTTTTTCCCTCTTTTTCTCCTACATTTGTTTGTCCTGCATATTTGTCAGACTTGGAGGCAGCTCTGGCGAGTCCTGGAGATGTCGGACATCGTGCTGCTCATCACCGACATACGGCACCCCGCCCTACACTTCTCCCCGGCCCTCTACGACTATGTCACTAAAGAGCTGCGACGCCACCTCATCCTGGTGCTGAACAAGATAGATCTGGCCCCTCCGTCGCTTGTCGTTGCCTGGTTTGCCTACATGAAGAAACAGTTCCCCGATGTCCACGTCGTTTGCTTCACCTCGTTTCCCAGGGAGAACCTGACGCCCAACAGCATCGACCCAGGAAAGGGTGAGCTGGTCTTCAGATTATCGTATTCTAGTGGAAAGTCTGTAGAAAATTGTGTAGAATTCAATCGGCTTTTGGTTGTTTGTATTTTTGAGAATTGGGGAGTCAGGTTGGCGTAGCGGTTCTTTCTTCACATTTCACTGCTATGACCCGCGTTCGAATCCCACCTGGGCCAAATATGTGGATTAGGTGTACTGTTCAGCCCCTTTCTGATTACGTGGGTTTTCCCCCAGAATATTTTTCAGGTTTTTTTTCTCCCAACTTTAAAACTGTACTTTTTTCTCATTGTCGTCTCTCTGCAGATTTCTTCAGGCTTGTGAGCTACAGTGCCTTGGGCACTTTTTGAAGTAATCCTTGTTTTCATTACCAGAAAAAAAGTGAATAACAAACAAAATAGAAATTGTAGGAAAGCAATGCGTGGTGCCAGTTATCTAGAAATTGTGGGATTTGTTGGAATTAGTTGAAAGATTCACTCGAAAGTCGTGAAAAATAAGGCAATTGCAGGGGTTGTGAGATTGTGGATAGAGTGGTTTTTAGCCGATGCCTGTAATGCAACGGAATTTAAATATTGTATTTTGTTTTTGGGGGTTTCTTTTTAGTGCTGCATCGCAAGAGACGAAAAGGTGCCTACACTGCAGTGGGCCCCATGCAACTACTCAAAGCCTGCCAGACTATTTGCCAAGGACGAGGTAGGCAGAACAGGAGGAAATGAGTAAGAGATACAATCACTCCGATCCATCGGCCGTACACTTTACTCTCATAGTCAGGCAGATTGGTTGGTGTAAACATTGCTCAATTGCTGATAAAAGCATGGACCTTGGCACAGAGTATGTCGTGCGAAAGATATATGTGTCCCACTCTGCAAAAATGAGATGATGTGTTGAAAAAATAAAAAATTAAAGTTGGTCAGAAAAAGCAGGAAAAAGCTCTCATTTGATATATGGCACAACTCTGTAGTGTAAATGCATCGGTCTTTTACAATTTTGGAAAATTTGCTTTTTCTCAGTTATATTCAAAATGTCTTTGAAAAGAAATGAAGATTTACAATTGTAGTGCTTCATCAGATGCTACGGTAAGAGAATGACAAAACCTGTATTAAATTTAATTTAGGGAACAAAACAATCTTTTCAATCGATCAGATCTGAAAATATAGGTGTCGGAGAAACCAAAATGCCTTAAAACAAAAATATTTGTTGTTGAAAGAAAAATCACCTCCGAGACAATAAATGGCCCTTTACGTAAAAATGTATTTTCCGACATCCGACTCATTTTTGCAGAGCGGGTCACATATATGGCTTTTGTAGGTTTGTCCTACTCATATCTACAGTTTGAATAATGAGCAATAGCAGCCATTTTGAACATTTTGAAAAACTAAGCAGATAGTTGGATGTAGACCATTTGTCATTTCGTTTATTTTTATCGTTGGAAAGCAAGCAGCAAAAGTGCTAAAAAATCTAAACACAGGTACTTGACACAGTATACCTTTTGTAAATATCAAAAAAAGGAACCAACCAAATTATTTACCAAATTATTAATTTGATGTGAAGATATTAATGACTCTAAACTCCCTGTAGAATTATTCCTACTGGCATGGTTATTTTGAAAAAAATTGTAAAAGAAGTCCAAAATGCGTTTCGCTGACACATTTTGGAAAGTTCCATTTGAGTGTGTTATTATTTATGACAGCATTCACAGAGCTAAAACTTTGTCGGGTCTTGAGAACTTTCGCTGCTCAAAATGATAAGGGCACAACTGACAATTGGTATACAATAACTTTGAAACAGGTTTCAGTTCATGAAAAATAACAACTCTAGACTTGCGTGTAAGCTTGTGGAAACCACAATTAAGCGCTGCGAACAGTACAGCGATATTTGTAACCTGTCATCACAAAATTAAAAACTGAGATATGGGTATTTCTAAATTCTGTGGAAACAGAGCTTTCCAATGATATCACTTGGAGGTTTGGTACTCAATATTTTTTTTTTTTATATTTTTTAGTCTGGAGTCTTAATACAGAGATTATGAGAAAATGGGCATTTCTTGCAAGAAATTGTGTGAACGCGCAAAGAAAGGCAAAATTGTCAAAATTGTCTCTATTTTTTTATTTTTTTATCTGATTGTCCTGAAAAATTGGGAATTGATTGATGGGGATTTGGTCTTAAAAAACCCCACATAATCTCAAAATCGACCACCCCTTCAAATTTTGACTTTGACTCGCCATACTGGGAAATCACTCCGTGCGACTTTACGCTCATTTTGTGATGAGGCTCAGGTCACATTTATATTTCTCAAAACCCTTTTTTTTGTGTCATAGTGGACGTGAGCAGTTGGAAAGAAAAGATAGAGGCGGACCTTAGAGGGGAGGAGGGACTAGCAGCCAAGATCATTGAGAACACCGACACCGAGACAGTACGAGACACTCGATTCTCGGAGCACGAGTTCTTCAAGGATGGGATGCTGACGATAGGCTGCGTGGGTAAGAATTAGGAGTGAGAAGGAACAAAATTGTGGTTTCTGTGATCTAAAGATCTAAACCCCAGGTCATGGAGCAGAATCCTCAGAATTGAGAAGATGTGTTACAGTTGTTTGAAAATGTATTCATAAACTTTTGGCATCTTCGTGGCACAAAGTGAAAATGGCGCTGAAAATAAAGCCCAAATAAGGAATGACGAAGGTAAAAAGAAAAAAAAAGTTTGCCCACAATATGGTAGTTTTCGACACAATAGCGCTGCATGTACACAAAAATGCAGATATATCCCTAAGATTGTGTGTACCGATCTATAAAGCATGCATGACTGCCCTTGACTTATGGGCGGACAAACTATTTTTAAAACATATATTTCTGAACCGCTGCTATTTCTGAACCGCTGCTATTTCTGAACCGCTGCTATTTCTGAACCGCTGCTATTTCTGAACCGCTGCTATTTCTGAACCGCTGCTATTTCTGAACCGCTGCTATTTCTGAACCGCTGCTATTTCTGAACCGCTGCTATTTCTGAACCGCTGCTATTTCTGAACCGCTGCTATTTCTGAACCGCTGCTATTTCTGAACCGCTGCTATTTCTGAACTTGAGGTTCATCTTCAATGCCGCTTTTATCTCATGCCACCAAGATAATGTAGAAATATTTATAAACAATTTCCAACAAGGCTTCCCAATGTTGAGAAATCTGACTTTGGTCTTTTTTTTTAGGGGAGGGGGTCACTGTACATTTTACATCAATATTGCTGGTAGCTCGCTCTTGCTAAGTAAATAGGCATGTGCATTTACAGGTAGTTTGGGAACCGGGTAACCAATTAAAAACCACTGGTACCCATGTAAAAAAAATTCGACCCCAGAAATTGAATCGCAAAAGTTGCTGTTCAGTTTGGATTTTAGACACAAGTTTGGCGTCATCGCCAATATTGGTTTTATCCGTTCTGAAGGTCATCCCAATGTGGGCAAGTCATCCCTGATGAACGGTCTGTGCGGCCGGAAGGTGGTCAGTGCATCGCGGACGCCGGGCCACACTAAACACTTCCAGACCATCTTCTTGACACCCACCATCAAGCTGTGCGATTCCCCCGGACTGGTGTTTCCCTCACTGGTGGATAGACAACTCCAGGTCAGCCAAAGTCTCGGTGAAGTTTGTTGGCATTTAAAAGTGCATAAAAGATTCCTGTATTGCCAGAAAAAATAGCAGTTCAGAAAAAAAAAAAAATTGTATTATTTAGAAATAGAAACTCTTAACCAGTTCGTGCTGGGATTATTTTGACATTGACTGGGCCAAGGCGCGGGATTGTTTTTCACAAACCTCGATCCCACATGGTTCAGGCCGGCATCTGTGGGTAGCACACCCTGATATTTCCGGCCTCGCTTGCTGTGAGCCAGTCGCCTACAGATATTTCCGGCCTTGCTCAAGACGTGTTTATCCGTCATTCGTTTTAAATTCCGGCGGACGTGTATACACGTCCTCCGACACGAACTGGTTAAAGAAGTTTTTGCTTCATTACTTTAGTTTGTATGACCCTTCTATTGCCGAGCTGACCTTAACGGTCAATAAAATAAGAAAAATGCATACGCCGACAACATTCTCCCTTCCTGGTCTGGTTCTAGATTCTCTCAGGCATGTTTCCCGTTGCGCAAGTCCAGGAACCATACACAGCCGTGGGCTACTTGGCCCAGCGAGTCAACCTCCTACCCATTCTTAAAATCAAACACCCACTGTATGGGGGCAAACCAAAGGAGGGGGAGAAGGAAGAGTGGTCAGCGTGGGATATATGTGAAGGTCAGTATTCCAAGTGTAATTTGTTTTGTTTCCCACAAAAAACCTCCCTTTTTGCTTTTATTACAACCTTTCCATGTTATTAAATCATCTCTACTGTGACTATTATTAGCAAACTTTCAGTATACGCCTACTCTTCAAATCAACAAATAAACCACAAAAATACTCACAAGTAGTTTTTAAAAAAAATGGGGATACTGCCAATATATAGCATGTTGGTAGAGCACTGGTACTGCACAGGGGACGATGGCGATGCTGGTTCGAATCCCTCTTCTTCAATCTAAAGGCCAGTTTATACTCTGTGAGAAAGCGAAGGCTTATGCAAATTTGTTACGCCGGGTCAATTTTTCACACTGCAAACATTTAATACATTGTAACTCTCGTTGTGGAAAAGTACTCATGATATCTGTTTTTATTGTACGCCACTACACACTGCCAGGATGGGCTGAGAAGCGAGGGTTCATGACCTCTAAGGCAGCCAGGAACGATGTCTACCGGGCCGCTAATAACCTGCTGCGATTGGCTGTGGAAGGGAGGCTGTGTCTGTGTATGAGACCGCCGGGCTATACAAGCCAGAGAGGTAATGGGGAGGGGGTTCTCCACTTGACTTGGGCAGATTACATGGACAGATTATATGGACCAATTACATGGACCAATTACATGGACCCTACCGTCTAGACTAATTCGGCAACAAAAAAATTAGAAGCCATTTTTTTGGCAGAACCTCGTTCACCCCCGGCACCATAAGAGAAACTCGGCCCTTGTACCACTTTCATGGAGCACGGAATTTTGTCAGTGCAAACAATTGTCTGCTGAGCAGAAGCTGGGTATCTGCTCAACAGTCATGAAGTCTAAATTGCTTGATACTGGTACTTAGCGTATTTTAGCTAAGGCCGCTTACTGAAATTGACTAGCCGTGATTCTGCAGTCCGTATGCGTTCTGGCCGATAAGTCTGCAGTTGCTAAGGGAGGCGGGAATCTGCAGACTGGACGGGTGTGTGCGTTCAAGCGCTGCGAGTTTAATGAGCTCCACCAGCCATGCGCTATTGTCATCTCAACAATGATATAATGAATAAACATGAGTCACTAGAGACCTCATGAATCCCGACGGCCGGTACGCAGAAAGACGTACTACAAAAATAGTACATGAATTAGGATACGGTCGTTTTACGAGTTCCGAATCGCAAAAAAAATCAAGCTGCTTTCGGCTAGACCAATCCTCAAAATTCAAGTAAAAGAGGTTTAAGATTCCTACCTCGAGTGTTGAACATACTAGAAATGTTGCTTTTCATAATTTGAGCTCTTCTTTTTTCGAAAATACGACGTCAACCCATGCGTCAACAGAGCGAAATCTCTATTCCTAGTTCCGGATCGTTTTAACCATTAACCAGTTCCAGATTTTTAGATATGTGGATCGGGTAAAAAAATGTTTCGTAAATAACGAAAAATAATCGCGCGGAAATCTATTTTCAGCTAGGACGTACCCTGAATAAAGCAGATTTTCTGAAAACGTATTAAATAATTAATATAAATAAATTTCATTTTAAATACTTACAATAAGGTTTAAAAAGAGGACTTTTGAAATGATTATCGTTTAACGTTAGACTGAGCAACAAGTTTGCCGCGCCTGCGCTGCATAGCCGGCGGCCCAGCGCGGCCAAACAAAAACTGCCCCGGCACAAAACACGTCACATAAATCGCTTAATTGCTCGCGTGTAGTTGGTACTTATGGTAAGGCATACACTTTACACACAATCCGAACTACATGTACATGGTACAGGTACATGGATATGGCCTAGGCACGTGGTGTTCTCATAAATTTTTATCCCTCCCACGTAAAAAAATAAAAATAATCGGAACAATTGTAGAAACTAACGTATAGAACGTGAAATAAAGCTTTGCTATTATATATTAAACAGAATAAGAAAAATAAAAGACTGAAAAGCTACGTAAACGCTAATAAAATTAAGTATAGGTGGTAGAAATTGTCTTGTTACCAGAGGTGGACGTTCATATCATGTATTGGCCAACTTGTTTAATGATTGCTGCAAATGTCCGTGGCCAGCTCTGCATTGCTCAGGATGTAATTTTGCAGCTCCTGTGAGTTTCTACAAACCGTCCAAACGCTACCTTTTAAAATGCATTTCATCCGAGAAATAAATAGTCTGAAAGTCCACCCCCCCACCCCTCCCCCGCCCCAGGGACAATGTAATTTTGCGGCTCCTGTGAGTTTCTACAAACCGTCCAAACCTATTCAAAGTGCGAGTCGGAAATCTAGCCAATTTTGTTTTCTAGATTTTTCATTGACAAAAAAGTGTTTCAAAAATCTTTAACGCTACTTTTTAAAATGCACTTCATCCGAGAAATAAATAGTCTGAAAGTCCACCCCCCCCCCCCCCCCCCCCCGCCCCAGGGACTAAACAAAAAAATTACCAAAAGCAAAAGTCATTTAACAATTTAACACTGGTTTCCTTGACAACAATGTTCCTATGCAACCATCCTTGTTTTGGCCTTTATTAGCGTCTTCAGGCCGATAATCTCATTGGTGCTAGAATTCCGTCTCCATGACAATCTGCTGTCTAGCGCTTAGTTCCCACGTTCAATACTTGGCGATGGGCCAAGAAGTTTCCCGCGCAAAGCATCAGTTTAAGTTGTGGACGGCTGTTTACTGTGCAAGTAGTAGACCTAAATGTGTTCGTCAATGTTCCTACATGGAGGTCTGCAAGCGCCGTCATCCCCGACGATTTAAGCTGCTTGTTTAAGTATTTTTAAAAATAACATTTAATTGAATTGATATAAATCTGCCTAGGATTTTCTAATAGTTTACCTGTCCCAAAACAACTCCAATGATGTCACAAGACACCGTGTGTAAAAACAAAACCAAAATTATACTGTATCATAAAAAAACGAATTTGTCCACCCCAAACATTTTACATTTATAAATTATCAGAGTGTATGGTCTAGTAGGCTGAATGACCAGGGGATTGGAAGTTATTCGCCAGATGCAGACAACATGGTCCCGGGAACAGGGAGTTTATGAATAACTCACTGGAATTACTTTTGTCGACTGGTAACAATTATATAATTGAGAGATACCTTTCCTACATGATACAGCACTGTCGCCATGTGTGTTTTTCTAATCATCCTAAAAAATAACATTTTCTTGCCTGTCTATAATTATAAAATAAATATGTATAAAATTCCTATAAACATTATTAAACAACGGATGTTCACAATGAATATATATTAAATCAGGCCTAACGTAGCATACTTTCGGATTGTGCGAATGTAAACAATTCGTTAGACCATGTATAATAAAATGGTCAGACAATCCATGCAGCTAGCTAGTATGTTGTCGCCAGCCCAGGAACACCACGGAAGAATAATAAGCAACCGTTGATTATCCGTCCAGAGGCCTGCTACAGTGTCGAAAAACACCGACGATTTGCACCATACGATCAGCATTGGGAAGAATTAATTTGCTTTAATTTATCAACTTGGAGAAGAAACTTCTGTACTGGAAGTTGTGCCACACAAACATTGTCCGTTAAAATTACTTGTGCGTCCCAATATGCATTTTCAGAGTGCATACATAAACGGTCGTCGTGTTCCCCGATGCGTAGCTAGCTACATGTAGCAACTTGAATTATTGCGTGCCAGCGGGAATTTCCCGAGGCCGTTTTCCAAACCCCAACTTCGTCTCCACTGAGGCTTCGTTCCTGTAGTTTGGCAATAATGATGGAGCCCGCATAGGACCCAGGCTGGGGTTTGGAAAACGGCCTGCGTGCTTTTAGTTCCAAGTTGTGCAATGCATGCGTGCGATCGCGAAGATCGCTGGAAAGTTCAAATCGTGTAAATAGGCTGTTTCGTGTATAATATCGCGTAAAGTTTTTTCTTTTCGTTTAGCAGTTTAAAACATAAAGATGGATAGAATATGCAAGATAAAGGTATCAGAGGAAATAAGAGATTCTAATCTCTGTTTAAATGATGCAAACTTTAAGAAACTTTGTGATTAATTTTGCAGTGTCTGTTCGTGAAAACAGAAAAAGGCCATGTATCAATTAGTCCCTTCGTGAAAACGAAAAACTCGATAGGGATACATTTTTCTTAATCCCCTAAAATAACCCCCCTTAAAAATAATAAATAATATCTCTTAATAATTTTAAACCAATGCCCTCTATTCGTGTTCGTGACATGCATGCATGTTCTTTTAATTTCGCCAATAACCAGTTTGGTATGCTATTTGGTCAACTATTCTGTATTTTGTTCCCTAATATTTATAATAGTGAACCGGGCCCTCCAAATAACGAACACGATCGTTAACTTATAAATAATACTTGTACTTGGACCGTTTACAAAATCCCTGGCTTCGGCTCTGTATCAGGCTAAAGCCTATTGCTAAACTGCAGAACGAAGACAAAGCTGATGTTTGAAAAACAGCCATGTTCGTGATCCGGGGCCAGTATGCCAAACCATCAAAACAGTTGCGGTTTTGCAAGTCGGTATTCTGCAGACTGACCGGCCATCGTTGTAACTATTCATATTTAAATTAACTCCCTAGCACTCCAG
The DNA here is from genome assembly GCA_037893245.1 of Crossaster papposus. Classification (NCBI taxonomy): domain Eukaryota; kingdom Metazoa; phylum Echinodermata; class Asteroidea; order Velatida; family Solasteridae; genus Crossaster; species Crossaster papposus. The sequence continues at coordinate 1,515,294 of JBAIAA010000642.1, read as the reverse complement.
CTGGCCCGGCGGGTCTGCAGAAGATCGGGTATATTCACGTTGTTTGTTATTTAAATGAAGCGTTCTGGCCCGTGCTAGGACGGGTAACTAAGGGCTCTTTTGTTTAAAAAGTCTGCAGGAGTCTGCAGAAAGAACGCGGCCAGCACGGCTAGTCAATTTCAGTAAGCGGCCTAAGCGTTTCAATTTGCTGAGAAATGTTTTCTAGTTCTGGCTGTAAGCTGACTGCGTATGCACAACATTAACCCAAATACATCGTCCTGTATTGAGAATGTTTGTGTCTCACGAGATATAAAATTCAATCGGTGGAAATTTGGGGTTGTTTGTTTATTTGTTTTGCAGAGCAATTGGAACGGCATCCGGAGACCCTGGAGATTGCCAAGATCCAGGAGCAGCACAAACAACTCAATCCAGAGGAAATCGACCAATCAGAGGACACTAGCTCCGGTGGGGGAGAGGAGAGCGACGCGGACATCGAGAGCAACGATGTGGAACGAGACACGGACACCCGACGGAGACGGAGACGGAAGGCGAGAGAGGACTCAGAGGGGGACCGGCTCACAGCCACTAGCAATAAATTTGCGATGCTGTCTGCCGAGTGATGGCAAGGATGCGTCGCCATAGCAACGGCGACGGAGAAGATGCATTGATATTGTATCGAGGAGGAGTAGTCATCGGACGGCGGTGACGTACGTGGCTTGGCTTCACTTCACAAGTGATGATGTAGTGTTGAAAAACGATGCAATGTTGAGGAACAGTGCAGAGGGGGAAAGCGACGAATATGTTTGAATGAACAGGAGACGTAGGAATATGTTTGTGTCGGACTTTGACTGAAGGTTGAGTTCTGCAACGCTTGCTGGCTGGTGACAGTTGGTGGTCAAGGAGGAGCTGTCTTTAACAAGATGGAAATCTTTTTTTTGAAGATTTTTTTGAGCTCGCACTATTTTAAAGTATGGTGCCCTGGGATACGAGTCAAGTTATTTTTGTCACTGTGCAAGCACCCACCTTTTTTTAGCTATGTAGTGTCTATCGATTGATAGACTTCACCAAGTGCCAATCTTGCATACAGATATTGGCTTTTATTTGTCGCTGTCAACACTCGAGTTGGAATCATTATCACTCTTTCCAAAAGCACTTTTGTTGCTCTTGAATTCCTAAAGTAGATAGTTTAAAAACTGTGTTTATTTCTCTGAACTGAATCCTTCAGCCTTGTTGTAGACATTAAGTTAAGGAATCAGTCTAGCTGGCTCGCACCAATTCACAGATCTTTACCAAATGCAAACAAAATGTGGATTAACTAAATTTGATAATGTGGGGACAGTATTTGAAAATAGTCAGTGTTTTTTTTCCAATGATGGTCAGCCTACCATCATTGGAAATTGATACAAGAATTCCGCTTTTCATGAAAATGACAGCACTAGGTGCTGGATAGCACAGGATGCTCAAGACTATGTATTCACAATACAGGCAAGTAAGGTATTTCATAATAATTCAGAGGTTGTCGGTATTTTGTAGTTTGACAAAAAATGACGGCGTCTCCAAAGTATCGTCACTATTTGATACTATAGAAATGTAGTCTAAGCCTAAACTCTAGGGCAAGGATTTCATGGCTTAGTCTATATTGGTATGGCGTGGCTTGATTTCATGCCAGATTTGTATGTAGCTTCACAAGTTCTGTTCATCTCAATTATCTTCAGAACTGTTTTTGCAGTGTACGTATTCATTAGGAGATTCAAATTCAAAGGCAGTGGCTATCTGTGTATTTTTATAAAACAAATTGTGACCTGTCATTACAAAATGAGCGTAAAGTCGGCAAAATCTAAAATTGAGATATGGGTATTTCTACATTTTGTGGAAACAGAGCTTTCCAATGGTATATAACACTTGGAGGTTTGATACTCAATATTTTTTTTATTTTAATTTTTTAGTCTGGAGTCTTAATACAGAGATTATGAAAAAACGGGCATTTCTTGCGAGAAATTGTGTGAAAGGCATAGAAAGGCATAGTCAAAATTGTCTCAAAAAATATTTTTTTTTTTTATCTGATCGTCCTGAAAAATTGGGAATTGATTGTTGGGGATTTAGTCTTTAAAAACCCCATATAATCTCAAAATCGACCACCCCTTCAAATTTTGACTTTGACTGGCCGTACTGGGAAATCACTCCGTGCGACTTTACGCTCATTTTGTGATGACAGGTCACAATTAAGCTTTTGCAGCCAGGCATGGGAAATGTCCTCTTTTGAGATGATTTCCTCTGTTTTGGTTTTGATTTTTATCAATTTTTTGGCCTTGTTTCCTCTTTTAGTCTTTTTTCTCCATTGCTAGTTACTCACATGCCTGTGCAGCTATTGTCAGCCAGAAATGTGATTTTTTTTTGGGCAAAGTTTAGCAAAGAAACTGAATAAAGTGGGATGTACTTTTAAAAAATAACTACAAAAGGTGGGGGGGGGGGACATGAGGCAGGTGGGTTTGATCCATGCTTAACTGAGTATTACAGTAAACAACCCAGTCATAGTGAGTCAATTTTATTCAAAACTAATAATAGACAAATTGTTCCCTTTAAATTATGTAACTGGTGCTTGAAACAAAAAGGCAAGTGTGTTTGAAAAGGCAAGGTAATATATTCTTGTTATAGTGATATTTTGGGGTGACTTTCTATGAAGTCTCAAACCAACACTGCCAGATTTAATGAGAATTTGCCACTTTTTTGTCCTGAAATCTAAAATGTTAACATCAGTGCCTTCTTCGTGGCCACATTTTCCTTTAAAAAAAGAATATCCAATGTGGCAGAGATGTTTGGACATAATTCATGTGGAATGTTGTGGCAGTGTGGTCTTGTGTGTCTATTAATGCAATATGATGTGTTGATTGTCCCTGAGCAAGATACTTTGAACCAAGTTTCAGTCTTCTTTCAAGGTTTTATGTTTTTGTGTTTGCATTAAAGCTTTGCGCAGGCTGATTGCTAATTTACGGACAAGATCAAGGGCAGTAATGATAAAGTAATCTTGGTTCTAAGATGTTACTATTGTACTTTTGTCTTGGGCGTAAGACTGATAATGAGCCACCTAAACAAGTGTTTATATAGATTTTGCAAACGTACTTAAAACTAAAATATGTTTTTTAAATTTCTAATCTTTTTTGCTAATTCTTGCCCTACCAAACATCTTCAGTGTTTTTCCCACGGCGTAGTGGTCTTCTGCTCGCTATGTTAGTAGGTAGGTGGGCAGTTTATTACTTGGCCCATTCTATCCGCGACACTGTGCACACTTTGAACTAACAGTGCTATAGCTATTTTTGTTTTGTGGTGCATGAGCTAAAGCACCCATCTGTACAGCTAATACTGGACCGATAAATCTGTCTCTCTCCGAGCTCTTACTCGGCACGACACCATGCAGACGAAACCCTGAACTAGTCGCAGACCAGCAGCTCCACGGTTAGCCGACCGTTCAAACAGTTACACGGTTACATTTTTACTGTTCAGTTAACCTTTTTTTACATTTTTAATTTTTTTTTCAAATAAAAGAAACCCCACCAATTGTCAACTTTGCGTGGGTTTCGTTGGAGCAGGTCACAAATAGTACAATTGAATAAATTTTGTATGGACATTTCGAACGGCTTATCTAACATAATAGCCAATCGGCCTATAAAATTTGATGCAGACAATTAGCAATCGCAGATCTGAAATTATCAACACGTACTACGCGCACACACTAAATTTCTTGATAAAGCCCATGCATTTTTATTAGTTTTAATGTTGGTTACGATTAACTGTTAACCGCAAAACAACGGTTACACGGTTAATTTAATAACCGGAAACTGGCAGCCTTACCTTTTGCCATAACTCATCTAACGTTAACGCATTACCCGCCATAGGCTGTACTACTTGGCACTTGTTTATCTCTGGGTTCACATATAAATTAAAGCATATTTTTCCCCCACTGAACTTTTTGTGTGAGATATACATGTATATATTTCAGGCATGTATCCTATATGAATGTGCTGCAATATTTATCTAAAGGTAGGATACACCATTAGTAATTGCTTGAATTATCATGAATGGGTGGATTCAGTGGTTGTATTCTATAGTAATTTTTGATGCTGAGAAAAGCAAGAAAAACAGCCGTCCGAATTTTTGTATGTAAAATTAAATTGTTCGTAACAATTACAGGATATCCAGCGCAATTGTTTTGCTGGATGCCTACAATCATAATAATTCGGTAGTAACATTTTTCAATATCTGCAAATGGTGTATCCTACCGAAGTGTTTTGTGTAAATCACCGTTTAGAAATATAATTATTTGCTTTATATTGTTTAGCCTAATAATGCCAAACAGTACTTGCTGTGTTTTCTTGATAAATATGCAACGTTATTGACATGAGAAAAAGTAAGATTTCTAACTGATGACACAAAATTTAATTAAAAACTTGAGTGTGTAATACACTGCATAACAATATTTAATAGTAGAATGATTTTTTCTCGAATTGCATTCTCTCACCCCACTGATTTGTATAAACTTATAAACTGTACTATGGCTTTTGTTGGTTTGAAGTTCGTCGTCTTTTGTTGTTGAAGGGGGTAATCTTCTCGGCCGCCTGCGGCGGGCTGAGCACTAATCTTTAAGCTGCTTGGGAATTTATTATCTAGATACTTAAATATTTAGCTTCTCACTCATGTGCTTGAAATTTGGTCCATAGAAAAGTATATTTGCATATGATGAATATCTATGATTTTGTACTTAGTAAATATTTCGAACCTAAGGTTTATATAAAACGTCCAAAAATATTTTCTTCAAGAGCCAGTAGCTCAGTCAGATGAGCCTAGGACTGCAGAGGGTGCTGGGTTCAAACCCAGGCTGTGCCATCCTTAATATTAGAAAAAGCTGAGCTCAGAACTGCAGTGCAGAAGGTCCTGGGTTCAAGCGCAGGCAGGTTTCCTCTGGACAGGAGTCCGGAAAGATCTGGGTACAGGTCACGGGGGTGGTTTTAAACTATTGTTGAAATATAGACTATCTCCAAACTTTTAAATTGGGCATAGGTTCCCCTCCCATGGCTGGAAGATGCACCAGGGACCGCAGGGTAGGTAGTCATATACTCTAACTTGGGATTTAAAGCTAGATACTTATAAAGGAACAAGACTGTAACAAGACTAACAGTTGTAACTTGTATAATTTATTTTTGAATTTTGTTACAAAACGGCAGTAAGACATTTATATCAGTGCATTACAAGTTTCCCGTTAGCCTTTGTTTTAAGTATTGGTTGGTCATTTGGCTGTTGTAAAATATCTCAGAATACATTGATTTTGTCAGGCTTTCAAAGTGTTTTTTTTACTACAATTATTATTTTTATCAGGCATCCCGTTAAATAGTTATGGCCGTTTAAAGTTCGCATTTATCAACATGTTGAAACAGTTATGTTTAGAAAAAGGCCATTGAAGTTTAAAGTTTTGCACGTGATATGGGAAAATGTCAATTGGTTTTCCTTAAAAAAAAATATAAAAAATTGAATACACTACTTCCATACTTTGCTCAAAATGTGACCCACTCCACAATAAATTGTATTATGTCGCAAACAAAGTGAAATTGAGTTATATACATGGTTGATAGCCTGCAGCTTTCATTTAGAATATAATTTCTGGAGATATGACGCTTGCATATTGATTACTTCCTTGAAGTTCAAAATTGTACAACTGAGAAAACAGGCTTTGAAATGGTCAGTTTTTTTATCAACTTTATTCAAAATCATTCTTTTTTGTGTGAATGAAACCTAAAACTGTAGATATTAAAGATGGCATTTATGACAAAAAATAAAAATCACTTTTTATATGGAATGCTCTCTCACAATGTTGCACGGGTCATTACATGACAATGCACAGCGCGACTTAATATGTTGAGCCGGTCACAAATGTGACCCACCACCCCAAAACCAAAAGTCGAATTTTTTTATATGAGAGATTTTTATACCATTGTATTGCTAGCGTTTTAAGCTTTAAAATGATACATCACATGCACCAGTACCGCTATGGAATGAAAAGTAACGACGCTTCAAAAAGTGACATTTTGTTGCCGTTCGCGGCAACAAGTTTGCTCAATTTGAGTAATAGCAACGACAACAAAAAACAGGAGAAGGCCGATATTATCACTTTCGGGGATTTTTAAAAGGTTCAAACATGAACAGCCTATAAATTAGAGTTTTAACTAACGATTTATAAAAAAAAAAAAATCGACCGGCAACACATTTTTTTTTGTACAATGCCATATCTCAAAATGGCATTTGCCGACTTGCGCCTGGTTTTGGCCTGGTGGGTCACAAATATAGTCAGTTGGTACCACAAAGATTTATACAAATATCAATCAATCTAAAAAAATTAATTAAAAAACTAATTTTGCAGTTTTCTTCACTATGACCAGAACGCCTCGCATTTCAGTTTGCAAACCAGTGTACTCTATCTTTTACCTTTCACTGCATTTGTCACCTAGTTTGCTCAGCGGTGTGTTCATTCATCTGCTTGTTGCCTAGTCCGGCAGTCATGTCAGCCTGGACAAGAAAGCTGGTTTGAGCTTTCAGAAAAGTCTCGCTGAATTTAGTCAATCCACTGTTAAACTCCTTCTCTATAATACAAAATGAGGACGAAGAACAGATAAAATATGGTATTTTAATTATAGATGCAAGTTTATATAAATACTTTATGTGACTGGCTCAAAAAAAAGTTTTAAGTTGCGTTGTGCATTATCATGTAATCACCCGCTCAATTTTGGAAAGATGACAATTTTGTCCAAATGTGATAAACATTTTTTTGTCATGAATGACATCTTTAATATCTACAGTTTTAGGTTTCATTCACAAAAAATGTTGATTTTGAAGAATAAAGTGAGAAAAAAACCTGACAATTTTGTGTGCATCGTTCTGTTCTACAGAGCCAACTATTTCAAAGCCTGTTTTCTTAGTGTATTTTTAACTCTAAGGAAATAATAAATGTGCAAACATGTCATATCTCCATAACGGGAGGGGCTGACTCAATTTTTGTTGTGACATAATACCTTTTTTTGTGGAGTGAGTCACATTATATTGTTAGTGTGCGCAAACGACCCCAGAAGAAAATGTGTATTTTGTGGGGTTGATTCCAAAAATGCTACCTAAAAGAAGTGAATGGGTCTCCAAAAGGTTTTCGCCAAAAAGGAATATTAAATTTAGTTTTTACTTAGATTTTTAGTTTTATTTCCAAGGTATGGAAAATTAAAGTACGAGGTATAAGAAATAATGGGTTAATTGGAATAATCTGGTTGAAAAATAGCCTTCACCCTCAAAATATTTGGAGGGGGGGGGGTGTTTGTTTGTTTGTTGGGGGTGTATTGGGGTATTTGTTCGTATAACAGTTCCAAGAATCGGGCACAAATAAATAAAGGAAGGAATTCCATATTTTGACGTCAGACTGTTGTTACTCCCTTGTTTTAAGAGTTCAAAGTCCGTGAACCGTGCCAACTAAACTATCACTCAGTGCAATTCAGCCACCAAAAACACACACTTTAGAGTTTTGATTGAGCTATACAATTTTGGGAAATCATAAAGAAGGTTTGTTTATATGTAAAAACATTAACAACTCAAAATCGAACTCCAACTTAAAAAATTGACGTTTCGGCCAATAACTCGTTTTGGCCATGTGCGACTTTCCGCTCATTTCGTGGTGCCAGGTCACATATACTCAGTGTTGTCCTGAGAGATTTGTTTTCTGTCGTGGTCCATAGGTTTTGTACGCAGGTTTGGTACTCGGATGATAGCCGGATATGGAATTCCTAAACAAAAGAAACTGTTCAGATTCTCACCCCAAAGTTGCAACTGGGGCACAAACGCCAAGACATCCGTTTCCTGATCGTCCTGATATTCTAAGATGGCTGAATATACTTTCCAAAGATGCTGGAAAAAAGAAAAGAAAACACAAATAAACTTGGATTCATTTTGCATACAAGTGTTGGAAATAGAACATATATGTGACCCAGCACGAGTAAATGAGACAATTTGAGGCAAAATTTAAAATTGAGATTTTGATTTCATCATTTAAAGCTAAACAAGCTATAAATAATGAAATCAAAATCTCAATTTTGATTTTTGCCTCAAAGTGTCTCATTTAATTGTGCTGGGTCACATATTTTCGAGCGCCATAAAATCGTTTGGTACAAGGAGTTTTAAAGTTAGTATACACCATTTGCAAACATCAAAAAAACTAAACTACTGAATTATTATGAAATACCTTACTCGACTAAGTGAATAACAGTCTTAAGAGTCCTGTCAAATCACGGCACCTGATGTGTATTTTGTATCAATGTAAACAATTTTAGACTAGCACTAATCGTAAAAACCTGACTATTTCAAACAATTTATTGAATTTGTCTGAAGGAAGTCAAGGAGCCAGACGGCAAGAACATAACTTTTTTCTTGGTTTTTCCAGCTTCTAGAAACACAAAACTTTAAACAGGTCAGCGTCACAATATTTAAAATAAAATATGAATCCCCTTGTTGTCATGGCAGCCGGTCGTAGTCGACCAAGGCATCCTCATCTCCTTTGACAAGCTTTCTGATGTGAATGCAGGCCAATGCAGTTGCGGCAAACACCTCTGATCTTCTGCACACCAGAGTAAGGTCTTCAACTATATGTGGGGTAGCAGCCTGGCGTCGCTAGTGAGTCTCTAAAGGCAGCAGGCTGCAACAGTAGAAGCGTCTTCTGAAACTGCTGTGCTGCTTTGAATGGACTGCTTCCATTTGGAGTGGCAAACAGCGTCTTCTTCCCAGGTGGTGACGTCCATGTTGCATGCTTTCATAGCTCGCTTCAGGGTGTCCTTATAGCAGAGCTTGGGTCGTCGATATGGTCATTCACCTCTTTGCGGCTCAGAGTAGAAGACTGCTTTTGGAAGCCTTGATTCTTCCATCCTAGTAACATGGCCGTTTCATCTAAGTTGACGCTCCATGATCATTTGGTGACACTTGACATGATGGCCAACTGCAAAGCCTTGATGTTCGAGATCCTGTCCTGTCAAGCGGATGCAATGTGACTATGGCCGCATAACAGAACTGTTGTGGGAGCTGTCTGGACACCCAACAGTGGTTGAAGAACTCAAGTCATCAAGTAACCTCTTGTCGCCAGTTTGAATCACTTCGAGATGTTCGAGATCCTGTTCTGCCAGCGGATGCAATGTGACAATGGCCGCATAACAGAACTGTTCTGGAGCTGGCTGGACACCCAACAGTGGTTGAAGAACTCAAAGTCATCAAGTAAACCTCTCGTCGCAAGCTTAAATCACTTCTAATGGGATGCTGTCGGCACCCACATCTTTGCCACTAGCAGAACGAGCAACACCAGACAACTTCATCACATCTTGGGTTGTTCAGAAGAACAACCCAGCGAATAATTTGGTCTTCAACCCAAAGTGTTGCATTTCGTTGGGGAACACCCCGTGTCTCCCAGAAATTTAATTTTTGTTAGAGAGACACACGAAGATGAGGTGTGTTCATTACCTGGATGAGTGAGTGGTGAACCCCTACAAAGCCTTGCGCAATGATGGCGACACTCGACAAAGTCCCACCATCAACAACAGCCATCAAGGTTACCTTTAAATAGTAGGAAGGAAAACAAAGGCAGGATTGTACTAATGGGCTTGAAATTAAAATATGATCAGTGAATATTGGGTATCTACGCTTCTGAAGTCTTGGACTACAAGGCTTGTTTAGGATTTTTGTTTTCGTCATGCGACTTTGAAATGTGGCTAAATGAGAAAGCAGATTTTGTTCTCTTGTAAGAAATGTATTTCCAAGCATCGTTAGTTGTATGCTTGACAGATGTATGGTTTTGTTTGTGACTTGTAAATAAATTATTGTTGTCTAATTTGGATTAATTAACGTAAGCAGGACCCCAATGGAAACCAGTTTTTGTAAACTGTTTAGGTAGAAAAAAAAAATGAATTAATTTTTTAATTAATATATTAATATATTAAATAAATAAATAAATATGCATGTTCTCCTCTCATGTTTCGTCTTCTTCCTAAACCTTCGTTCTTCTCGTATTATTTTAGATAACAAACTGAGTTTATTCAATAAACAACTGCCAAGCAGTGGTATACGTTACCTGCTGAAAGACTTTATAAATGACATACAGCAATCCGGCAGAGAATCTGGTTAAAATCGCTGGAATACGAATAATCAACGTTCCCCCAATCTGCAGGGCCTGTTCAAACAACAAATTTTTAAAATGATGTAATTTTTTAATTCAGCTTATGATGTTGTCGTCTACACTGTAAGTAACATTTACATTAACTTCAAAGGTACTTGCAAGAACTAAATAAACCAGTTCGCGCCGGGATTATATTAACATCACCGAGCCGAGGCGGGTTCAGGCCGATGGTACCAGGAAGCACACCCACGCATTTCCGGCCTTGCTCGATGCCGACAGACATTTCGGGCCTTGCTCGTGGCATGTTTATGCGTCATCCGTTTTGAATCTGGGGAAAACCTTGCGTTTATATACGTCCTCCGGCGCGAACTGGTTAAGACCGTGTTACTCACCTCAAACGCTAGCGAGACTGACACAAGGGACTGAAGTCTGGTACCCAGCTCACGCGGGCCAAGTTGTTGACAGCCGGAAACCGGTACCTCCCCTCCAAGGCAACAGTTTGAATACACTACAGGCACTCTATCCTTTTGTAGAAGTGCGGAACATCTGACACAAAAAGCGAAACACAAGAAATGCTTGTTTCTTTATAATTCGTTTATATATTTCTGGTAATTATAAACCCAAGAATTCCTCAAAAGTGACCTAGTCACGGTAGCTTGAAAGGCAGAAGAACCCTACAAGATGAAGATGTGCGAGAAGAAATGACAGTTTTAAAGGTGGGTGGAAACCCCAGAAGAATATTCTAGGGGAACACTAAGAATCAGGCAGGGACTGAAAACCCAATCATTTTTTTCTACAATTTGTATACTACTTCATTAAAATACCTGTCATAACTGACACATCAAAGATTACAAATATCAATAAATCTGAAAACCTGAAAAAAATGCCCCCATTGACTTTTTGTTGGCCTTTTTCTCCACTACGGCCTAAATGCCCAGTGAGTTCCTGCTCACTTTGCCAGAACACCTCCCGTGTCAAATTTATTAAAACGTCAAGTTTATTTTGCAGTTCTTACTTGCTTACGATGCTCTGATCTCCGAGTTGTGGAACGCCGAGGAACGAGGGTGTTTCGTACGTTAGTCTTCTCTCTTCCAATGTCACAGTCGCATTGGCTGCGGTTGTTGCCACAAAGAATCCCTGCAATACGAATAGAGTACATTGCTCATAGCTGGCACGGGCAATTTTTGGAAATTTTACTTTACTTTCCCCTGCTGTGACCCGGGTTCGATTCCTGCTTGATTCCATGGGTTTTCCCAGGATATTCTTCTAGAGTTCTTCCCTCCCACCTCTAAAGACTTATATAGCGCCGGTATCCGCCGTGAAACGACGCTCATGGCACTTTGGAGCCACTGCCAGGAACACCGGGGCAAACCCCTCCTCTTAGCGATGAGTGTTACTGGGTTCTTTTACGTGCATTACACAACACACGGGACCTACAGCTTTACGTCTCATCCGAAGGACGAAGCAATAGTGGTTTAGTGCCTTGCTTAAGGACACACTTGTCAAGACCGAGACTCGAACCCACACTCTGCCGTTCGGCCATGACACGCCACCTTTCTTCTCATGGTCTTCTCTCTACAGGTTGCTCCGGGCTTGCGAGCTACCGAGCCTAGGGCACTTTTGAGGGATTCAGTACCAGAACAAATGACTAGTATCGAATACAGACACTTGCTTCAGCACAGAAAACCTTTGCTACAATTTTCAACTGGTAAACATGGAAACATTTTCTGCAAAGTTTGTCACTTGTAACTCTTTCTAGTGATTTATGATTAGCAAATTTGCTAGCAATATTGTTTAACAGGCAGGCGCTGATGCTAGGCCCTGGTCTTTAATAATAATCATTAAAAAAGAGATAACCTATTTGAGCCAAATGAGTTCAGAAACAGCAGCAAAAGCCGTGTTCGCACTGGAAGGTTTTACTGAGACGATGGTAAAATAAAAAATGGTCAAATGTTACCACTGTTCGCACTTGGACTTTCGACACGGGAAAATTTTACCGAGACCGCGGGAGAAGTAGCCGAGCTGTCATTATAATGACTCGTGAGGGCGCTTTGCCCGCACGTAAACAATGCAAAGAGCGCATGCGCGGTGTCTTGTGTAGCGTGGCCTTGCACTGGGAGGCCGGACGTACGTTTTCCTGGGCCGCTTTTACCGACACGCACTGTTCGCACTGGACTTATCGTCTAGGGAAAGTGACCTGGGAAGTTTAACCGGGTAGAAGTAGCCACTGGACTCGGGAGAAGTACCTGAGAGGAAAACGTCCTAGGCTGTCCGCACTGGACTTAAAATGGGAAAAGTACCGATCGTCTTGGTACGTTTTATCAAAAAAAGTCCAGTGCGAACAGGGCTTTAGTGAAGTTGTGCCTAACCTTGAAGCTCCAGTAATCAGATCTGTTGAGAAGCTGCAAGAAAGTGTCCTCGTCTCCCGTCGACGTAAGCAGACAAAGACAGTTTATTGCGCCATCACTTCTTGAAATCTGTGGGGGAAAATAAAAATAAGGATACATGAACAAAAGTATGTCACCAAAATAACAGTGGACTGCCGAATTGTACTTCATTGGGTTAACAAATATTAACATTTGTTGAACAAAAAGTTGAGTTCTTGCTGTATTGTAGATCCGTGTGACAAAGCCCACCTTGTGTAGTTGGACTAGATCAGCCGTCATCATATCCACAATGGCCTGGTCACAGCTGGTAGACTTGCCCACGTCCTCCTTGTCACATCCAACCTTGTGGGGGGAAAGCAACCAAACAAACGGTTCTGAATCCATTCTCAAAATGTTAACACACCCTAGCAAGCTTGGGTTAAAGGCTAAATTATCAAGGAAGAAAGGCAAACTTCGCCAAGGTATAGCTAAGGATATAGGAACTATTTGTAACAAAGAATCGTGTCTGTAGTTAAATTTAGTTTAGGGAGTCCGGTTAGTGCGGCGGATTTTTCCTAACCTTTCACCAGCGGCCCAGGTTCAATTCCCACCTTGGTTTACTTACCTGCGGATTGGGTTTTCAGTCCCAACCTGATTCAGTGGGCTTTTTCCGAGAAAAGTCTTCTGGGGTTTCCTCTCACATCTAAAACTAACTTCTTCTTATTGTCTTCTCTAGAATGAGGCCGGAAATATCAGGGTGTGCTATACCTACAGATGTCGGCCCGAACCCGTCTCAGATTGAAATTTGTGAAAAACAATCTCGCGCCTGGGCCCGGCCAATGTCAAAATAATCCCGGGGCAAACTGGTTATTCAAACTCACTTTGGAATTAGCGCGTGCCAAGTTCCAATCTTCAAGGACTTCAGCCGTACAGAACGATGAGCTGTGAATCGATGTCAGTCTCTTGCCGACAACCACCTCCCACGAATCTACCTCACTCGGCATCAACTCACGGTTACTCTTCAATAATCAAAAGATTGGCACAAGTCAGAAATTGTTTTTAAAAATCTTAGCAAATCAGCAAAGATAAGATTCCGGAAGCCAATTTGGCTCAAACTATAGAAATCATTGAGAATTTTTAATCATTTTTTTTTTTTTTAATATAACCACTGATGCAGTTGACAATTAAACTACCTGAAGGGTCTGGGTCATGACCCCTGACCCCAGGGTCGCCATGGCAAGTTGCTGGTAGTCGGCGTGGAGTCGCTGGAGCCAGTGGGAATGGTCTAGCTGCTGCCTCTCCATGAACGTCCCATGCAGTCTCTTGCTGCCGTTCTTAGTAAACATACCCACCGCACGGATGCTCTGTCCATGTAAACATATACACAGATAAGTTGCCGACAAGGCCAATCTACCGAGGTTCAATAAGGGGCCCACTCCCTTCCACTCCCTTACGAAGTGATTACTTATTGGCACAGCAATGGGATCATGCCAATGTAAGTGTGGCCACCAGGACTGGGTCCAATTTTCATGGAGCTGCTAAGCACAACAAATTGGCTTAGCACAAACAAGTCTTGCTCAGTAAAGACAGTTTACCAGCCAAAACTTCGTGTGCTTTTCATGCTGAGTGAAAACCGGCTGAATACCAGTTACAAACACCTAAAAATTTGGTCTGTAATCCTTTCTTGCTTTATTCAGCATCCATGATTGTAAAACTTTATACAGGTCAGTTTAACGATATTTCCTCTAAAATTCAACCCCCCAAATCCACCCATTCATGATAATTCAAGCAATTACCAATGGTGTATCCTACCTTTAAATATGCACTCCTTGTACATGTACCACTTTCCTAAACAAATTTAACAATGGCTACATATTAGGATTTTCAAGTCGAAACCAAATGTCGATAGTTCCCAAAATCGACATTACAACACAACAACATCCTCAGGGGATACGGGGGGTGGATTTCGCACCTTGGACGCGTTGGAGCAGATCTTGTCGGCTTTCCTGATGGTCTGGACAGAGTAGCGTTCAACGTAGGCCAGTCGGCACGCCTCTCTCACATTGGTCAGACGGTGGCGCTCTTGCTCCGACATGTGCGGGTACAGCCAAATGTTTTCCGAGATGGTGGCCATCTGATAATCCTTGAAGGTTGCTGCACAGGCCCGTAGCTGATCCAGGAATGAGGTCGGAAACATCGAAGCAGAAAACAAGGCTTTCGAGCATTCTGTCGGCCCTATCAAAAGAGCGTATAATTTGTTTAAATTGTTCGATTGTTTAGAATTTTTCGATTGAAAGATAAGTGTTTGTTACTTTTTTCCCCAAAAAACAACACTTAAAATTCCAACCCCTATTATATATTCTAGCCTATATCTTAAAATCTGAATTCCTGATTTCAGAATCATTAATGAACTTTTATATATTCACTTGCTAGGCTGTTCCTTATTTGTTCAATAACTACTTTGAAATTTAAGTTTGAGAATTATTTTGTCTCAAACATTTGTTACTCTAAAGTGACTTCAACAACTCTCCAATATTAACCAGTTCGCGCCGGGATTATTTTAACATCACCGAGGCCGAGGCACGGGATTGTTTTTAACGAAACTCGATCCGAGGCAGGTTCAGGCTAATGGTACCGGGAAGCACACCCACGCATTTCCGACCTTGCTCGCTGCTGACAAACATTTCCGGCCTTGCTCGCTGCTGACAGACATTTCCGGCCTTGCTTGTGACGTGTTTAAGCGTCATCCGTTTTGAATTTAGGAAAAACTTTGCGTTTATATACGTCCTCCGGCGCGAACTGTTTAACACCAACCTTGCCAAAATCCATCAAAATCCCCCCCCTCGATCCCCCCTTTTTAGGCAAAGATTGTGGTGGACTTTGGCCAGACTTGGGCAATTAATTGATTGTTTCCATCATGCAGTACTGCTGTTGTGGGTACTAATAAGTTCCTCAACATCAATCGTTATGGTTTCGTTATCTCATGTATCTCAAGAAGCAGAGAAAGTGATGGATTTAGGTCGAGTTCAGAGAATCTTACTTACCGAAATGACTCAGTAAGGTTGGCATATATTCCTCCAGGCTTCTCTGCCCAGTAAATCCGAGACATACTACGTAGACTTCCGAATTACCAGCCTTGCTTGTAGCAGGCTTGAACACGTGAACCTCCAATCAAATAAAAAATTTCTTTAGTCTATAGTGATGAGGCAGTGTATGGTATAAAACTCAATAAAAAAATTAAAACATTCTAGAATTGGCTTTGGGAGCAATGACTGCACGTAAATGTGAATGGATAAAAAAGTTACCCCAAATCGAATTTAACTGGTGTTTAACTAGTTTGAGGCGTGATTATTGTAACATCACCGAGCAGAGGCGCAGGATTATTTTCAACGAAACTCGATCTGAGGCGGGTTCAGGCCGATGGTATCGGGAAGCACACCCATTACATTTCCGGCCTAGCTCGTGGCGTGTTTATGCGTCATCTGTTTTGAATCTTGAAAAAACTTTACATGTATATACGTCCTCCGGCGCAAACTGGTTAAAGCATGGATGGCGGAAAAGGGCACTGCACCACCCCCCCCACCCCCCAAAAATTGTTTTTTTCCACTTGGGGGATATGGCCCCCCCACCGAGCAGAGGTGCAGGATTATTTTCAACGAAACTCGATCCGAGGCGGGTTCAGGCCGATGGTATCGGGAAGCACACCCATTACATTTCCGGCCTAGCTCGTGGCGTGTTTATGCGTCATCTGTTTTGAATCTCAAAAAAACTTTACATGTATATACGTCCTCCGGCACAGACTGGTTAAAGCATGGATGGCGGAAAAGGGCACTGCACCCCCCCCCCCCCCCCCCTAAATTTTTTCACTTGGGGGATATGGCCCTCCCCTCCCCCCCCCCCCCCACCTTTTGCGGTTTTGCTCAAGAAAAGACATAGAAAATGCGTTTCTTTGGCCACACAAATCCCCCCCCCCCCCACTTTCAAAAGTGTTTCAACACTGTTGGTTTAAAGGGAGTTTAAAACCGTGTCTGGATAAACACCTATTATTGGAACAGTATTCTCGGTAAGACATTCTATTCTATAGACAAATTGCATATATAGCTCCTTACCTCCCGAAACGTACAGTTCACGAGGTACATCAGGCAGGCGGTCTGATGCTCAAACACGGTGAACATCTTCAGGACGAGAGCTCCGCCGTCCGCTAGAAGAGCCATCGCCGTGACAACCTCGCAATAATGCAGCTGGGAGACGACTACTTCTTGCTCAGCGGGGTCGTTCTGGCAATTGATGCTGCCGTCTGCCGTCACCTGTAAATTGCAAAAGCCGATCAATGAGCTTGGGCCACCTCTCTCCGATAGATACCTTAGAACACCAATAGAACACCAATGTTTAACCCTAACTCCCTCACGGCTTTTACTAGAAAGTATCCTGAATCCGCCACAGTCCACCAATTTTGGTTTGCAAAAACTGCTGGTGTCCTTAGTCCATCAGACTCTACCAGTATGCATTCTAGAGAGATCCTGAGTCCATCATAATCCACCAGCAAAAGTTTGATGGACTGTGACGGATTCAGGATACCTAGGTGGCAGTGCGTTTCTCCATAGAGTCCATCACAGTCCATCACCTGAATTTCTGTATCCTGAATCCATCAAACTCCTGCAGTAACGCTAGGCTTAAAATCCTCAATCCATCACACTCCTCCAGTTGTTCAATATGGAGGTATCCTGAATCCGCTAAATCCTCCAAAACAGGAAATGGATTTTGATGGACTCGGGGTGGTTAGGGTTAAATACTTTGCAAGTGGACCAACCAGCTGTGCGATTCCCATGGTGTCTTCAACCCGTTGCCTGAGCGACTTCAGATTCTCCACGTTCATCAGGTCCCCTGTGTTGTCGTCTCCAAAGAACCAGCGATCCTGCGTTTGCAGGATGAATCGATCGTCGGCGATCATCGTGTCGGTGCTGTTCCCTGCATCGCGTTCCCAAAACAAACAAAAAGTAGACAAAGGGCACTCGGTAAAGTGCAGACCTCGGAAATGTTGTCTAAAATTAAAACAAAATATTACATATCACATTTAATATCGTCGCATTGTGATCGCTGCTTAACCCTCAACACTGTCCATGCGTTCTGTACCTTCGTAATACGGATTCAAGGTGGTAGCCAGCCAGTTCCACGCTACACGCTTCAGACTACCTAAGCTCTTGAGGTAATGGTTCAGGCTGGCCACAAACGCTCCAGGCGCCTCGCACAGATGGACAGAGTTAAGACGCGCCCCTTCATGTCCGGCTAAGACAGGTTGGACGACATCATAGCTGGACACAATCTCAAAGAACTTACACCAGGCCTGTTGGGATAGAATAAAAAAAAGAATTATAACCTATAGGTCGGGGCGGACATCCGGGAACCTTCACAATAACGCGTCATAATACATACACCGCGCCGATAAAAATAATAATCGCGCGTGCAGTCTTGTATGCTTCAGTGCAGTGTCGGCGCGCATTGTTTTCATCGGCGCGCTGACCTGTGACGTATGTCCGCGGTGATCAATTAGCAATTGTAAATTACACTGTATTGCACTAGATGAAAAAATGTTGTTTACTCGTAGGGCTTTTCCGAATATACCGAATATTCGAATAGCGATCATCAAATACTGAAATAGCTCTTTGCTGGTTTGAAAATTCAAAAAGAAAAACTATGAACGTGCACCCACGACTGGGATGTCATTTCAATCGTTATTACGTTTAGCATCGACAAGCGTCGACAAATTGTCAACAAGTTCCAAAAGCAACAGCATGTCGATTTGAGATTTCCCACACATGTACTTGTGTACGTGTTCTGTGAACTTCAGTCCCGCCTTGCCGATTTCTTTGTTCACTTAAAAATGTATGCAAATAGTCAGTTTTCCTTGTGGTTTATTTTTGTTTCAAGGTAAAACACAGAGCAGATTTCTCACCTGCGTACAGAGCTCCACCCAGTAGTCGCTGCGTAGGTGTGGCATGACAAGTGCAGAGCGATGAGTGAAGGTGGTGTGTGGGTGCCATTGTTGGATGTCCTTGTCGCTTAGTTGACATTTCAGTTCATTCAACTCTGCCTTGTGTTGGTTCAACACTGGGTCCCAGTCCTATTAAAGGTTAAACAAAAATTCGCAAAACTAGATCAATTTTTTTTGATGGTCTCGGGAATGTTCGTTGAGAGAGTCAGTGATGGGGAACCTGGCCAATTAAAATTAATTTGTAGATTTTCATTGCCACCGGTCCCGATTTTCCACCCACCCTGAATTTTTTTATATATTTTTTTTTTATCAAAGTCCAATTTTCTTTTGAAAAATCGAGGAATCAGAATTCAAAATTTGTTTCTTGATTTTTCGACAAATTGAGAATCAAAAAGTCTGCTACCTGTAGATCATGCCCTTGACTTTTGCAGCAGATATTTTGAATCCGGATTATTCAATTTTCATCTAACCAGTTTTTTTTAGCTACTCCACCCCATGATTTTATAAACTCGTGCCTCCAGCACTACATGTGAATTCCCAATGTCATGAACATTGTAAGCTATAGTTACTCAAGCTAGATGCGCCTTGTTGAGAGTGAGACAGCAAAAGTAATTTTGGCGTCAATTTTTATTTGAAAAAGTCACAGAAAGAATGTAGTATCCCGACGCTACTTCACCGGTCGAGTACAAAATCTAGTGCAAAATCTTTTTTTCTAACAAAATTGGAAAAGTCACGTCTTTACAAATTTGCACTGATGGAGTGATGGACATCCATTATGTTGTTGATAAATAAGAAAAAAATGGCATCGGGTTACAACATTCTTTACTTTACAGTCACTTTTGAATGAAACAATGAAGGTGTCTTAAACTAACGTAATACACATTTACCACAAAATTAGTAAACAGAAAGTTGTATCACTTTGCCAAGACGCCACTTCGCCCAGACGCCACTTCGTCCTTAACCACTTCGCCCTCAACCACTTTGCTCAAGCGTCACTATCATTCGCCCAAGCCCCATTTCGCCGAAGTGGCAATTTGGCGAAGTGAATACTGAGAGAAGTGACCGACAACCAACAGAAAAGATCTCAACAAAGTTGGCCACCTTCACTACAGCTTCACTAAAAACGTTCTCAGCCGGTGGCAACGTCCACTCATGCCCCTCCCCGGGCCGAACAAATGCAAACTTCTTCTCAAACAATGCTTGCACTTCTGCCAACACTTTGGGGTTGCACTCCGGTGGCGAAGTCGAATGAAACTGGTCGGGGTTGTGAGCGCCGTGAGCACCACCACTGTCTTGCCTGTTTGTGTTAATGTCAAATGATTTCAATTTCTTTTTGCTTTTAGAACGAGGCATGTTTGTTGCTAATAACACCTATCACAAAATGGTTTAATTCATGATGAAGTGAATCGGAGTCGGACACTAAATTGCTAAACTCTTTCGGACTCAAAGTCAAAGATTTGATAAAAATTAAATAGAGGAATCAGTTTGTTTTGAAATAGCGCCATCTGTTGGCATGGCAGAGTAAAGGTATTTTATAGAGGGCGCTAGCGCTGTACAACAAATTCGTCGCTGGGCCTATCTTCTGGGTGAACTACTAATTTATAAATTTCTTTCTAAACAGAAAGTATTTTTTCCACAATATTTAGTATGTAAATTTAACTCGTTTAAACAATACACGGAAACAGGTTGTATATACCATTGCTTGGAGGGGGATAGAATTCTTACATTGGAGCACTTGGGGGGGGGGGGGGGAGGGGGGAGGGGGGAGGGGGGGGGGGGAGGGGGGAGGGGGGAGGGGGGAGGGGGGAGGGGGGGGGGTGCAGAATTACCTTTTTTATGCCACATGCATAGGGCCTTTTCAAATCTCTGGCTTTGCTCGTCAGTGGCTTAAGGCAATTTTAGATTCCCAACTGCGAGCTTTTCAGCCATAATCTGATGCCTGATGTGCTTCAGAAACATTCAATCGATTGATGAAGGTAAACAATTTTCATTTGCCTCCATTTCTATTTGCTTCTACCGTGATTCAGAATTCGGGGGCAAAACCGGAACAAAGCAAAGGTTTCGTAAAGGCCCATAAATCAACGCGTACCCTACCGATTGCGACGACCGTGAAATCGACACCGACCACACGTACTGGGGATGCATGTCGCTAATTCTCTAAAAAAGACTGCGCGCGAGCTCATTTATATTTTGTGACCTCTCCATTCATTTTAAATAAGAGGTCCCTGGGGCCTATAAATTGGACTGATTGTAGAAATATTTGTGGAAATATGGCCACTCTACCCATGAGCGTCACCAGGCGGTGCTCTTTCTTTCAATTTTTGTGTTGGTTACAAGGAGCGCCGTATTTAGATGCGCGGTGGTCGCATATATAGATGCGCGGTGGTCGCATATATAGATGCGCGGTGGTCGCATATGTAGATGCGCGGTGGTCGCATATGTGGATGCGCGGTGGTCGCATATGTGGATGCGCGGTGGTCGCATATGTAGATGCACGGTGGTCGCATATAGATGCGCGGTGGTCGCATATATGTAGATGCGCGGTGGTCGCATATATAGATGCGCGGTGGTCGCATATGTACATGTAGATGCGCGGTGGTCGCATATGTAGATGCGCGGTGGTCGCAAATAATAGATGCGCGGTAGTCGCATTTATAACACCTCACTCACAGATTCTGTGTCTTGATTGGCCGAGAGCGCGGCACGTGTCACTTGCTATTTTTACTATTTTTTACTTGCGCTATCCAAAAAGACTATACCACGCAAAAAGGACTATGCGCATAGCAACACACGAATTATGCGCATAGCAACGAAAGCGTGACTGAAACCCAGACGTGTGTTTCGGTGCATTGCGTAAACATTGCTCTATCACCTTCGCACCCGTTCATCAAGGCAACAAAGTACACGTATGATCGAGAGACGTATAATTCGGAAATTTGTTGTCATTACTATACTTTCAGGAAGCTTAAATTGTGCAGAATCTGTGAGTGGGGTGTTATAAAACAAATATTGACTGCTTTATTTCGCGGTATAGTAAAACTAGCCTCCCTCTGTGATCCATGGAGCATTCTATTTGTGGTGGTCGCATATATAGATGCGCGGTGGTCGCATATAAATATGCGCGGTGGTCGCATATAATAGATGCGCGGTGGTCGCATATGTAGATGCGCGGTGGTCGCAAATATAGATGCGCGGTAGTCGCATATGTAGATGCGCGGTGGCCGCATATGTAGATGCGCGGTGGTCGCAAATATATAGATGCGCGGTAGTCGCATATATAGATGCGCGGTGGTCGCATATGGGTGCATGTGACTAAATCAGTGAAAATGACTGCGCGCGAGCTCATTAATATTTTGTGATCTCTCCGGTAATTTTGAATAAGAGGTCCCTGGGGCCTATACATTGGACTGATTGTAGAAATAATTGTGGAAATCAAGAATTGGTGACCCGTGGATTCCAACTCGGGGGATTCTGTTCACAAAAAAGACCAATACGTGGGTCTATTTGGCATAGAGGCGGGGGGCTACATTGATACCTGGGCCCAGAGCTGGGCCACCAGTTTAGGGGTGGTTTGTGTGGAGGGGAGTATACAAAAAAATTCATTCGGTCAACCCCCATAAATTTGAAAAGAAAATTGTTCTAGGAGTCTTAATCTTTGATTTCCTGTCAAAAAAATATGGCCACTCTACCCATGAGCGTCACTAGGCGGCGCTCTTTCTTTCAATTTTTGTTGGTTACAAGGAGCGCCGTATTTAGATGCGCGGTGGTCGCATATATAGATGCGCGGTGGTCGCATATATAGATGCGCGGTGGTCGCATATGTAGATGCGCGGTGGTCGCATATGTAGATGCGCGGTGGTCGCATATAGATGCGCGGTGGTCGCATATAGGCCTATGTAGATGCGCGGTGGTCGCATATATAGATGCGCGGTGGTCGCATATGTAGATGCGCGGTGGTCGCATATGTAGATGCGCGGTGGTCGCATATATAGATGCGCGGTGGTCGCATATATGTAGATGCGCGGTGGTCGCATATGTAGATGCGCGATGGTCGCATATGTAGATGCGCGGTGGTCGCATATGTAGATGCGCGGTGGTCGCATATGTAGATGCGCGGTGGTCGCATATAGATGCGCGGTGGTCGCATATGTAGATGCGCGGTGGTCGCATGTAGATGCGCGGTGGTCGCATATGTAGATGCGCGGTGGTCGCATAATTATATGAACGCGTGTGCAAAGTGCGTTGCACGATAGGCGCGTAATAATACACGCTTGGCTTTTTATAGCTACGCGCGCATGCCGTGCAGCCTACGCGTCGTTTTGCCCATACTTTCCAAATCACGGTTTTGTGTGCGCACGTACGTACATGTACATGTACGTACGTACTGGCGCGGCGCGGCGGTGCCGCCGACGACCTTAGCATAGCGCCCTCTGTTGATTATTGTGACTAAACAGTTTGCATGTATTTTCAGCATGGCGGCTCCGTTGCTTGCTGTACCCCAACCAGGTGGATTTGTCTTCGAAAACAGCAGACGGTAAGTCAGATTTTGATTTCAAAAAACCGTTGTTCTAGAAAGACACCCTTATAAATAAATATGGCAAAGTTTCGTGTGCTCAAATCACTCGATGAATCGGAAAAGCTAGCAAACTATAGTATCGTCAGACCCCCTAAATCTGCGCGGTCCTATTTCTGCGCACTCGCCTTTAATTTCAATTTGGCAACGCGCGCGTCTTAAAAATGATGTACCGTCACTAGGATCGTATTCTTTGATGCATGAACTTTCACAACCACCGAAAAATTATGTAAAGTAAATGCTTTAACGGTAAGTAGGGAAAAAATTGAAAAAAATCTGCTTTTTACAGCTAATTTACTACTACAATTGTTGGTAGAGGCTTTTGGGCCTGCAGAAGTCGAAAAGATGACCGCACGGTAAACTTTGTTATTCGCCCTCTGTCGTCAGTATAGCTACCGTGTCCTATATAATTCATTTTTTTTTTTAAGGGGGTTTAAGACTTGCGGTGCAACAAAGAAGACATGTTTCTTATATTATTTTGGAATTTTCTTCTGTCATACCTATTATTAAAATCTGATATCTTGACAATTTTTTCTGTTGATTGGGATGATCAATATATGACATATATGACATAGATCTATCAAGATAATTCGTTCAGGATACCAAATCTAAGAAGGGGTCAATTTATTAAGGCATTTAAATATTATTAGATTTATTTGTATTTTTATTTAATCCAGGCCTAATCAACAACTGAGTTTATTGATGCACCCTTCTAAAAACTCAGCGAACCAATTGCTACTTGAAATGAACAATACAACGCACAACTTGGTCCTGGGTGTACCTTGTATAAACCATTATCACAAAGATTATTAATATTAGAACGAGAGGCTTTGAACGTCTGAGGTGACGATTTGTAATATTGTAAAACTATTTTGTATTGCCTAAAGAACATAAAAAGCCATTTTAGTATGAATTCAGAGCACGGCAGTCTTTAGTTTAGTTTGACTGAGAGTATGATTCATGAACACTCGTGTAGAGCTAATCCTACTATATTTAAAGTAACACAAATTGAATTAATTAGTTTAATATTAATGTACATTTCCAACTTTAATAATACATTTCTTCAATGATAACAATACAAACTGGGGTCTACATATTAAATAGTTAAATATGTATAAATTGGATGTGAATTTTAAATATGTGCCTTTTTGTAAAAACAAAATTAACAATTATCTATTGAGAATTCAACCATTATGTCGAATTAATCTTGAAATTACGAAAAGTGTACTGGCATTGAAAAAAAAAGGAAATAATTATGTTAAAAATGTTCAAGCTAATATATTTTCCACAATCAAGGAGTAAAAAATGTTGTTCTTGAGTTGCATGGCCCGGACACCGTAGATTTTCCATGAAGCGCCCCAGTGCGCAGATTTAGGCAGGATTTTTTTCTGAACGCCAAAACTGCACGCTTTGCAATTCCCCGCTTGTCGCTACAAATAAAGATAATTTTGCTTTGTTAATCGGCATGGTGGAAGATCGTAAGCCAACAATATAAGTTTTGTTGATGAAAAGAGTGGTTGCTCTTTTAGTTTTAAGCTACTCGGTTGCAAACCCTTATGTGCGCAGAAATAGGATGATCGAGGATACATTAGTAGTAGCACTCAATTTAACCAGTTCGCGCCGGGATTATTTTAACATCGCCGAGCCCACGGGCGGGATTATTTTTAACGAAACTCAATCCGAAGCGTGTTCAGGCTGATAGTGCCGGGAAGCACACCCACGCATTTCCAGGCCTTGCCCGCTGCTGACATACATTTCCGAACTTGAACTTGGCGTGTTTATCCGTCATCCGTTTTGAATCTGGGGAAATTTTTGCGTTTATATACGTCATCCGGCGCGAACTGGTTAAGGTAGTCCCACTAGTGTGCCCCCGGTATACTGCGAATACAGGGTCACACATCGGCACATGCAAAAATTGGTTGAAAACTTTGTTTTTTCGTGCGCACTCTGTGCGAGGAATTGAGGAGTCGCAATTATACTGGGTGTATTCTCTAATCTCTCAGCTATTACTATCTGGAATTGCGCTTAATCTTACCTTCAAAATTTCGAGGAATTTGGGCATCTTTTTTTCAGTCGAACTGAGTGCAAAGCGCAGTTATAATCCAATGACCCGTGACGTCATTTGAGTGTGCAAAGCGCACCTAGAGGGCGCTTCACGAGTTGAGATGCGACGGCTGTTTCGTGTGCAATAGATTTGCCAAGTATATTTACTCGTATTTTATGGGCATGGAACGCAATCGTGGGGATGATTATAAATCACAGCGACTGAATGGGGAATTGTCAAAGCAACCCTGTTCATGATAACATTATACCTTGTTTGGAGGTTAAATGCAACACAAAACAGCCGTCGCATCTCAACTCGTGAAGTGCCCTCTAGGTGCGCTTTGCACACTCAAATGACGTCACGGGTCATTGGATTATAACTGCGCTTTGCACTCAGTTCGACTGAAAAAAAGATGCCCAAATTTCTCGAAATTTTGAAGGTAAGATTAAGCGCAATTCCAGATAGTAATAGCTGAGAGATTAGAGAATACACCCAGTATAATTGCGACTCCTCAATTCCTCGCACAGAGTGCGCACGAAAAAACAAAGTTTTCAACCAATTTTTGCATATGCCGATGTGTGACCCTGTATTCGCAGTATACCGGGGGCACACTAGTGGGACTAAATTTAAGGTTGTTTCACGTTCCAGTTGCGCATGCTCAGTAGAGCGCCCTCTGTAGGCCTACTACATGTAGGAGAGGGGAACACCCATATAAACACGCTATCATCTGGGTAAGTTGCGTACCCCTTTTGGCGCTGAATCCAAGATGGCCGCGGAACGTGAAACAACCTTATATAAGCGAGTTCGGTATTCCGCTGCATTTCCACTGCACATGCGCACATGAAGATTTGACGATTTTTCTTTCGGGATCAACATTTCATCGATTGCGTGCAAAAGCATAGCGGGGTACCAGCCAATTTAAAGAGATCGTCGTGTTTTAAAGTTACAAGTTACTAAGTAACATTTTTTTTTTTACGTTTTGGTATTTTTTTAGGTGTTTTGTGTGGACAAACTTTTGTTCGAACAAAGTTCCCATCGTCTTTTCTGGTAACCGAATCTGCATTCTCAGTATTTTCTTGTGAAATCGAGAAGACGATGGGCACTTTGTTCGAACAAAAGTTTGGCCACACAAAAGTCAAAACACCTAAAAACACCAAAACGTAAAAAAAAAATGTTACTTAGTAACTTTAGAACACGACGATCTCTTAAAATTTGCTGGTACCTGCTAATGCTTTTGCACGCAATCGATGAAATGTTTATCCCGAAAGAAAAATCGTCAATTCTTCATGTGCGCATGTGCAGTGGGATACCAAACTGGAATTTATACTAGCCAGACCGTTGTCTGTTGCGAATTAAAGAATCAACACAAAATGACAAATTAAATTTGCTGTGGTCATTGACATTTATTAATGACAAATTGTTTTATTTGTAAAATTGTACAGAAATGCGCTACTTGAAAAGACTGGACTAAAAGCTCCAAAGGGAGTAAAAACTGGAACCACAATAGCTGGGCTCATCTTCAAGGTACAACATATTTGGCGTGTTTGTGAACTTTAGGCTATTTAGGGGTTTATACCTAAATTAATTATAATGTTTGTTTGTTTCTTGAATTTTTTTGGACAATCTTTATGCAGGTGCCATGGATTTCTGACCAATAAAAGTGGACGTCAAGTCACAAATTAAAATGCAAACAAACGTTGTCGAGGATGGCACAAAAAAGCTACCACTGTACCAGCTGCTCAATTTATTCCGTTAATGTCTTCTTTCCACAATTTGTTGGTATAACTTTTCAATTTTTTGTATTGGTAATATTTTACTTTTATAGGATGGCGTTATTCTTGGTGCAGATACCCGAGCAACAGAGGACACAATCGTGGCCGACAAGAACTGCTCCAAGATTCACTATTTGGCTCCAAACATGTAGTAAGTGTGAACAAGATGCACAAAAATCATCACTTGTCAATTGGTAATGTGCACGTTACTTCTGACAATCCTGAACATCTGGAAAAATTCTTCTCCATTTTTGGGTGAAAAGGGTTTACAGCTTAACTCCAAAAAATTTTGAAAGAACTTTTCTTGAATCCATATAAAATCCAACAGCAAGAAATGTTGTGGCACAGTCGCACACTGTGTAAACATATTAACAATTATATTGCATTCTATAATTGAACAAATCCTTGATTTTAATTTATTATTTGTTTTTTACCTCGACTGTCTACAGCTGTTGCGGTGCTGGTACTGCCGCCGACACCGAGGTGACCACACAACTGATTTCCTCCAACCTTGAGCTGCACAGCTTGTCATCCGGCAGAGAAGCCCGCGTCGTCACTGCTAATCGCATGCTCAAGCAGAAGCTGTTCAGGTGAGGTTTGTCGGGCAAAGAGGATGAGAATGAAGGGCGTGTCGACTAATTTGATAACCCTGCGTGTGACATTTTGACGTCAAGCGGCGTGTCGATTTGGACAGGTGACATCCCAAAATTATCAGAAGGCAATTTCATGGAGCTGCTAAGAAAAACAATTGATTAGAGTCAACATTCTTCCATTGGCAAAAACAGGGTTACCCACCAAATTTTCTGGTGATGTATGTGACTAGTATTCAGGTGGTTTTTGCTTAGCATGAAAAGCACATGTTGCAAGTACAAAAGATGCAAAAGATTGAATTCATATTCATAAATTTGAATTTGTCTTCAGGTACCAGGGGCACATCGGAGCTGCTCTGGTCCTAGGCGGTGTTGATGTGAAGGGAGCTCACCTCTACAACATCTACCCACATGGCTCCTCTAACAAACTGCCGTTTGCCACCATGGGCTCGGGATCGCTGGCGGCCATGGCTTTCTTTGAGGACCGATACAAGCCCAACATGGAGGTAAGAAGCAAAATTACTCTAACCTAGGCCTGGGTAAAGATGCCACTAACCCTAAATGCAGCAACATGAAACAATAGAGAAGCCTGCCGTCCTGAGAGTGGCAGGATCCAGGAGAACATTTTGGGAAATAGGTTGGCATAGCAGCACTTCCATCGCTGTGATTCAGATTGGATTTTCAGTCCCTGCCTGATTCCATGCGTTTCCCTCGAATTGTTCTTCTGGGGGTTTTCCTTCCACCTCTAAAAACTGTAACTGTTTCTCATTGTCTTTTCGTGACTGGGCCCCCATGGGAGATTAGTGGATTTCACTGAATGGGCTACCCAGGTAAAATAAGATATAAATAAATTCTATATCCTACAAAATATTGAAGTTGAATTCATATTTATCTAAAAAGAGGTTTACAACAAATTCCTTTCAGGTTATTTCTTTGACTGCTTTGATCTCTTTGAAAACAATCATCGTTTTTAAATCAGCTGGTTCCAGTAGTGGGCTAGTCCCTCTAAAGAATGTGAATGTTTGTTGGTGAAGGCAATAATTTGGCTACGCTCGGAACATAAGGTATTAAAGGGCCACTCATCTGATTCCCCTACAGGAGGAAGAGGCCAAGCAGCTAGTGCGTGATGCCATCGCAGCCGGCATCTTCAACGATCTGGGCTCGGGCACCAACGTGGACCTCTGCGTCATTAAGAAGGCAAAGGTGGACTACCTCCGGCCTTACGACATGGCCAACAAAAAGGGAGTCAGGTGAGGGCGCCGTTGAATCGCTACGCGCAAAATAAAAGAATGATTTCAAAAAGACCTGCAGACTTGGGTAAAAAATAAAATGGCGCGTGTCCTGATCTACGTAAACAACGAGCTAAAAGCCGTTAGCAATCACAGAAATGAATGCATCAGATAAGGGTCATGTTGCACAAGTCAGTTACTGATCTAGAAAAAGGCTTCAAGCATTTTGCCCTTCTAAAAACGTATAAAATAGAACTTTAACACAATAATAACAAACATGCTTTAGTAAGGCACCGAAGAACAAAATCTTAACAATTAGTTCTGTGGTTGAACTTAATGTTTTACACATTTTAAAGTAAATATACAATATTACACAGTACAGTATTCTATTATGTGGCCTAATCAAGATTGACGAGTCGCATGTCGCATGTCGCTATTGTCTTAATGGCGTGCAGGCCAAAACAACAGGAAGGTAGATTTGTTTGGAAATTAGGATTAGGTAGTATTTACTCAAAAACTCTTCAATTATATGTAACCGATGTGAAAGGTTAAAAGGAGGAACGTGACACAGATTTTGGGTTTTCCTTTGAAAATATATAATTTTATTAGATTTCTTGACAAAGTACAAAATTTATTTACAATTTAATTTTTTGGAATAATTTTGGCACAATCACGTGCGACTTCAATTTTTTAAATATATAGCACAATCACAGGCCACTTATCTCGATAATAAATAAGAAAAACGACAACCATACAATGGGCATAATTATCTAATGCAGACTTGTCTGCTACAGCCAAATGGGTTGGTGTTTACATGTAGGAAGCTATCTGCATTTAGCCAAACTACAATAATAAAAGATTGAAGCGGAATGCATTAACGCTACATGCAAGTACCTGAAAGTATAACAATTTAATTATTATTGTAACCATTTCAACTTTTTAATATTAAATCATCACGAACCACTATTATTGTATTGACGGTCCAGTTCTGGATTATACACATAAACATAAAATAATGATTGATATTTACGATACTCAAAACATTTCCGTCAGCACCAAAGGGCGTTGGCCCTAGTGCAATAAGACAAAATAATTTCACTAAGTATATTATCAAATAAATACAAAATCAGGGCACTCACCGACTGTCGCAGTCCCAACTCACATGCCTATGCCCATCCACGCACTATCCGCGCCAACATTAATAAAACAAATGTATTGCACGATAGTGCGAAGGCTGGATACAAACTGCATACATGTACGTAGACTAGTTAAAAGTGTCTTCGCTGCAAGGCTCAGACATCAAGTGACATAAAAACACTGGCCAGCGGACCGGGAAAGCAACACTGGAATGTCAGGAACCCGCTTAGGAATGCAGTCCCATTGTGGAGCACACACAATGACGAGTATAGAGGGCGCAAAGGTCAGCGCTAGTTACATGCAAATTAAGTGCCAGGCAGCGCACGAAAGTCTGGCTGGTCACATATATATTCCCAAAGTATCTTAGCAGATTTTTGATGAGAAATATATATTTTTGAGTGATTTTCACCAGTACCACTAAAAATTGACGTGACCCATTTCCCTTGATTAGGCCACATGTGCTTTTAACCCATCAACTGATCTGATGTTGCAAGCCCCTTTTGCTCTGTGCTTTCTGAGAGCCTGTGTTCGAAAAACACCACACTCGGTGGGTACTTGAACCCATGACCTTCAGATCCGATACAGCAACGCATACCTCAATCCAACGTCCAACAAAAAAGTTATTCATGTTTGTGTACAACTCGATTGTTTCTCTTCTTCCCGTGCAGGCAAGGCGACTACCGCTACAAGCGAGGCACCACAGGTGTTCTGACCAAGACAGTCACGCCACTGAAGATTGAGGTCATTGATACAGTGGTGGAAAAAATGGAGACATCGTGATCTCATCAATTTATCTCCTTATCATAAATATTTGTGGTTGTTGAGAGTTTCCTTAGAAAGTCTGTTTTGTCGTCTCCGTTTCTCTTTAAATTACTCCAATTCAGACTGAATAAACAAGTTTAGTTTGTAAAAAATATTTCTCCACACATAAAGACATGAACTGAACTCGACCCATCAAAATCCAACGACTGCACGTTTTGTTGGAATCTCTTAGGATAGATACTGCGCCCTTAAAATTATTGTCGTTTTCATATTCGGCCAGGCACACCACCAGAATCAAAGTCCAACAGTTTGAGTGTAGACCAGTGAGTTAATGATAAAAACCTTTTTTTATTGGGAAATTGAATATTACAAACGGGGCATCATTGTTAGAACAACACTCCCCCAAAATTTAAAAAAATTAAACAATTTAAGCTTAAAGTTATTTTGTCGGGCGAAAAAAAAAAAAAAGAGAAAACCGTAACTTAATTATCTTTAACCCAACATGTTTGTATTTTCGATGGAATAAAAATGAAATATACAACATGAAAATCTCAGATGTGTGTCTGTTTGCTTGCTAAAAGTTTATTCAGTCAAAAAGGACATAATTATAGTTGAACTTTGCCTGTCTTGCCTAAATCATTAATTGGCACAAATATTTATAGCAACTTCTGGACTCTAAATGTGGCATTTTTAAGCTTGTGTTTAGACTAGGGTTAATGTGGTTAGGGCAAGTCACTTCACCTTTTCCACCCAGGAGAATGAACAGGTACTGATGTGAAGTATTAACCTGCAATAGAATAGCAATCGGTCCAGGGGGAATATAAATATTCTCAGTCATTTCATGCTACTGAAACTGGAGTTGAACATTAGCCTGTTGAGCCATATTGGCTCGCGACAGTCAGACTGTTTTGGGGTGGTTTTTTTTACTTAAAAAAGGTAGGATACATCATTAGTAATTGTTTGAATTATCATGAATGGGTGGATTTATAAGGTTGTATTTTATAGTAAATATCGTTTAACTGAACTGTCCGAAGTTTTACAATCATGGATGCTGAGAAAAGCAAGAAAAACGGCGTTCGTTTTTTAACTGGTGTCAGGCAGTGGTGTAGGTTGTTTTTTGGCGATCTTGGTTTTTTTGTTGCCCAATTCGGTTTTTCGAAACAATTACAAAATATCTAGCTCAATCATTTTGCTGCATGCCTAAAATTATTTCTTAATGATTCGGTAGTAAAACTTTTCGACATCTGCAAATGGTGTATACTACGTTTAAAAAAACTGCTACTGATCTACACGTATATTCTTATACAGAGTCAAAACCCTGTTTTTAGTAAAGAAATAACCGACAACTCAACTATTGGATTCATTACTATCATCACTGTCGTCACTCACAGCGTACCCGCCTAGGAGGCTCAGCCCAACCGACTTGGCTTTGTGTCTGCCAGCATGCAGCTTCTTGCCAAGACCCTCCTGAATGCTCCTCGAGATCTGGTCACTGTCTGGTTCCGGGACGTCGTTGGCAGGACAATTTTCATCGCCTTGGTGACGGTCGTCATGGTGATTGGGCCCAACCGCTGTTCCTAGCGGTTGGCTAGAGGTGGAGGGCTCCCTCACAGGTGTAGGAACTGTCACAGGTTTAGGAACTGTTTGCTCGTGTGTCTGCGTCTCTTCTTTTCTTAGTTCACTTTGTGTTGTGAGTGATGTGTTGTCATCCTTTGTACTGGCCGAGTCCGTGGGGGTTGCTTTTGTCGATGTCAGGTTTGATTTGGAGGACTGGTTTTTCACTTTCACCAGCCCGGCTAGAGCTGATTTAGAGCTGAACTTTGATCCTGTTGAGTCTTGTTTGGACTTCTTCGCCTGCTGCTTATCATCCTGAAAACAATGAAACAAGGACTATATTACTTAATCAAGATCATGATCCAAACGGGGCAAAATTCAGATCCTTTTTGTCAGTCTTGGTTCTCCTGCATTGTGATATGAACACCGAGACCGCTTAGCTGCAGCAGGATTTTTGTACACACTTGTATTTTTGGTTAGTGAA
Organism: Crossaster papposus; assembly: GCA_037893245.1. Classification (NCBI taxonomy): domain Eukaryota; kingdom Metazoa; phylum Echinodermata; class Asteroidea; order Velatida; family Solasteridae; genus Crossaster; species Crossaster papposus. Next base: position 1,482,632 of record JBAIAA010000642.1, on the reverse strand, counting down.
TTCAGCCACTCTCATTGGCACATCTGTTATAACAAGCTGTAGCTAAGTCATTCAGATTGGGTGACCTTTGCGTCTCTGGTAGGGAAACATTTCCCTGTATTTCAAACCGAGGGACGAGGGTCATTATCTGCGACCAGGCCTCATGCCAGTTTTAAACATACTTGTTTAATGCCAGCTAAGCCCATATTTATTCCCATTCTACCTTTAGATTAAAACAAAAATTCAAAACAATTTTACCTCATGTTTTGCAGAACACCCTCATGTGCGTCGAGCTAAAAATCTGTTCTTTATGTAAATTGGCGCATGTGTGTGGTGTTTACTGCTCGATGTAATGCAGGAATAAAGTGTTTAAAAACCAGCCAATGTTTTATCGGCAGTTTAAAACCACCCTGCTGACGAGCTCTCCAATTCTCAACAAGTACAAATGGTTAAACTGTGTTGGATATTTATGAATTAGAAATTATCCAGAGACACTGAATCAAGCATGTTCATTATGACTATGCTCCTCTTAACTAGTTTGCCCAGGCGCGGGATTATTTTCCACGAACCTTGACTCGAGACAGGTTCAGGCCGGCATCTGTGGGTAGCAAACTCTGATTTTTTCGGCCTTGCTCGCTGCGACATTACCGCTGACAGATATTTCTGGTCTTGCTCGTGACGTGTTTATCCGTCATTTGTTTTGAATTCCTGAAAAACTTTGTGACGCGAACTGGTTAAAGCACACCCACATATCCTAAAAATGCAACAGCATTGGAGAAGAGGCCAGAGAAGATCAGCTTACACTTGTCAAGACATCCGATGGTCTCTTGACTGCTGGGGTCTTCTTGAAGGAAGGCAGCCATGATGATGCTCCCTCTTCCTCATCAGAGTCATCCTTGATTCTCTTAATCGAGCCGCTGTCTTGCTTGCCAAACAACGTCCTGAAAAAAACGGAAATAACATGTTATCATAGTGTGCCAAATTTCATGCCTTTATCATTTGATTGAACAATGTTTACATTTGATTGAACGGTCTGCAAAGTTCGTCCCTTGAGTTATGCAAGTTTTGATTCTTCCGACTTACGCCACGTAAGCCTCATCTTCTTCCTCCTGTTTTCTCAACATCTCTCCTTGGGCCTCGGCCTTCCTGCGCAGGATCGTGGCGTAGTCGATGTCCAGCTTTCTGGTGTTTATCTCCCTAAGCTCTTCCAGGTTCTCGAGGATCTCCATCTCGTTCTTGGAATCCTGGGAAGAGTTGGAGGAAAGTTGGGAGTTAACGGTGGGATGAGGTAATACTGTATATATACAAGTCAAGGGACTCCAAGGGGGAAAAGGGAATCTTAACACATGATAGACTACAAATACCACAATACACAAACAAAAAAATAAGCCTTTCGGAATGTTCCCACATATCCGAATAGGGTGTACGCTGTAAGATTTAGGACTTTACTTCTCTATAAAAAAAATTATACACAAAAAATGTCGCAAATGTCCAATGTCGCAAATTAGAAGAAGAAAAAATCGGACTTAAAAAAACAGTAACATCAGAATGCTTGGCTGAAGACGAGAATTCATGCATATGCAACTATTGTACGTATATATAAGTATTGTAGAGGGTGCTAAACAAGCTAGTCTTTCGGATGTTGGGAGGGGGGTTTGGGGGTTGCGGCCTGAATCTCAAAGATCTCGGGGGATCTGCCAAGAATTTGGCCTATACCTTGGTGCGGTTCTCCAAGACCTTCATAGGATTGTTGGCTTCTTCTTCCTCCTTGTCTAGTCTCTCTTGCTCCTCGGCCTTGCGAAACATCTTGGCTGCTTCAAACAGCCTGGTGGCACCGTGCTCTATGGCATAGTCTTCGTTTTGGGGATCGGTCTGAAGACAAACAAACAAAAACGAATATATTAGTATTTGCTGGTGATATGGCTTACATTAAAATCCTCTTACTTTTATAACTAGCACAACCTATCAAAAAAACCAACCCCCTTCCTCTCTCATAGATTTCGAGTTACGATAGGTTTTGATAGCAATGGTAACTGGCTCCGTTTTGGCATGGAGATCGAGAGAGGGCGGGCTAATCCTACTGACTACATTTGGCGAGACTTATTTACTTTTGTTTCTAATTGTCGTCACTTTCTACATATTCATAATCTAGAGCCAAATTCTCACTGGTCCATTCATAATTTTTTTTTTTTTTTTTTTCATTAAAATGATTACTGCTTCAGTATAATAAAGTTTAGAATATTTTAAAATTAGAAATCAGTTTAAAAAAGATCAAACCTACATAAAACGGTATACATCGGCAGGGAACTCAAACCAGAGGAGTGAAGTAAGGTATAAAAAAAGAGCTTAGGTTTTAACAAGACTTGGATAGAGTTCTGGAGACTACGTAAGGGTACAGACAAAAGTTGTAATGCAGGGGCCTAATTTTATGGCTTTTCTTTCCTTGCTTACTGTAGTAGATAATTAATATCACGCTTACGGTAAGCATATTTCATGATTTAGCAAAGAATTGAGGCTTGCACCCCACACATACATTCCGCAACTATTCTTTGCTTACTGGATTAACGCAGATTTGTTTTCATACAAAATGGTGATCGTAAGCGCGGAGTTCTTTGGTTTCAGCAGAGCCATGAAATACGGCCAAGTTGTCTAGGAAAATTAAGGCAGTGGATTATTTTCGCTCACTTTGAAACTGATTTCCGAGATGCACTTTGGACACTTAATGTAGAAGCGATAGATGCGCAGGCCGATGTAGTCCTCATCCTGAACATTCTCTGTCTTGGCGTTGAACTTCTTGCCCTGGTAGATGTAATCGCCGCACGTGTTACACCTTGGAACAAGAGGTCAAAAGAAATGTCTCACCAAAACAAAAGTAATAGGTGCTTTGATAATTGATAATTGCTTTGGCAAGAAAAGTGTGGTTATCAAATGCTAGGCTCCAGCATGAACGGGCAGCGTAAATTTCTTTCCTAGGAGGGTTAGCGGTAATTATCACAAATGGGCGTATCTACACCACACTGAGTGGAAGACACTTAGGTTCTCAGATCCTTACTTTCCCTTAACCCTAACCCTGCCAGATCCAGCACAGTGCATATGTGGTGACTGCTTGACCTTGCTGGACTCTGCACACAAGTCAATGTGACAAAGTATGCAATCTGTTGCGTCTGGCAGGGTTTCTAGCCAAAATACCCTGGAGGGTTAGGGTTAATTAAAGTAAATCAAATAAGTTAAGAGGGCCTAATATTTCGATCTTAACAAGATCTTCTTTAGAGATTAAATAACGTTAATTAAAGTAATTAAACTCACTCCAACAATAAGATTGGAGACCAAAAATAGTCAATGAAAAATAAGCAGAGACCGAATTCAAATCCCAGTCGAACGATCTATATAAACCCATTATCCACTAAGCTACCGTGAGAGGTCGACAGAAGCTGTTTTTCAAAGTGCTTTAATGTACCTCTGGGCTACGTGTAACTAGTTGAATGAGCAATAACGATATTAGCATCATTGTTAAAACTACTGAATAATCATGACGCGAGGGGTCTAGAGCCGCCCATTTATAATAATTACCCCTAACCCTCCTAGGAAAAATGAAATGTACTTTTTTGTGCAGTATACGATCTGTAATGGGCCATATGTTGAGATCTAATATAGCTAGACCTAGCTTTTTTTTCAGGATTATTTATAAACACCCTACCCATCAACACTAGGTAAACACAATTAGGTTTACCTTACATACGTACTGTGGACATTCCTTTGTCTTCGTGTAGTTAAAAAACGTTGACTAAATACTTATTTTTTCTCGCTTCCTTAAAACAAATTTAACCTCAAATTTTGATTCTGGGCCTCTCAGCTGTTCCTCTTACCTTTTCTATATATAACCCTAACCCGTTTTATCCTCTAAAGCTCTTTTTCAGGGACGGCAAAACGGACTGTGGACTTGTCCAAGTCCACAAACCGTAACTTCTTCCCGCATCCTGTGGACCTCAATTGTTCAGAGGTCCACAGTGCGTATGTAAGACTAACTCAAATTCTCTGGAATTGTAGTAGGTGGGTGAACAATCACCTCCAATTTGGGTTTACTTTATATTTTAACCGCCCTGCATAGTTGGGACAGTCCCTGCAACACGGTAGTCGGGATGGTCCCAACTATAGATGGAACGATGCCACAGCTGTTGAGTACCAGCCTCACCTCATATTGAAGGGTGCCATGGTGCGCACAACGTACTGCCGCTCTCGGTGTTGACGCAGCTTCGGTATTTTAGCCGGATCAAAATCCGGAGGGTAGTATTTCTGTCAAATGTATTAAACCAAAACAAAGGGGGGTAATCTTAATTTTTGTTCAATGTTTGATCCTTTTTCCTTCCCTTGTAATCCCTTGTAACCATTGTGACGTCTCAACCAGGTGATATTTGCGATAAGTTGATTTTAGCATATTAATCCTTCTTTTTTATCATCACGGGCTGGGGTATTGTCTATGGGGTATTGGGGTATGTAACATAGCTATAGCTAGCATATGTGTGGAGATTACGACGTGTACATTTGATCGTGCATATAATACAGAGCGCACTTCAATATATGTGGTCTTTGGTGTACTGTACACTGAGATGGTGTACACAAGTTAAATGCGCGCATCTTTCTCGTCCCCCATTCAATAAGACAACCCCCAAAATAGACAGAGCGCATGCGTGCAGACAAGAGGGGGTGCTAGTGATGTGTCACGGTGTGCAGTATTAGGAAAACCCCTGCAACATAACACCAATGCAGCGATCGCGCAACAGACGTCATTTGAAGCAGTGTGTGACTTTTTACTTGACACTTCTTGCCAACCGCTTAGTGCAAGAATTGATTCCAATGCACTATTTTTTTAATACCAACTTACACATAGATGTTGTAGTGCTTTTTGTAGAGAAAGGAAACCGAGAATAAAAAACATGCCAACTTGAGCGAAATTGTGACTTAAAAAAGCCAAATTAGAAATACCGAAACTTCAATGGAAATGCATTACAGACGATCGGGGCTTTTCTCAGACAGCCGACTTAAAGGTAGTATACACCATTGGTAATTGCTTGAATTATCATGAATGGGTAGATTTGGGGGGTTGTATTTCATAGTAAATATCATTTAACTGACTTTTCCGAAGTTTTACAATCATTGATGCCGAGAAAAGCACGAAAAACAGCGTTTGTTTTCAACCGGGGTCGTGCAGTTATTCTTATGTTATCTTTGTTTTTTCGCTCTCGCCGGACGGCGAGAGCGAATTTTTCTTTATAAAATTCATTTTTTTGGAATAATTACAGGATATCTAGCGCAATCCTTTTGCTGAATGCCTAGAATCATTATTTACTTTCAATTGAGTAAGGTATTTCTTAATAATTCAGTAGTAAATATTTTCGATATCTGCAAATGGTGTATACTACCTTTAAGCGACTTTGCCAAATTATACGATGTCGACTTGGCTGAAGTTCACTGTACTTACATTCAGTACTTTTCTTTCAGACATGTTGAGTTATTGTTGTGCTGTCCTTCTTGATTCTGTTTAAAACAAGAAAAGTATGGCACAAATTATAATCTCACAAATCAAGCCCAACATTTCAGAAACTGAAATGCCCCTGTTTTGGTGCACATTTTTTAGGGGCTACTTATCACAAATGAGCACTTTCGAAACGTTAATTTAAAGGCTAAACCATAGCATACTGAACTGTTAAATGCTAGCGGTATCTCGACCCCCGTATCATAAGCCTTATCGCAAATGAAATACCACTTGAGAAAATTTGCACAATAATATAATTAAACAAAGCACTGTGGGAAGCAAAATGGAACAGTAGGCCCTATTTATTTGCCCCATTTCTCTTCCCACAATTCTTGTTGTCCGCTGTGCAAATTCACTCAAGTCTCAAGCAGTATTTGTGATAAGGCTTATTATATTAGGATTTATGTTTTAATATAGACCTAATTATATTATAAAGAACTAGGCTGGCACAACAACAGTATCATAGGATATGTTCCTGAACTGTTCTTATTCCTTCATGGGCCTCTATTAAATAATCTAGTATCATATCTATGCACTAAGCTAAGATAGCAAGAAGAGAAAGAGGGCGCCATACAATATGCCGGCCAAACAATTCTTAACGGGGAAAAGAAAATGAGACCGTGATTTCGATCGTGGTTAACAAACAAGCTTACACCACCACACTCCTGTTCACGGCTTCCACTTTTCTTGGGTATTTTTCAACCCCTCAAGTCAAGTTCATTACCAAGCACAGCAGGTAATTTTTGGGCAAGCCAATCGTGATATCGGGCCTTGACCGCCGCGGTACGTGTTGACAATTTTGGACCGGACATACAGTGCTCAAAAAAGTATGATTCTCTATATCACATCGGCCAATTCACCATAGAGAAAGCGTACGAGTAATGTAAGGCCATTAAGGGGGTGCTGACTATTTTCACGCTTCGTCGATCGTGCCTTCGTCATATTTTTTTTTTTGCTCGTGCTCGAGTAATCGAACAGAGGGCGCCCTTTAAGTTACCTTTGCACTATTAAACAGTTTTGTTATAATCAACAAAGTTCAGTTCCAAATAACATACAAGCCTACATCATTATAGGGTTTCTAAACCAAAAATGTAATTATAGTCTTGTCCTTAACATTTTTTTATATTTACACCAAAAATGTTCACCTCCAGAAAAATGATGCAAAGACATGCAAATCGGAGCTAAAAGGCTCAGTATTGGACCAAATCAGAATTTCTTTGTTTTTCTTCTAGTAGAGAAGGATATTCTCTATTCATTAGTATAGGGCCTAGGTAGTTTGGACTTCGGATTGTGTGTGTGTGTGTGCGTCGAGTACATGGACCATGATCGTACTGATGTAAACATTAGCATCCGAGTTAGTCTTGGCCAAGACCAAGCTAGCCCGTTCATTTGTTCCGCGGCGCGCCGTCCGTATTATCTGGGATTATTGAGGGCGCCCTTTATTATCGCCATAATTCCTGGATCTCTTCCACTAACTTGGTCTTGGCGCATCGATCACGTGAACCCGGAAAATTCCGAGGACATTCCAAGCATAGCTCAAATAGCTACTCGCCCCCGCATGCGCACTAAGTCGTTTTTGTTTAATGTAGTGTTCGATTATTATAGTCTGGTTCCCAGACCAAATATTTCTGACTATTTGTGATTTTTCATTTATTATTTAGCCGTTAATGTCACGTGACCAAAAACTGGAGGAATTGCTTAACGTTCGCGATGTTCGAGTGTTTCTAGGTATTTATAAAATAAAACTCACATTAGCAAAGGTCAACACCAGACGAAATGCCTAAGACTATCACAGTCATTGTAGTCATTGTGCTATTTTTGGGTAAGAGCCGTTAGAATTTGAATTGTTGCGTCGTCATAGCTACGCTGCTTGTATCGCGTCAGTATCTATTTTTTGTCGCCGGCGGCTACCTGACCTACACTACAATTTAGACGTATAGCCAAATGTGGTTTCTTACACGTCCGGTCAGGTAGCCGCCGGCCGGCGACAAAAAAATAGATAATGACGCGATACAAGCAGCGTAGCTATGACGACGCAACAATTCAAATTCTAACGGCTCTTACCCAAAAATAGCACAATGACTACAATGACTGTGATAGTCTTAGGCATTTCGTCTGGTGTTGACCTTTGCTAATGTGAGTTTTATTTTATAAATACCTAGAAACACTCGAACATCGCGAACGTTAAGCAATTCCTCCAGTTTTTGGTCACGTGACATTAACGGCTAAATAATAAATGAAAAATCACAAATAGTCAGAAATATTTGGTCTGGGAACCAGACTATAATAATCGAACACTACATTAAACAAAAACGACTTAGTGCGCATGCGGGGGCGAGTAGCTATTTGAGCTATGCTTGGAATGTCCTCGGAATTTTCCGGGTTCACGTGATCGATGCGCCAAGACCAAGTTAGTGGAAGAGATCCAGGAATTATGGCGATAATAAAGGGCGCCCTCAATAATCCCAGATAATACGGACGGCGCGCCGCGGAACAAATGAACGGGCTAGCTTGGTCTTGGCCAAGACTACATCCGAGTATGTATCAAGTATCAAGAAAGATTATGCATGTGTTTCCTTATCACTCGTTAGAAGGCGAGGTTACCGATGTTTTGCCACCTCTAAAGCTTCTAGACAGAATAAACAGTCGGCGGCTAGCACGAGCTAGCGTAAATCCGGGGCTGGGGGGTAACCCATGCTATAATGATAAGAACATAGCCCGTTGCTATGCTCAACCGAACCTTACTTGTCCTGTTTTGCAATCCTTTGCCTGTTTTGTTTAAGTTTTTTATTAAAGTAAGTTTTCTCACAAACACGTTTTGTGAAACCCATGACTTTCTGGAGCGGTGTAAAATTTATTTATTGCAAAACCATTGGAAACCATTGTACCATTGGAAAGCCCTCTTTATTAAAAACTTAAAAATACCAATATTTTAATTTTCATTCTCCCGACTTTAATCTCATATTGTGGTGACCGTGACAGGTCACATTTACACTCTAGACAACTGCTATGCGTCTCCTTAAATCTGAAATGCATTCGATTCCATTTAATACCAACGCAACACATTGAATAAAAAGGGCGTAAATGTATAGGAACATTTGATTTTTTGTTTTCACGAAGGCACACCATCTTTACTAAATAATTTAGGCTATTTAACCACCGTGTTAATTCTACTGGGTTCACGTTAAAGTTCACCTCTCATGCTATCATCATGAAGATTTCCTTATTGCAAAAAGTTGTTGGATGCAAAGTAGTATTTTTTTGCTGTTTTAAATTAAAATATATTTCTGCCTTATCGGTGGTTGGAATTAGTGTGTTTACTTCGAGAATTTCCGGGGGATTATACAGAATAAACATTCGGCTGTCAGCATAGGCTAAATGGGGGGGGGGGGGGGGGGGAGCTTATGGAGGAGTGAGACATAGGTTTTCGCCAAATGTTAGTGGTGAGAAACAAACTAATGCTAATGTTGCCACCTCTGAAGCTTCTAGACAATATAAACAGTCGGCGGTTTATAGAACGGGCTGGCGTAAATCCTACCCCCCCCCCCCCCCCCCCCCCCCCCCCTCCCCTAACCCTCCTTTTTGGCCGTGGGAAGGAGCCAAATCACACCCAGGATTTTGTGTTGAAAAACAAAAGCGCCCACAGCTGGGCGATTTGTTTGGTTTATATATTATCCCCATGCACTCGCCGGCGAAACGGCCCAACAAGATAACTATGCGACATCGACAGCTTTCCCCAATACCCTTTCCCCAAATGGGACATATTCCCCTCTTGTCCATATCATCCATTCTATATACACTCTAGACAATTTGCTAAGCGTTTTCCTATATCTGGAATGCATTATATTCCATTACCAAGGCAAAAGACCAACACATTGAAAGGGCGTCAATGTATAGAAAAGCTTCAAGTCTTGTTTTCACGAAAGGACGCGCATCTTTACTAATTAATTGAGGCTAATTAACCACCGTGTTAATTTCTTTTCTGCACAAAATTGTTGCATGCAAAGTAGTATGTTTTTGCAAAATAGTCACTCCTCTTGCGATTATCTCGAAAACGCTTTTTCTTCTAAATCTATGGATATGTGTGTCTGTTCCGTGAAAGCGGTGACAAACTGTTGTTACCAAACACCCCTCTAAAAAACTAAACAGAATTCCTGATATTCCGGCTGAATCCGCGAACACAATGACATATCGTGCAATGTGCCAGTACATGTGTTGGTCAGAATCATCATCGGGCCATGGTCAGAACAAAGGTGACATTAATTATTAAATAATTACCTCGGGGGGCCTATCGTTGGACAAGGTTATACCATTGAGGTTACTACGGTTTAATCAATCTGGGTGAGAATTGTCATTTAAGACACCTCTTTTTCAAATCTATTTTAATTTGCCTCAGAGCCCCAATATTATTGTAATAATGTAGGGGTCCAAATCCAGAAAAAAAGTAGCTCGCAACATCTTGGATTTTTTTAATAGAACTTAAATGATATGCTCTGTTGGGTTAAGTTACATGTAATAAAGATATGTTTTTAAATCACAATGTGAAACTTAATTTTGAGCGAAATGTAGGGACTATTTTGAGAAGTGCAGCAACGGTTACAATTGCTTCCCAATTTTACGACTGTTACTTCTGTATCGTGTGTTAATCGTTGTCGTCAATGGGTCCGACTTGACATCGGCAATATAATACAGGAATCGAGCTATTGGAAGATAAAATAAATTCCGGATTTCTTTTGTCAACATAATTTGGGGGACACGTGCAGGCCTAGTATATTTTTGTTATCTAAAATATATATATGTATATATATTAATCGTTTGGGTAAAGGAAAAACTTGGAAGGAAAAGATAAACCAAAACCAAAGAGCAAAGTTTACTTTTCAAAAGAATTGTTATCGGTGCACGATTGTTTTCATTGAACTTTGAGCTTATGAAAGATAATGGCCAACAGACAAAGAGTCGTAAACAAGTAACTTTGAAAAGGGCCTCCGGTTGGATTTGGCTTCGAGCCAATGAAAACGGACCTAGTGGATGGGCCACCGACAAGACGCGCAGCACCGACAAGACACCGACAGCAAGACACCCAAAACATCTTCTATGACAAAAAAGCTATAGAACTGTAACCGGTGCACGCCACGCCACCCCCCCCCCCCCCCCCGGCCCCCTTTTTGGCAATTTGTTTATGTCCGCGGTGACTGAACAAATAACACTCGAACTTTACTGTCACCTATAGCCCCCCCCCCCCCCCCCCCCCCCCGGAAATGCCCCTGTTAATCCCCAGCGTCTGTTAATCTGCGCACAATAAAAAGCCCGTGTGTACGTCTGCAAGTTTCATTACTTTGCAGTCACTATAGGTGCAACCATGAAGCATTTTCTGCTGCTGCTGTTCGCCTGCTGTGTGCTAGGCACCCGCGCTGAGGTGGAACCCCCGAAGGAGCCCCTCGACCACGAACAACTCATGAACCAGGTCACCAAAGAGGTGTTGGGTCTGATCGAGGTGGCCCTCAAGGTGGCCCAGTACACGGACTCTGGGGAGAAGTTGAAGGCGTTGGGCTGGGTACAGGAGCGACTGGACGCCGTCAAGGACATGCTGAAGGGGGAAGAAGGCTCTGGTGGGAAAGAACCGAAGGTCGTCTATTACCCAGGTACGGATTTGTGGTGGTGGTGGTGATGAAGGGGGGGATTCTCAAAGAGGAGTAAATGTGGTATAGAGTATACTAAAGTTTAAATATGTCTTATAAATATGTCTTAATATGTCAACGTCTGTTGCCAAGGCATTGGCTCCACACACAAGTTACTCAATCGTTTCCCTATGTTTTTGCGATGGACGTTCGGGCCATTTCTGAAGCTCAGTATTTCAGGGGTGAGGAGAGTTGAGGCATCGCATGCGTTAACGCAAAAAAAACAACTAAAGGTTGGAAGCAGTAAACTAAGAATTATAAAATGGAATGATGACGTTTTAAAGGAATTTGGAAAAAAAAAATTATTTGTCTATTTTGTAAAAAATAATATCTATCAGTCCGGAGTTGAGAAATGCAGGTTACTCGGTTTAAGAAATAATTGTAACAATTTAAATTTCTCTCTAATTTTTTTTTTTAAATATTTGTCGGAAACTGTTTAAACTGAAGAGTAGTCACTGACCACACACTGTCTTTTAAGGTTGATTGAACCATGGAAGAATATGATTCCTTCTTATTTCTCCATGGTTTTAAGCGTGTGTTGTCGGTGCATGTAGTTTTGTCTGTGTATTGTCGGTGATAAGTAAGTAGTAACCCACTAAACCCGATAGCAGTTTTTCTACCATGTGTTTACATCATGGTCTTTTTGGAAGTAGGAAATGTCCAACGAAATGTTACTTTTATAGTTTTTGTGTAAGTTTTCTAATGTTCCTGTCCCGTTTCTTTACTTGTTGAACACGTAGATTGCGCTGCGCGGCAAGACGAAGGTTTTACCGACAGTGGACTGTACAACATCTACCCGAGATACCCAGAGAGTACCGACCCGCTGGCCGTGTGGTGCGACCAGAAAACAGACGGCGGTGGCTGGACTGTAAGTACACGCGCGCGTACGGCAAGCTTTAGCCCGACGCTGTTTTTTCTTCATATAGGCCTAGCTCTAAAAACTGAAGTGTTGAATCTAACACTAATAATTATGAGTTCGGTGAATGACCACACTTTAAAGTGTTGAAGTTAGGTCATGGTTGGATCATGGTTGGATTACCTACACTGTCTATAGTTTTTGGGATTATGTGCTTATATGGATTGCCAATGTAGAAAAGAAATTACTTTTTGAACCTTACAATTTACATCTCAGTGTAATGCCTAAAGTACATACTCTATCTTCCTCGTTCTCGCCCCGTGAAGGTGTTTCAGCGCCGCGTGGACGGCTCCGAGAACTTCATGAGAACGTGGGACGAGTACAGTCAGGGCTTCGGTGACCCCAGTGGCGAGTTCTGGCTGGGCAACGACAACCTGGTGGTGTTGACGCGTTCTTCTACCCCCTCCATGGGGTACGGCGGGAACGTGGAGCTCCGTGTGGACATCACCGATTGGGATAACCAGACCGCCTACGCCCGGTACAACAACTTTGCGGTGCAAGGGGAACTGTACACGCTGACCGCGGAGGAATACGACGAGAGCTCTACTGCAGGTATGTTTTGCTGGTACATGTCAATACAGGTGCTTGGCGACCTCTAATTTCATCGAGCTTTGATTGGATATATTTCGATCAAAACTTCCGCGTGTGCGCACGACGTGCGAGTTGATGTTCTTTCTTAAATAGTGTTTCTGATCGAGTTCTTTACTGATCGAATAAATTCCTTTCCTGATCGAATTAATCCCTTTCCTGATCGAATAAATCGCACTTGTTATTTCTGATTCATGTCACTGGATGTTTGGGTTTTTTTAAATTAAAGGTAGGATACACCATTGGTAATTGCTTGAATTATCATTAATGGGTTAATTTTGGGGGTTGTATTTTAAAGTAAACTGTTTAACTGACCTGTCCGAAGTTTTAAAATCATGGATGCTGACGAAAGCAACGAAAACACCTTTCGTTTTCAACCGGCGACGGGCAGTGGTTCTTATGTTGTTCTTGTTTTTTCGCGATCGTCGTCCGGCGATCGTGAATTTTTCTTTTGAAAATTCAATTTTCAGGAACAATTAGGCCTAGGCCTATAGGATATCTAGCGCAATCATTTTGCTGGATGCCTACAATCAACATTTACTTTCAAATAAGTAAGATATTTCCTAATAATTCGATAGTAAAGTTTTTTGATATCTGCAAATGGTGTATCCTACCTTTAAGTCCCAGAACTATTCCGTTACCACACAAGTATATACACACAATGCTTCACGAATGTCTGGGTCGGAGTCTAAAATGTTGTAAAAGGTCGGCCTCTAATAAAATAAGCACAGGTACAAACAATCCGGTATTATTACCTGTTCAAGATTTGCTTGTTATCATACAACAGCTACATTAGATCTCTTCTTGAATATGGCGCTTCAGTGTGGGATAGAGAATTAACGAATGCTCAGTCTAACCACTTTGAAAGCATTAAAAAAAAGGGCGCTTTCATTTTTGTTTTATGGAATGTTATTTAATTATCTGTGAGGCATAACTAATTGTTCTTTTAAATGTAAATCACAAATGCCATTCTTGATTTTTAATAAACCATGTTGAAATGAAATAAAATAACAATATAGTGCACAAGTCGCACGTCTTGTTAGCAGACACTAAAACACGCTCCTATCTCTGCTGTGCCATTAGTTCTATATAGGCCTACAACAATATTCTTTCAAACTCTCGCTTTAAGGTCGGTCAGATTTGTTTGGCATGTTCATCATATTGCTCATAATAATTGTATTCCTGCAACAGTGTTGCCGAATTGGGTTAACTCGTACCCGAGTTAACTCGTACCCGAGTTAACTCGTACCCGAGTTAACTCGTACCCGAGTTAACTCGTACCCGAGTTAACTCGTACCCGAGTTAACTCGTACCCGAGTTAACTCGTACCCCAAAATTTACACCCAAGTTAACTCGTACCCAAGTGAACTCGTCCCAAGTTAACTCGTACCCAACTGAGTTAACCTGGGTACGAGTTAACTTGGGTACGAGTTAACCCGGGTACGAGTTAACCCGGGTACGAGATGACCCAAAATCAGTGTTGCTCCCTCTTGCAGAAATAAACATCGATTTGTTTTTACCCGCAGGTGACGCCTTGGACTACCACAATGGCATGGAATTCACGACTGTCGACCGAGACAACGACGAGGCCAGCGGCGGCAACTGCGCCGTCTGGATGAAGGGCGGGTTCTGGCACAGATACTGCCTGAAGGCCGACCCCAACGGGCCGTACCTCTTCCCCGACGACCTGGAGTACGGTGCCCTGTCCCCTGGTACAGACCAGGGAGTGACCTGGATCACATACGAGGGCCACGGCTATCCAGGCCGGCACTACTCGCTCAAGACAACTGAGATGAAACTGAGAAGGCAACCTGCTATTTCGCCTTAAATCGCATATAGCACCTCTGTTTACATACGCCTAATTACTATGGCATTCAGGTCTTACATTAATAATAACATTATTGATATAATTTGGCTTGAATACATGTATAAGCTGGAGGGGGTTTCAACAAAATTATTCCTTTTGGTTTGCAATGACGTGCACATTATGGAATATGCGCACATTTAATTTTCGGATTGACTGTTTTGAATTGGATTTGCAAGTATGAAATCACGAGAGTTTTGTTCATATTAGTAGAAAATTTGCACGAGCCTAATTATAATTAACTAATAAGATAAGTATACTGCAAACTATTTGTTGTTTTTTTCGTACACATAATTAAAACGACCTTTCCGGATGCGTCTCTAGTAACATAATCGTTCAGTAATATTTTTGCATATACACCTGTACGAGGTTTTGAATAAAGGCGCTTAAAGGGCTACGCACAATGGATTTAGATGTTGACAATGGTTCTGATTTGTTTATTTTATTTCATTTCCTCGTCTCTGGGAATTAACTTGGCCCTGTTATCAGGGAATGACCTAAAACTCTAAAAACACTCACCGCGCGCTTGTTGGTTCATTGAGACGGATAGTCGAAGGTTTTGTAAATCTGCACTGTCGTGGCATTTTCACCTTTGTGCAAATTCTTATACATGTACCAGACAGTAAGGACACCAGATAACACAAGAGGGCGCTGACACATAGACAATAATTATAGTTTATGCAATCTGGCGGGGTATTTTTTGGTTGGCGCAGAAACAGACCCGGGTTTTTATGCTCGTAGATACACGGTGTATTGAATCAGATAAGGGGTACCGGAGACCGGGCTTTCTGTGAGAATACTCAGGTTGCAAATAGTAAATTGCGACTAAACGTGGGCCGTTTTTTGTAGCAAAAATGTTTTGATGTTGTTACCAATAATATCTGCTTTTACAGTTACATTTTTCTTTTACAATTTCATTCACTTGACAAAATCATTGAAAAGACGGTCATCTCAATAAAATGATGCCCACAGAATAGTAGTTGCTGTTATGCTATTTATTATTGTCAACGTAATACGTAATACTGTTTAACAAATTAAAAACAACATGTTGATGTGATGTTTGATGCCAGAAGGTAATGACCTGCGACAAAATTGGGTCCAATGCGCCGTATTTCTGGCCGCATGAGGACGCTGTAAGACGCCATTTTCTGGGTACCCAACACAGGCAAAATCGTGTTTATTTAAGTAGTTTTAGTAACTTTACTTTATCTAAAAATTTAATATTAGAAAGAAAAACAATTTGGAGTTGTAAGAATATTTAAACTGACGTTAATTATATCCTAATCACTTTTATTTATACCCCCAAATACCCTGAGCACAGCGCCCTCAACGGCCTATTGCAACAAATTTGCAATTACATGTATACTCCAAAATTATTTGCAATTATACTCCAAATAACATACTGTATTATTGTTTAAAATGCCGTTATATCTGGGTTAAATATCATGACATCCAGTGAAATTATTGTTTAGTTTGCCGTATTTTGAACGTTATAAAATTGGGATTTTAACGATGTAATTTTGTTTTAAACACGAGTTCTGCAGACGAAATTATGTTTTTTATGCAAACATAACAGAAAATGTCCCTATACACTGTCTACATTCAAATGCCTTTACACTGGTTATCAAAGAGGATAATACGTCTGTTCTCAAAAATCAAACTCGTCATTATGCCATGGGCCTGAATTTCATTTCCGATTTTTTCAGCGAGTACTGGTTTCCCTTCCAGGCCATCCATTGTATGCCCTGGTCGTCTCTTATACCAGTGACAGCGTCCAGCTCGTTCATGTAACGGCCGTTGAGGTTGGCACGATGGCAGAAGTCGAACCACCAGCCGCTGTATAGCCAGACCGCACAGTTGCCGTCTAGCCCATCGGCCCCGTCCACATCGTGGTCCCTAGTCGTGAAGCCCTTGCCGTTGTGGTAAGTGAGAGAGTCACCTTTGTGGTAAAATTCGGGGATGAAGTCAGTTGATCAACATTGTATTACGTAAGAGAGTCGTCTTATTTGGAACTTGTGAACAAAATGCTGACTTAAACTTACCAGCATCTCCCGAGTATTCGCCGATGTTGAGCGTAAAATCTTCGCCATTTACGGTGAAGTTCTGATACGTGGCGTACCGCTGCGTGCCGGCCCAGTCCCAGAGGTCTACGCGAAGCTCGAATTGGCCGCGCCAGGCCTCGGTCAGACTTCGGAGGACGCCGTTCCCCAGCCAGTACTCTGCCTCAGCGTCGCCGAAACCCTCGGTGTATTCCTGGGTGCCCTGATCAAAATTTACCAGGCCGCCATCCCGCTTTTGGAAAACCTTTTTGGGTGCGAAATTAAACATGTAGAATCGTAATAAAACAATAAATTCACTATATTTCGAAAAACCCCAATACAACCTAAAGTTGTAGTCGAGTCCCTGCAAGTCATCACAGGTCCAGTCACAAGACTAGTCACAAGCAACTGGTTTAACAATGACAAAGAAATGCTTTTGTTAACAGTTATTTTGAAAAGCTAGTGTTGGACTTGCAGGGACTTGAATTGTACTCCGACACCAAGTTTGTTGTTGGTAAATTGTTTAACAAAATGAAGCTGTGACGAAATATTCATTTCAGAGGTAAAACAAATCTTACAAGGTCTACAATTAATTTGTTGCCAATAAATCAGTAATGGGTCTGGGTTTCTGGTGAGAACTTGAAGATTGACATAACCCTATTGTGAGTTTGGACTAAAGACTTAAACGTACCGTCCATCCGCCACCGTCGGTGTCCATGTCACAGTACACTTCGACCAAGTCCATACCGGAAGGAGTTATATTGTAAACGCCGCTCTGTACTACACCAGATGCAAAAATCTCGGCACAGTCGGTTGGAATTTTAGCTGAACAAATAAAGTAATAGAACGCATAAAACGTTTAATTTTAAAATTGGGCTGCCACTTTTTTTTACTCCAGGTTTCACCCGTGCCCACACGGGGCGCTGTGAAATGCTGATGCGCCTTGGGCTCCCGAATAGATATATACCCAGCACGATATGTGGCAGAGGGGTACCCCCCTCTTATACCTATACTTTATACGCACTCAACACTATTGTAACCTAACCCATCCGGGGCATTCCCCCCTTGAAACCTAAAAGGAATTCCTGAGATTCCGGGAACACAATGGCCAACACAAAAGAGGGGGTGGGGGGGGGGGGGGGGGGGGGGTTTCTCTGCCACATATCGTGCTTCATAATGAATGGATAGATTATGTGAACTAAACTATAGGTCGCCAGTTCCGCGGCTCAGCTGTTATTCGAAAGGTCATGTACAACGATGTACGCCACGCTACATAGAATGCCATGCGTTTCCTTCACCGAAATCTGTGAAGCTGTATCAGCTTTCCCACATAGCGGTGCATGGGCACGAGTAAAACTCCAGATCTGCTATTTTGGTTCTGCAGTTGAGTGCGTTTTTCTCTGCTTATTGGCAATTAATTTAATATTTTATTATTAGATTAATTTAATATTTTTGTACCTTGGTTGTGATATTTACATGTGTTTTTTCATACTTGTGTGTTGCTGCGCCCTGAGCATCTTTCTGATGGATACCGGCGCATTATAAATATTCATTATTATTATTATTATTATTATTATTATTATTAATAAAGGTGTTTGGTTTTGGAGGGGTCACCGTCTAAACATTTGACAGTAAATATTTAAATATATTTATTATATTAAAACACGCGCTTCTTTGTAGGGAGAAGGAATAGCTGATGAGGCGTTTTGCTCAAATTGCGCGACCCTTTAGCACAGTGAACATCTAATAATAATAATAATAATATATAACATTTATATAGCGCTTAATACAAGTGTTTCTAAGCACTAAGATTTCCCTGGTCATTGGGCCCATGAAACATTCCAAATACCATCTCAGCTCCCTTGGGAGTATACAGCTCGATGCTGCCATTTCGGCGCAAACCAGCTAAATCAACCACAATATAACCATCTCTGCCCTCACAGGTACCCACTTACTCCTGGGTGGGGAGAAGCAATTAGTGACAAAGTGCCTTGCCCAAGGGCACACGAACCGTAGTCCCAGGCCGGACTCGAACCCACAACCTGTAGCTTTACCTATACAGATTACAAATGTAATGCTCCAGACCATGAGGCCACGGCACTCCACAAAGAAAAACGGTACACTATAAATAATTTAAATCTATTGTTACTTCACACTAAATCTATTTTTATTTGTCGAATCCACATTTTACATGTTGTATTGTTTACCCTCAAGTCCACGGCGCTCAATGTAAAACTTACCCGGTGGCTTTCGGACTTGGCGCAGTTTCATCTCTGTCCTGGCCAGCGAGTACTGGTTCCCCTTCCAGGCCATCCACTGGATGCCTTGGTCTTGCTCCATGCCCTCGGTGGCGTCTAGCTGGTTTTTGTAGCGGCCGTTGAGGTTGGCACGATGGCAGAGGTCGAACCACCAGCCGCTGTACAGCCAGACCCCACAGTTGCCGCTGCCGGCCCCGTCCACGTCGTGGTCCCTGGTCGTGAACCCCTTGCCGTTATGGTAAGTGAGGGAATCACCTGTGCAGACAAACCGATTGTTGCAGTTTGCGAGTTCTGTCAAACCTTGTCAAATTCTACAAAATCCAGACTTTTGGGGAAATACATGGGCGTCTGTTGTTTAGCTGTGTGTGTGTGTGTGTGGGGGGGAGGGGGGAGGGGGGGGGGGGGGGGGGGGGGGTCGGGGGGGGGGGGGGGGGGGTACGGTGTTTTTCACGTTTTAAAAAGGACGTTGAGAGCTTTGTTAAGTAATACAATGATGGGGCTGTATGTACACCTTTAAAAAGCCCTACAAAAACCTCTAAAATGTTTGTATCTGAAACGGTTTGGGAAAAAAATAGCGTATAAGTGAACTTACCTGCAGTTCCTTGGTAGCTGTCCTCGGTGAATCTCAAAGTGAAGTCCTGCCCAGTGATCCAGAAACCGGAGTAGGTGGCGTACTTGTAGTTGCCACCCCAGTCCCACATGTCTAGGCGGAGATCGACTTTCCCGTTGGCCGTCAGGGCTTGCAGGGCGGTGTTGCCGAGCCAGAACTCCCCGTCCTGCTCGCCAAAGCCCCGGCTGTAGTCGTCGAAGAGACGGTCGAAGTTCACGGTGCCGTCTTGGCGTCTCTGGAACACCTGAAGTTGTGAATAATACTAATTACCGCCAAGAAAGTTTATTGTGAAGTTTGGTTTTGGCGAGATCGACAGGCAGTTTTCTTTGATTCAAAACCAACAAGACTAGTCTAAAATGACCAAAACAAATGCGCAGATATGGATATCAACCAAAATGTATACAATAACGGTGTATAAGTACGTCAGGCGTATACGATCTCAAATTTGTGTATTTAGATATCCTTGCACAGTGGCGTAACTACAAAGGGTTTAATATTATTGTTAGGGCACTGAATGGCAACACAATTGTTGTGTGCAATTCGAAAATTTAAATGCGGCAACCAGCCGGGGAGGGGAAGGGAGATGCTTCCGTGGCTGAACTTCAGCCACGGACCTCCGACGGGGTGAGGGAAAGGCGGTGCCCCCGTAGTTACACCTCTGTCCTTGCACCAAGCCATAATGATTGGCTCGGCCGTCTAAAGTTGTCGACCATCTCAGTTCAATATAAAATTAGATTCGAGTAACTTTACCGTCCATCCGCCACCATCGGTGATCATATCGCAGTACACCTCAATCGGTTCCGAGCCGAGAGGAGTGATGGTGTAGACTCCGCTGTCAGTCACTCCGGAATCCTGAACCCTCGAGCAGTCTGAACAAAACAAAAGTTTATCGAGTAAGTTAGAAGTTGTATGCCTTACTTTTTATAACAAAGAGAGACTTGGAGATCGCATGAGACTCCGCTCTTCTTCTGATGTCACCCGACTGGTTGTTCCTCGCTCTAACAAGAAAGCCGGGGATAGCTCATTCTCTGTTGCTGCTCCGAATCTGTGGAATCAACTGCCGGTTATTATCAGTGAAGCGGCGTCCATTGCGATCTTCAAGCGCCTACTTAAAACACACTTATTTACCATTTTTTGATAAATATATAATATTTGTGTGTACAAAATGTATGTAGCCTACATGTAATGTGCTGCATGTTGATTGTTAGGCGCTGTGATCTTTGTAGAGCGCCATATAAATGCCTTGTATTATTATTATTTATATTGTTCATTTTTCTGCAAGGTTCACGGCAACACGTGAATTGGGGACACTTCGACGATTCGGTCGATATGCCCTTGATCGATATTAAATCTGGTGAACTTTTAGTGATTAGCCTTTCCGACTGTCGTGGTTTTACCTCTAAACTTGCTAGTTTCTTCCTGTTCTTCGAACATGATGATTTGCCTCATTTTGCTGACGTGTTTCTCTACGCGATCCAGAGCTTTCAGTTTTTCAGTCTGGGTTCCGTACTGCGAAATCTAAAGTAACCAAATTTAAAAAAATATATAAACATTCGACACTTAAAGATGGACTACAACGGAATAATGATAAAGGCTGTGTTGCTGTTTTTTGTTCGAGAAATGTATAATGATTACTAATATATCATTAGTATTCAATAAATCTTGTTCCTTCATGCAAACAAAAAACAAAATTTATCGGCGTTCTACGACCCAGATAAACTCAGTTTCAGCAAAAGCCCTTAACTCATGAATAATTCATACTTTGTGTGTGACGTACTACCCATGAAAACGCATACATAATTATGGTGGCCCTGAAGGGACTCCGCAGATCGCGAATATTGACGTCAAATTTGACGTCAATATTCGCGCCTTTTTGGGGAAAGTCGTGAATATCGACGTCAAATTTGACGTCAATATTCGCGACTTTTTTGGAAAGTCGTGAATATTGAAGTCAAATTTGACGTCGATATTCGCGATCTGCGGAGTCCCTTCAGGGCCACCATGTATGCGTTTTCATGGGTAGTACGTCATCACTTTTCGCTGGTTTACAAGTCCGCTGGTACTATATCGTGGATTTCATTGTGGTTTTTAGTGGATCTTTGCCGGGAACCAGTACAGGGCGGAAAATTTCAAAATCGAAGAATCGAGGTCTAATTTTTTCGGTCAAATTGCAACAAAAGTAGAGAAAAACATGACCGTAACAATAAAGTGTTACCTGAACACAACATAAACAAGGTCCGATAATAAATTTAATGTGTGAGTTTTCGTTGTAGTCCATCTTTATTAAACAAACCAGTTATTTTATATTATGATGACTACAGGTATAATTATATGGATTATGGAAGATGACAAATCTACGGACTCATTTTTCACTTTTATATGCTCGATCAGTCATAACGCACATCTTTACAGCGACGGGGTCCTGGTCATTGGTTCATTTAACAAAAGGCCCACCTTCTTATTCCTCCATAGTTATTTTTTAAGGAAAAGGGAATTAATGAAGTGCGCTGAAAATAAAACACCGGAGGGGGGAGGGGGGAGGAGACATTTTACCCAATTAAGGGTAATTGTGCATATACTCCAATGATTTCAGTGATATCCACTGCCATTGATAGCGCCAAGAAAATGAATTAGATTAATCGTACAGTGGCAATTTCTTATCCGAACTCAAATTTCATGGCTCCAAAGTCCAAACCCTGCAGTGCAGACCGTGCAGCGCTAGTCAACCAAAAGTATGCCCTATTGTCATGTACGTACATACGCGCCTATACGCGTAACCGGTCCTATATAAACCACTCATATTTCTTTCTAACCCGTGAAATTATGATAAACGTAAGTTGTTTTTTTTCTAATCAATCCCGGTTTTTGTTTGTTACCTTGATGGCACTTTCCATCGCCAACAGCATCTCCGTTGTCAAGGCGTCGTTGTCGATGCATTGTTGAATGTCGTCACCACTCCGTACCTCGTTGTGCTCCGCCTGAGGCACGACGGTCTGTGACATGCAGGTGATGGTGGCCAACGCTAAAAGGCACAGACTGAAAACTGGCAACATTTTGCACGGTCCTGCGCTACATAAAGAGGGCAACAGTAGAACTATAGCTAAGAATCGAAAATTACCTTTGAAGCGCGATATGAGACCACTCTCCTTTGTGGTGATCATTGTGTTTGCGGAATCTCAAGGAATTTCAGAATTTACTTATAGATGTTTAGGGGTGTGTGTCAGTTAACAATACAAAATATAGTCTAGAGAGTGTATAGGTATGGGGGACCAAGGGGTATTCCCCTTGTTTCATATCGTGCTGGGTATAGAAAATTCGTAGCATAGAAAGTGTCTAGTTGGGATTCCCAGCTATCGGGTGTTTGCATAATAAGCTGCTATGAATGGATTGCATTCAGAAGTAGTCTTTGAAACTTATTAATTTGTTTCATTCAATGCGCATCTTATGCTTGGCAAATCGGATTTATCGGGGTAGACACAATCGACTTGAAAATGGTAATCTCATAATCCATGGTGTCGCCGGCATGCCCTACTAAGTAAAGAAATAAGTGTCTTAATTAATTACAGTTGTTTTGGCTAAAAGTGAGTCACAACTTGTTCGCGCCGCTGTCGACAACAACTACTATTACAAAAATGTCGCCTGGGTCTAAATTTTTGAGTGACTTCTCAGCGTCAACTTCAATAAAAAGTCTTACCCGTAAACAAACATTAATTAGTTTTTAACGAGAAAAGTAAAAAAACCAACAACACTTGTTGAACAATTATCGACATACCCCAGATTCCTGGATGAAAGAGGTGATGTTTACCAAGCCGCGGTGTTCGCCTTGAAACACCCTCTGAGGCAGATGCCTCATCTTTTATACAAATATTCATCCCTTGGCCGGACTTGGCCGTACCTGGTCGTACCGGGAGAGGAAGTCATGTACAGGATGGCAAAATTCGCACAAATAACGATGTATGGCTCTCCCAGAGTTAGATTGAACAATGGATAAGTGTTCTTATTGTTATTGAGGTCACGCATCCTTGCAATTCTCGAGTCTGTTTCCGTGATTTCGAGATAAAAATGTTGAGATTAAGTCCGAAGTACTTCCGATGTTTACCTTGAAGCCTGGTTTGCGCTTGGATTTTCGTTTTTGTTGTTGATTCTGCCTATGGTAACTGCTTCTCTGTACACGCGAAGCATGAAAAACCGAGCTTAATATTCTGGATAATTATACACCAATCAAAACGCTAAGAAGTTATGATGACGTAACGACTCCTAACTCCACCTACTTTTATTTGCAGGTGCCTAGTTCCCTGGTGCGCTGCACAATTCTAACATTATTCATCGCGCTTACTGCCCTGAGCACCAGCGAAGAGCAAAAATGGCGGCCAGTGTGACTGCGGAAAGTACGAAACAGCCGGTGATAACACCCACAGAAAATCGCGATGCAATGGCTGCTGGGATTTTAGAGTTATTGAAACCAGCTGTACAGGAAGTGGATGAAAAGGTGCGGCTAGTGAGGTAGGCCTATGAAAAATATGGAACTCGGATGTTTCTCCTGCACAATTTATTTGTGCGGAAACAGTGCATGGTACGGCATGCAATGGTACGGCATGCAGTGGCACTCAGTTAGTACCTGCCCAATTCTCGGACAGTTTTAACTAATTAATTATTTTATTTATTTATTTATTCATTCCATTTCTTTACCCAGGGTGTGCCCAAACAGTTTAAAACTGGTTTCATTGGGGCCCCGCATACATCATTAAATAAAATAACAGTACAACATTAGGCTACATAAAAAAAAATAATAAAGTTAATGCATATGATGTCACACGCGCTACGCGTACGCGCTAATCGCACGTACAACCGGGCGGAGCGGTGAGGTCAAACACACTTTGTTTGACCTCACCGCTCTGCCCGGTTGTACGTGCGATTAGCGCGTACGCGTAGCGCGCGTGACGTCAATGCAACCCCTTTATTGTTTCTCATCAGAACCCTTTTGGAAAAATGGTCCGTCAGGGCATTTTATATTTTATATTTTATAGAAAAAAAATGTCCATACACCCAAACAAATATGTACGTCAGAACTTTTTGTATTTGTTCACAGCATGAAGTATGGTATGCAAATGTGTACCTCCATGGTCTCAGTATACTAGTAGGCATATTACATGCTTTGGGTACCATGCTTTGGGTACAAGCTGTGTGTGACAGAGTTTGTACACTAGATTGTACCGTCGCGATAGCTGGTCACCGTAGCTATAGCAAGCGACTGCCCCGGTCTAGTTCCGATGTTCAAACAACAATATCGCCGATTTTTTGAAACCGGTATCTGACTATACAACTACAGGCGCGCTGGTTTCGTTCGTGCCCACCGCATATACATGTACATGTACATGTTGATGAACTGGGCGGCGGTGGTAAGCGCTGATGTGCATTCAGCTCTGATTGGATAATTTTTGTTGCGACCTGTGAACGTAGGTTACTACTTCCGTGGCTCAGCTGCGCGGCAACCATGTACGCTACCCAGAATGCCGTGCGTTTTCCTACACAGAAATCTATGAAGCTCGTCAGGCGTTTTCCAGCGCCCATTTATAGTGTGGGCGCCGCGGTGCGCGCGCTCGCGTAGTATGCGGGGGCGAAAGCGCTAGTTGACAAAAACTTCGTTTGGACATGGCATTCTTTTTCTAAATTACAAATTGTTTTCGTTGATTTACTTTCCAAAACTGACCAATGCACACATTTCATATAGAATAAAAGCTCAAATAATGTTGTTAGAAACACAAAAATATAGTTAAGTCCATTTATTTTTCCATATAATTTTGAGCACCCCTGTTTTTTTAATGAAAGGGGCACACAGACACCGTTCTCACTACTAAAACTATACTCGGCTTCTCCGATCTCCTGTCCGTCGATTTAGATTTTCCCGGCTTGCTTCTGGCACATGTATGGCCACTAAAAACATTTCCTTGGCCCGCTGTACTTCGGTCAGGTTGCCGAACATCTCCAACGTGAGTTATTGTTATTGTTATTGCTTTCAACAGCGTGTTTTTACAGCATATACAAAATAAAAAAATTAAAAATCTCGGAATTTTTGGGCGTCCGGTACATTTAGATTTTGTATATAAAATATAAAAAAATATCCACCCGGCACAAAAAATTCGCCCGGCCGCTGATGAGAAACAATCAATTTTTTTTATGTAGCCTTAACACACAATTACAACAAACATAATAATATTTACAGACGTACAAGAATATTTACAGGAATCCAAAACATTGATACTAATTCTGATTTACGAGATGGGCGAAAACCCGCAACAAAATCCCTTGGGCCCGGGGTAAATAAAAAGAGAAGGGGAAATTTCCATCCGGCTCCACATTATACTAGTGGCAACCAAGTTCAACTCAGCGTAGATCTGCGCATAATATCTAACGAATGACATGTCGGAGCTCCGATTTAAATGTGCTTAATGAGTCCAATGTTCGCAATTGTTCGGGCAGATTATTCCAAATATTTGCACCACTCACAGCGAAACTTGTGGCGTAGCATTCTTTCTTGGCAAAGGGAACTTTCAGTGCCGGAACAGATAGTGTCGAATTTGTTATTAAATTTTTCACAGGGGAGCACTTTTGCCAGTTGAAGTACAGACAAGTTGTAATTTATATTTGCTGACCTATTTTTTTTTATTCAGAGAAAGTCAGCTAGACCTTAGACAACAGATTGAAGAACTTGATGAAGGTAAGATAACTAAGAAAAAAGAAAATAAGAACTGGCCGACGCCGGTTAGAAACAAACGTTGTTTTTCTTGCATTTTTCACGGCACCCATGATTGTAAAACTTTGGACAGGTCAGTTAAACAATATATACTATAAAATACAACCCCCCACCCCCCCCCCCCCCCCCCCCCCCCCCCCCCGCAAAAAAACCCAACAACAATTCTTTCCTTTCAGCAACATAGGTACCCGTATTTTTGTCTGTTCAGATACCCGATTCTTGTAGTTGTAAATGCACACCCCTTTTTGACCTTTTGTTGAGTTTCTGTATGTGGCTGCACGTAATGGTTTTGTTTTTCTTTGTTTTAAGTTTTGAAGCAGCTGGGTCAGTCACGCGAACCCCCTATTGAGCTGGACCCCTACGTCAAGAAGCTGATGAACTCCAAACGCAAGATAGCTGTGATCAGCAACATTGTTCAGAATGCTCAGGTACATAGTGAAATAAAGTGCTAGTGAAGCCTAAAAATCTTTCCAAGTCGGGCATTTTAAAACTTGAACCCCAACCATACCCCCGAATCCAACCAAATTTCAATACGTGGTATTTGGTATTATGGTATTTTTTTCAATTTTAATTTGTTAGATTATTTTAACTTGTTTATTACCTAGAAATTTAATGGGAGTACCTCACATGGCATAGGAATGTCCTTGGGTTGAAAACGAATTACAGATGTGCATGGTGAATATAGCAATGAGATAAAATTTATAGTTTTGCCAAATCTCTTTTGTGGGCTTGTGAGGTTCTGAAAAGAACCGGGGGAAACCTCATGTTTCGGACAGCATACCTTGTCAATCTCCGGAAGACAGGAATTGGAGAATAAGAGACAATAACCCTAACACAGAACTTGCATAGGAATCAAGAAACCAAGGCCCAATTTTACGGGGCTGCTCAGCAGAAAATATACCACTAACCACTTGCTTGCAAACTTTCTTGCCTGGTGAATTTCAGTTCAGAAGTCAGTAGCTGTCTACAGCGCAAGTTAAACTCTGCACTTAGAAAATTGGTGTGCTTAGCAGCTCGCTCAGTGAAATTGTTTCTAGGTTGATGTTTCTTCCAGGCTGTGCAAACTAGGGGAAAAAATAAGTGGCTATAAACGCTAAGCTAAATTGTGCTTAACATAGACAAAGTGCTAATTTGAAATTTGTAGATTAACTTGCAAGCTGCAATGCCAGGATCACCATTAACCCTAACCCCCTAGGCCTTACTTTGGGCTAAAGAACTGCGTACTACAGAATACTACTTAGTATTTTGTAGCATTGGGTCTCTCCATGACTGATGATTGGGTGTGTACTGACAGAGTATAGATACTGCCAACTACAACATACTAATAGTGGCAATACAGGTCAGTAATACTTACCTGGCAAAAAATGCAGTAGTCCAGCCTTGACCCATTGTGTCCCAAGTGACAATTTTTGCTGTAGAGTCAACACAGCATACATGGGCCATGCACACTCAGCAAGCAGAGGGACCCAATGCTAAAAAGTACTACGAGTGCAATAAGGGGTGAAGTACCCAATACTAAAAATTACTACAGGCATTGCACACAAGTCAGTGAGAGTACTGATACTACTTTTTACTACTAGTAGTAAAAAGTAGCATTAGGTAGGGTTAGGGTTAAGAAGATACTGCGTGCTGCTTATACATGTAGTAGTTAAATTGTCAAATGTTGTATATTTTATTTACTGCTTCTTTTGCCAGGATATGTACACATATCGGTGTATGGTGTAATCAGTGGATGATGGCATCATTATAGTCAAGTACAAGTATTTGGCTATATTTGAGTATGGAAGTGAGTACATGTATACTCAGAAAAGTACAAGTACCGAAAACAAGTGCTACAACACTGGTCGTAAGCCTCGTATAGCCGTAACACCCTTTACAGCTCAACACACAGAGCCAAGGAACCATTAAAAACGAAGCTATCAACTTCAAGTGACTTCATCTGATCTCTCTGATCGTTGCAGGACCGACTTAGCAAACTTCATTTGCATATCGCCAAGACATCGGCCAAACGGAAGTCCCTGGTTGACTTCCCCGGGGGTTCCATTCTGTGACCCCTCTCTGCCCCCCCTTTCACTCCATCCTTCTATAATCCCTTCCTCAATGTAGGTACATTCATTGTGTGGTGTGTCACTGTGTTACTGCCCCCAAAAAAACCAGTGAACCTTGTTTCCTTTTGATGGCTACTGCAAGTGCTACATGTAGTTAACCAGTTCGTGCCAGGATTATTTTGGCATCGACTAGGCCCAGGTGGCGGATTGTTCTTCACGAACCTCGATCCAAATGGGTTCAGGAAGGCATCTGTGGGTAGCACACCCTGATATTTCTGGCCTTGCTCCTTGCTCGTGAAGTGTTTATCCATCATCTGTTTTGAATTCGGGAAAAACTGTGTGTATATACACGTCCTCCGACACGAACTGGTTAATGCATCAGCTGTTTTGTGCAGTGTGCATGATACTAGTGCAGTGTGCACAGTTGTGCATGCACAAATAGTCTTGAGTTGACAAGCAAATGAAGCTTGTATGTTACTGTGTCCATGCTGTATCTAAGTTACTTGTATATTTTTGTGATGAGCTGGTTTGCCTGCTGTTTCAATTTACTATTATTTTCTCCTTGTTTGCCACACACTTTGAAATCTTGGATTGTAGATTTCTTTTGGTCTTATTACATTTTGGCTCGTAATTGTTGTAACTTTTTGAGATTTCCGTTGCTATCGTGCCCCTCTCTCATTCCTGCTAAATGCTAATTTCATTGAAGGATTTTGTTTTGTTATTAAATGCATGTGTTACATACCAACAAATTGTAACTTTGGTTTAAAATGACCATTCTGTCTTGGAGCCCATAAAATTGAGCTCTGCTGTCATGTGATACAAGGAACTGGTTCTCAGCTTGATTTGGTTTTATTGTTGTACATGTAATTAATATTTTCTGCGAAACAAGTGAGCAGCCCCGTGAGAAGTTTCCCTAAAAAAAATTGTCCAATGTTCCAAAACTGAACCACCACCCATAGCGACACACTTGATTTTTTTTCACACTAGCTTTCTTGAGATTTTAACCAGTTCGTGCCGGGATTATTTTTAACGAAACTCGATCCGAAGCGGGTTCAGGCTGATAGTGCCGGGAAGCACACCCATGCATTTCCGGCCTTGCGCGCTGCTGACATACATTTCCGAACTTGAACTTGGCGTGTTTATGCGTCATCCGTTTTGAATTTGGGGAAATTTGTTGCGTTTATATACGTCATCCGGTGCGAACTGGTTAAGGTGTTATCCCTAATTTTATTCCTCCATTGCCATTTTAGGAGAGGGTGTGTAAACTCCAGCAGCGCATTGGCAAGGAGTCGGGAAGAAAACTGAGCCACTTGTACCCCTCCAGCGTCACCCTTCCAGCCGGCATGGTCGGGTCTACTCTACCTCTCCCCGAGGTCCAACCGGCAGAGAATACTTAGTCATTTTCAACATTTTTACAATTTTACCAACATGTTACATGATCAGAAGGTTCTTGTTTTTTCTACAAAAACTAATATTCAGAGCCGACACTTCATTAGGTTTTTGGTTTTTTCTAATAGTTTTATTGGAAACAAACAAAAGAACATCGAAATAATCATATATTCCTTTAAGATCTGATTGGACAGATTGTACTCGTATACATATATTAATTCAAATCAATATCTTCATAAACTTTCCTGTAAAGTTGTTAGAAAAATATATTAATAATAATAATAATAATAACGTATTTATAGAGCGCTTTTACAAGATAGATCAAAGCGCTGTACAAGAGAGGACTATGGTAGCGGCAACCTGACGGCGCACAGCATACATCCAGCAGGAGCTGATCATTTGGGGCCCTCAGAAGAGAGAAGACAATGAGAAGAAGGTACAGTTTTAGAGGTGGGAGGAAAACCCCAGAAGAATATCCTGGGGAAAACCCACGGAGTCAGGCAGGGACTGAAAACCCAATCCACATATTGGCCCAGGCGGGGTTCGAACCCGGGTCATAGTGGTGGAAGGCGAGGAAAGAACCGCTACGCCAACCTGACTCCCCATTTCATCTATAATTTTGAATTGTATATTTTCTTTGTAAAAAAAATCCCACTTTTGTATTGTGGATTTGGTCTAAATTGTATACATGTACTATTTTCAAGCAGCTAAGTGCAATAAAAGGCTAAAATAAAATGAATTAAAATCCATCTGATTTTGCATATAATCTCTATATATAATCTCTATATATATTTCATCACCACAAACTATTTGTCTTAAAACTATGACCACTAACTCCTGTGTTTTGGAATTACCCCTTGCCTGTTTACACAAGCAGAAAGGGCACTTTGTCCAATCAAATTATTTTACCTTGGAAAAGTCAGAGGCAACAAGGATGGGTCTTACGCCGGGACTATTTTAACATCGCCGAGGAGCGGGATTATTTTTTACCAAGCAGGTTCAGGTCGCCAGTACCGGGAAGCACGCATTTGCGTGTTAATGAGTCATCAGTTTTGAATCTGGGAAAAACTTTGCGTTTAAATTTGTCATCCGGTTCGTGTCGAATGCTGTGTATACGTGCAACAGTTTTCTGGAATTCAAAACGGATGACGAAGAAACGAGGCAAAAAATATGGTGTGCTTTCCACAGATGACGGCCTAGCCTGAGCCCGTCTTGGATCAAGGTTTGTTAGAAACAATTATGGGCCCAGACATAAAGTTAAATTTCATGACACATTATTGTCGTGAAGCTAAGTTTACATTTTTATAGTTTAAATTAAAATACTACAAAAATCACAATGAGAAAAAAATTGGCAATATTGAATTGAAGGTTAATGAAACAACTGGGCAGTGTTTTCCAATAGTGTTATAATTATTAGAGAACTCGAGTCCAAAATAATAGTGATAAATATTTTTTGAAAGCTCTAAAAATGTAATTTAAGAAACCAAAACTTAATGTGCTAACTAAACAAACAATTGTTAAAGGTGGGGCAATCAACTTTGAAACTGATAATTTTCAACTTTCACGAAAGATGCATAAAGAAACCCTTTCAAGCTGGATCTGACGTCTCAAAGGCGAGCAGTGGGAGAGCGACGGACAGCAGCGCGGATGTACCCGTGTGGATCCTCAGTTGGCATCAGGATCTGAAAAAGGATGGAATAACTATGAGAATGCATTTGTAGGCTTTGTTTCATTCGCTCTTTAGAAATACCGTGAGTTTAGAAGAATTAAAAGGAGTATTGCAGAGTTGTTGGGGTGTGCATATAGAGACCGGTTACCCGTTGACCAGTTCGCGCCGAGATTAGTTTGACATTGACCACACCCAGGCATGGGATTGTTTTCCTCGAACCTCGATCGGAGACAGGTTCAGATCGGCATTTCTGTCGGGGGTAGTACACTGTTTTTCTGGTCTCGTTTGCTGCGAGCCGGTCGCTGACAGATATAATAATAACTGGATTTATAAAGCGCCAAATTGCCCGAGGATTCGAGGCGCTGAAACAAGAAGAATAAGATTAATACTGCTGCAAACTGCTTACTGGCTGGAATGACCTGAAATATACAAATCAAATAAGTTAAGAGGGCCTAATATTTCGATCTTAACAAGATCTTCTTCAGAGACTAAATGACTGTGTACAAGAAACAAACATATATAGGGCAATATACAGCATGATGCACATCATGGAAGCTGAAAAAACACAAAAGAAAAAAGCACAGAGTTCAATGGAACAATCAACAAAAGGAGGATTAGGCTGAGGGATTAAAGGGTGAGGTCAGTGTGGGTAGGATCAAAGGCGGGGGAGGAACAAAAACAGAAGGGGTAAAGCCACAAGGAAAGGGGTCCAGGGTGGAGATCAAAGGGAAGAACTAACAAATAAGTATGAATAGGAGTAATGAGGAGGGGGGGGGGGGGGGTTTAGGAAAACCAGAGAAGTGAGAACAAATAAAAACAAAATTCTGGCAAGGAATGAATCTGAAACAGATGACAAATGGAGAAAAAATAGAAGTTAATCATTTCCTAGTTGGATGTTAAGCCCATGTGGTTGAATAGTCCGAAGACGATTCATCCAGACTTTCTCCCGGCTGAGGCGGACTGAGTCTTTCCGATGGCCAAGTGATTCTATGCCCTGAAGAATCATATCAGAAATGCAATGGTTAGGCTGGTTAAAGTGATGTCCTACAGGGGTATCCAGTTTCTTGGTGTTGACAGTCGATCGATGACCGTAGAAACGCTTTTTTAGGGCATTTTTGGTCTCTCCGACATACTGAACTCCACAAAACCTGCAAGAGATGAGATATATGACATTAGATGTACTGCAAGTGATGTTACCAATAATTCTATGAGTAGTACCAGAAGAGTGGCCAGAAAAGGAGTCAGACTCCTGAATTTGGCTCTAAAGGTAAAGGCCCCCCAGGCTAATGCCAAACCCATGATCCCCCTGGTGACTACCTTTCACCCCAGTCTCCCTTCCCTTCGCAAAATCACCAACGACAGCCATCACATTCTCCACACTTCAGATCGCCTTGTCCGGGCCATCCCCGACAGCCCTGTATTGGCCTATAGACGCCCTCAGAATCTACGAGACCTCATTGTTCGAGCCGAAGTTCCCAGCTTGGATGCATCTCCCCCCATCCAGCACGGAACTTTCAAGTGCAGTTCTAGATGTGTGGTTTGCCAGATCCACAATTAGGAGTCTGACTCATTTTCTGGCCACTCTTCTGGTACTACTCATAGAATTATTGGTAACATCACTTGCAGTACATCTAATGTCATATATCTCATCTCTTGCAGGTTTTGTGGAGTTCAGTATGTCGGAGAGACCAAAAATGCCCTAAAAAAGCGTTTCTACGGTCATCGATCGACTGTCAACACCAAGAAACTGGATACCCCTGTAGGACATTACTTTAACCAGCCTAACCATTGCATTTCTGATATGATTCTTCAGGGCATAGAATCACTTGGCCATCGGAAAGACTCTGTCCGCCTCAGCCGGGAGAAAGTCTGGATGAATCGTCTTCGGACTATTCAACCACATGGGCTTAACATCCAACTAGGAAATGATAAGCTTCTATTTTTTCTCCATTTGTCATCTGTTTCAGATTCATTCCTTGCCAGAATTTTGTTTTTATTTGTTCTCACTTCTCTGGTTTTCCTAAACCCCCCCCCCCCCCCCCCTCCTCATTACTCCTATTCATACTTATTTGTTAGTTCTTCCCTTTGATCTCCACCCTGGACCCCTTTCTTTGTGGCTTTACCCCTTCTGTTTTTGTTCCTACCCCGCCTTTGATCCTACCCACACTGACCTCACCCTTTAATCCCTCAGCCTAATCCTCCTTTTGTTGATTGTTCCATTGAACTCTGTGCTTTTTTCTTTTGTGTTTTTTCAGCTTCCATGATGTGCATCATGCTGTATATTGCCCTATATATGTTTGTTTCTTGTACACAGTCATTTAGTCTCTGAAGAAGATCTTGTTAAGATCGAAATATTAGGCCCTCTTAACTTATTTGAAACAAGAAGAAGGAAAAAAACGAATAACAAACAAAGGAGGGACAACCAGCTATGCTTTAGGGAAACAAGAAGAAGGAAGAATATATATCTGTCAGCGACCGGTTCACAGCGAGCGAGGTCGGGTGTGCTTCTTACTGATTTTGGCCTAAATCCACCTAGCATAGAGTTTCGTGAAAAAGAATCTCTTGCCTGGGCTTGATCTAATGTACAATAATCCCAACACGAACTAGTTAATGGGTGTCTTAGAGATGCCTCAGGGGTGTCGGCATGTCCTTGGGGCAAGGGCATCCAAGGCTAGTCTCAAGGGTTTGGAGATGTACTGTATCATATATAGTGATGTTTGTCATTAACAGTGCTACTTGAACTTGCCTCTCCATTGTTCTTCATTCCAATCTTCTTGAGGTCGGCAAAAAAGTAATGAATGTTGGGCATCTCCAGTTCCACCTGATCCACCTAAATGCAACAAATCCAAAACATATAAAATATCTCGGCTTATAGGTTGGGTAAACTCGAACCTTCCTAGTCACTTCGGTCTTGAAGGGAATTTAGGTAAAAATCAGGGTTTGTTTTTACGTTACCTGGGGTATTTTAGCCATCATTTGTTGAGCTGCTTGGTAGAGAGTCTGCTGTACAGACGGGGAATGCACTCCAGTCTCTGGTGGCCCCGCGAAGACGTCTAGAATGGAATTCTTACAAATCTCCCTAAAAACAAGGAATTGGACACTCAGGCTTTTACACCAACTGAAATGCTATATAAGCAAGATTATTGTTATTATTATTATGATGCTAATTACACTTTATTTAAACCAGTTTGCTTTCGAGGACATGTATACAAAATTAAATTGGAATTAAAGACGGATAACGAATAAAAATGTCAGGAACATCGCCGGAAATATCTGTTAGTGACCAGCTCGCAGTGAACGAGGCCGGGAAAATGGGTGTGCTACTCGCAGATACTGGCCTGAACCCGTCTCGGATCGAGGTGAACTAGTTAAAGGGAAGCACCGTAATGAATATTTCTCACCAAGTTTTGTCAAAGTCCATGCCGGCGATATTGGCATACAGCCATTTCCCAGTGACGGCGGTGCAGAAGACCCGGTCTGCGGTTTCAGGCAGACTGGTGAACTTGTCTCGCACGAACCCCACAAATCCAGACTTGGTGGTCTTCATAATCTTCATGCCGCTAAGACCCGCCCACACTTTAGGAAGTCCTAAGTCAAAATAAACCGAACAAAACAAAATGTGGCACACGAGACAACCAACGCACAACTCTACTAACATTATGGTCCAGACCAGGAATCAAACCCGGGCCACTTTGGCGAGAGCCGAGCACTTTACGCACAAGCCACCCATGCCAGCCTTGCCAGCCTTAGGGGTCAACATTTTCAGAGTCAGAGACTCGGAGAAAGCTTGACAATTTGACCCATCACCCTGCAAATATTAGAGATATTGGACATTTGATTAAAGAGACTTTCCATTTACTGATGATGAGTGTACCATTTTTCTCCTGCTGCACAGTGCAACATCTCTTGGCTTCATGTGTCTGAATAAAAGCATGGACGTGCTCTTTGCCAGACTGGTCCATCCGTCGCCAGGGGGTTTCTTCAACAGAGATCTCCGTACGGACGACCTGCGCATAGGTCGCCAGGAAGTGATGGCTCAGGTCCATGGCAAACTGCTCCGGGGTCGTTATCTGTTTGGGGATTAATATAATCAGAAAACTACTCAATGCCAGGTCAGGGGCCAATTTCACGGAGCTGCTAAGCACAAAAATTTGCTTAGCACCAAAAAGTCTTGCTCATTAAAACCAAGTTATCAGCCAAAATTCTTTGTGTTTTTCATGCGAAGCAAAAAACCAGCTGGTTATCAATCAAAAACAATAAAGACCACGTGAAAATTTGGTCTGTAACCTTGTTTTTACCAAGGACAAATGTTCATGCTAAGCAAATTTTTGTGCTTAGCAGCTCCGTGAAATTGGCCCCAGGTCTTCAGTAATCTCTGTTCCAAGCCAATATACGGCCAGTCATTCTCATAGCAGGATATTTATCCAGCTGATGCTGGTGATCATTTATATACTCCTGTGAAGTGGCTTGCCCAAGGACACAGCATATGTCATGCAGCCACAGGCAGCATGATTTAAACCAGATTCCAACAAAACACGCTTATTATAGGGGGGGGGGGGGGGGGGCTGCTTTATAAAACGGTATGCAGTGCAGTACAGGCATTAGAGAAAATTAATTTCATAACCCCGTCAACAAATATAATTTGAGTTGAAGCGGAACTTAAAGCCTTACCCCTTTGGTTTTGGCCAGAGCATAAACCGTATTCTTCTGACTGTCTGTGGCAACTATATCGGAATTGTTGCCATGGGTGAAGTCGATCTGCCTGGCCAAGAACAGGTTCGTGTCCACAGTCACTTCCTTGATGTCGTGCCTGTTGCCGCAGCGTCGATGCTGCATGACGTGCACCTGGTGTTTGCCGTAGTAGGTCCCATCCGAGACAAATTCCATCTTGGTGCCTGTACTGGACATCTCCTTTGTTTTTCTTTCTCTCTGAAGTCACAGCTTGCATGTGGGATTTAAAGGTAGGATACACCATTGGTAATTGCTCGAATTATCATGAATAGGTAGATTTGGGGGGTTGTATTTTATAGTAAATATAGTTTAACTGACCTGTCCGAAGTTTTACAATCATGGATGCCGAGAAAAACATGAAAAACAGCGTTTGTTTTCAACCGGCGTTGAGCAGTTATTCTTATGTTATCTTTGTTTTTTCGCAATTGCCGGCCGGCGATCACAAATTTGTCTTTATAAAATTCTACTTTTCGGAATAATTACAGGATATCTAGCGCAATCCTTTTGCTGAATGCCTAGAATCATTATTTACTTTCAAATGAGTAAGATATTTCGTAATAATTCGGTAGTAAATATTTTCGATATCTGCAAATGGTGTATCCTACCTTTAAACAAGAACGTGGTGTAATTTCAGCCTGGGGCCAATTTCATAAAGCTGCTTAAGCAAACAAAAAACATTCTTGCTTAGTAAAACCAGCTTACCAGCCACAACTCCATGTGATGTATATTATTTGTTATTGGTATTTAGCTGTTGTTGTTAGCTTAGCATAACGATCACTTGGAATTTTTGATCACATTGAATTTATTAAGCAAGGGTTTTTGTGCTTAAGCAACATTTTGTGCTTGAGCAGCTCTATGAATTTGGCCCTGGTTAAAACAAAAATATACAGGGAATTTGTGTTTACCTAGTGTTGAAGAGTAGGGTGTTTAAAAATAATCCTGAAAAAATCGGTAGGTCGAACGTATTAAATTGAATCTCAAGATAGGGCCCATTACTGATGGCATGTGCAAAACTGGCTTGTCCGCGGGAGCTTCATTGTAAATACACATATTGAAGACAGAAACTAAACGTTTTTAGCTCCCGTGGGCAAACCAGTTTTGTACGTACATGTATGCATGTAGGAATAAGAAGGAACCTTCTTATTCCTCTATGATGTATGCCATCAGTTAATGGGCTATATCTCGAGATTCATTAAAGTTAGACCTACATGTACCAATATTTTTCAGGATTTTTTCTAAACACCCTACTAACTCATCTTTATTATAAACACACATTTTCTGGAATTGTAGGTGGTGGGTGAAAAATCACTTCAATTAAACTTGGGTTAAAGGTTGGATACTATTTATTTTCTGTAAATAAGTTGCCTAAAGACACATCAACTTTTAATAACCCATGACGATCTGTAGTTCCAGACACAAGGAAAACATAAGCGAGATTTTGGCTTCCTAGCTTCATCAGATAAAAATATGAAAAAATGTTGTTGTAATTTTTTCGCTATGGCAGGATACATTGATACCCTGGACGTCAGTCGTAACTCGTAATGCAATGAAGAACTTCGTCCAACCGCAGCAGTGGGGCCAATTTCAAATTTTTGTGCTAAGCAAATTTTTGTGCTTATGAAATTGGCCCCTGGGCTAAATTGAGCCCTGCATTATAATGCAGGGCGCAATATGCAAAGCTGAACATAAACAATGCAGGGTATAGCAGAATACATACGTAAAATGCATGCTTAACGGGCAATAAAAATCTAATTACTACTTACTAGGTACTACGGAGGTACTGTTAATGTTGGAGAGGTTTCCGCGGGCCTGCAGCTGAAGTCGAAAACATGACCGCACGGTAAACTTTGTTTGTCGCCGGCCCTCTGTCGTCGCGTCAGTATTATAGCTACCGTGTCCATTTAAGGGGGGGTTTAAGACTTGCGGTGAAACAAAGAAGACACGTTTCTTACATTATTTTTGAATTTTCTTTTGTCATAACTATTAAAATCTGACATCTTGACAATTTTCTCTGTTGATTGGGATGATCAATAGATGATATTGGATGATCTAAAAAGATTGTTCAGGATACCAACTTTATGAAGGTGTCAATTTTTTAAGGCATTTAAATATTATTAGGTTTATTTGTTTTTTAAATTAATTCAGGCCTAATCAACAACTGACTTGACTCATTGATGCAGCCTTCTAAAAACTCAGCGGACCAATTGCTACTTGAAATGATCAATAAAAGGACAACTTAGTCCTGGGTGTACCTTGTATAAAACATTATCATAAAGATTATTAATATTAGAACGAGAGGGTTTGAACGTCTGATGTGACAATTTGTAATAATATTGTAAAACTAGTTGTTATTGCCATCTCCATTCTATGGAGATCAATGGTTATTAGTCCAGGAAAAATAGGTTTTGACCTCAAACAAATTGCAACAAATTGTTTTTCACCACAGTGCACTTCTATAAGGTCCCTAGAATTACATACTAAAAGTCGACAAAAATCCAAGTGGTGGAAATATGACTAATTTGCATAAATCGTTAATCCCTACCGCGTAATATATTTATTCCCATATTTGGGTATATATATATATTTTTTTTTTTTTTTAAAGTTTATTTTGGTGATTCTACTTACATATCCTTACATCAATAACATTTGCGAAATCATATAAGTGACTGAATAATTATGGGAACATAGTAAATATCAAAAATGACAACTTCGTGACCCTATAAATGTGCGCACACTACACTGTCTCCAGATATCATCAAGTAGTCGGTATTGGTGAGCTTCAAATTCACCAAGTTGCCTACTGGCACAGTTATCCTATTAAAACCTTATGAAAAATCATAGGAACAATGATAACATTGTGATATTTAGCCCAGCAAACAAAAACTGGAGGAAAATGGTGTGTCCATAAATTGGGCGAAAAAGTAGTTAAAGGGTTGCCTAACATGGGAGACGTGAACAAGTTCAAGGAAATCCCCAAAATACATTTTAACGTAGATAGGATTATTGTAAGCAACAACAATCTTTAATTTGGGAGGTTTCCTTGAACTTGTTCAAGTCTCTCACCTTAGGCAACCCTTCACCTACTTGTTAGCCCAATTTAGGGACACACCATTTTCTCCCAGTTTTTGTTTGCTGGGCTAAATATCACAATGTTAACATTGTTTATGTGATTTTCCATAAGGTTTTAATAGGATAACTGTGCCAGTAAGCAACTTGGTGAATTTGAAGCTCACCAATACTGACTACTTGATGATATCTGGAGACAGTGTAGTGTGCGCACATTTATAGGGTAATGTGCGCACATTTATAGGGTCACGAAGTTGTCATTTTTGATATTTACTATGTTCCCATAATTATTCAGTCACTTATAAAAAAAAAAATATATATATATATACCCAAATATGGGAATAAATATATTACGCGGCAGGGATTAACGATTTATGCAAATTAGTCATATTTCCACCACTTGGATTTTTGTCGACTTTTCGGATGATGATGGAGATTCATAGAGAAGTGTACACAGTGTGAGTAACATTTTTTTTAATTATAACTGTATAGGTCTTCTTATTTTTATATTAGGCTTATTTTTTATTTAACACTTATTAATCTTACGATTATGTTTATGCGCTTTTTCTTCTCATAAAACACTTTACACCGTGCCATTTTTTTTGACTCATATTGAAGGGCACGCCGTTTCCAAGTCCGTTTCCTTTTCTGGATGTCCAGGGCATGCCCTTCCGTTCCCTCCGTTCCTTCGGTTCCCTCCGTTCCTTCGGTTCCTTCCCCTCTGTCATCTGTGATAAAAACAAAATCAATTAATAAAATAAATAAATAAAATAAATATTAAGTAAATACGTGAGGGATAGTTTTAACGTGGATTATGATATATGGCACTATACAAGATTACCATCGATTTCTTCCTCTAGGATGGCGCCCTGTGTAGTGTTGTCAACATCCGATTCAACTTCACAGGTGTCGACCACCAT
This sequence comes from Crossaster papposus, assembly GCA_037893245.1. Lineage (NCBI taxonomy): Eukaryota > Metazoa > Echinodermata > Asteroidea > Velatida > Solasteridae > Crossaster > Crossaster papposus. The sequence goes on along the minus strand of JBAIAA010000642.1, from coordinate 1,442,590 downwards.
CGGTTCATCCTCATCATTTGGTTCATCCACACCACCATGGTAAGCCAGCCCTTCGAGGGCTTTCATTGCTAGAGACATTGAATAAATTAAAGTATTAAAGTGAACAAAGAAAACTGGCAGGAGCGGGATGGTTCATTTGTGGTTCATTTGTAAATTAAAGTATATTAAAATAATGTTATTGAAATAATTTCAATAGGCCTAACTAATGGCGCAACGTTCACACAAACGGACTTGGCGCCACCTATTGAAATCCGGCGATGACAAACTGAGTTTCTTTGAATCTTGTACATTGAATTTGTGTTTTGAACAATTTTCCATGGTTTTCTTCCCTTACCTGGCATCCCTAAATCCACCATTCAGTAATTAAAAACGTCACTCACCTTCAGAAACTGCTTCTAATTCGGCCATTTCTCCTTCAGAAACTGCTTCTAATTCGGCCATTTCTATCCAATCAACAGACCAGCCAATTGAAAAAGTTTTTCGCGTGCATGCAATCACGCGCCAAAATGTCACGTGTTAGTCACATGTTACACCTTCCCGGACGCCGGCGCGGCGCGGACCGATATGCGGACAACTTAACTAGGCCTAGGCTCGCTCAGCAGTGGTATATAATTATAAATACATCTACACATCTGTTTGTCAGAATTTAAAACCCACATTTTTGTCAGAAATGTGAGCAATGATCGTAATGTTTTTCTTTTTTACCTATATTTTTTTTTATGGCCGGTAGAACGTAAAATCTGTAGGTAACTTAGGGAAACCTGACATGCTGAATACGACGCGATCGGTTTCAACCCCCTAGCGTAACGGTGTTTTCCGGACGGAGCTTTCAAGTGCAGATGTCTGACAATAGTACGAATATGCAAGTATTTTACGAACAAAATTTCACGCTATTTTACGAATTCTTAATATTGTAGGAATTCTGGTAATACGGATATGGGTCCGTACTGTAAGTAGTGCATTGAGTGAAGGTGACTTAGCCTTAGTTATAATGTTTATACGTATAAGGCCTAGTACTATGCTATGCCTACACATTATGAACGTGGTGGCTATCTACATAACAAAACAATACCACAAGTACAAATTTACACTGCAAATACCTCAAAAGTGACGCAAAAAACACTATTAAATCACACCACCTCCGTGTACGTGAACAGTACAGCAGCCGGCCCATGCGTCAATGTGCGCGCGCGGCGCCTCGCCGGCCGGCCCAGTACTTGATACTTTTGTTAACTGGTACACGTTCCGCCGGCGTGCAGTCGGATCGTTTGGGTCTAGGTACTACATACCTACGTGTGCCGTGCACCATGTATCACTTGCGCGGGGAGATTTTGGCGGGCTGCCAAAGTTGTCGGTTAGACTAGTGTATAATGTAACAAGTCTCGCGCCTCTGAACGATGACTTCATTGCGAGATTAGAAGCGTACGCGTTGGGACCAATGGCCTCCAAAATGAATACGCGCGAGACTTGCAGTTGCACGGTCAAGTGAAGTATGTGATGTGAATTTGGAAAGTACATGTACTTTATTTATAATAGGATTTCATAGAGCTGTTAATACATGTATTAAATGGGCGGATCACGCCCAGAGTGTCATTTGCCCAGAGTGTCATTTGCCCAGAGAGGGGAGAAGCATAATGAAACGGCCCATTCCCATGATTTCTTGTTGCCATTTTCCCGGGGGGAGGGGAGGGGGGGGGGGGGGGGGAGGGGGGGGGGGGGGGGGGGGAGGGGAGGGGGGGGGGGGGAGGGGGGGGGGGGGGGGCTAGGCTAAACTAGATTTGGTGTTGTTTAGTGTTGTAGGCCTAGGCTAGGCCTAGGCTTCATCATATCACGTGGGAAATATCTTTGGCCAAAGCCCGCTTATTTGCAATCGTAAATAGCTCCTTGAATTACATGTACATTCACACACTTTTATTGCCCGTGTATACAGTAATACACTCAACAAAACATTAACCAGGATCTTACTGTATTTTGCCACAGCAGTTTAATGTAAACGGATTGTACAATAATTTACTGTTTTATTTACTATTTTATTTACAGTATCTCTGCTGTAATTAACATTCACAGTAAAATACTGTTTTAAAGCCAGTAATTACTGTTAACGTTAACTCTATGGTGCCGTAAACGATTTTTTACAGTAACATACTGCACTATTTTATAATGCAGTATGTTACTGTAAAACAGATCGTTAACGGTATCACTGTACACTACAGTTAACTACTGTAATGACTGGCGTCAACATTATTTTACTGTGAATGTTAAATACAGCAGAAAGATTGTAAATAAAACAGTAAATAAAACAGTAGATTACTGTACAATTAATTTACAGTAAACTACTTAGGTAAAATACAGTAATATACTGCAATTTTCGCAATATTAAACGACAGCAATTTAATGTAAACTGATTATACAGTAATTTAATGTTTCATTTACTGGTTTATTTACAGTATCTCTGCTGTAATTAAAATTCATAGTAAAATACTGTTTTACAGCCAGTAATTACAGTGGTTAACTGTATGATGCCGTAAACGATGTTTTACAGTAACATACTGCATTATTTTATAATGCAGTATGTTACTGTAAAACAGATCATTTACGGCAGCGCTGTATACATACAGTTAACTACTGCGATGACTGGCTGTTAAACAGTATTTTACTGTGAATGCTAATTACAGCAGGGATAATGTAAATAATACAGTAAATAAAACAGTACATTACTGTGAAATCCATTTACAGTAAACTACTGTGGTGAAATACAGTAAGATACTGCAATTTTCACAGTATTATTTTACAGTGTATAGAGCAGCCATCTTAGAGGGTATATTGTGTACAATGAATGCACAGCAGGTTCAATGACATGCAAAGACATTGCCCGCTAAGATGGCCGTTACGCATTTAATCTATAATTGCACTTTTACCTCAGCATGCATGGTAAAAGGTTTTACACTCGACGAATGGCTCCTTTATAAAATTGTGGCAAAGCGCTCAAGACCGTTTAAATAATAATTCAGGCTAACAAACTTCTATACACAGTTTATATACGAAGAAGTTTACCACACTATGTGGAAAATGAAGAGTTTGCAGGATTATGTTAATCGAGAACGTATATGCGCCATGTAACATTTTCCGAACACAATTATTAATTGTACTCCCTTTCCACTTTCCTGGTGACGAGACCTGGCGGCCTGCCGACAGTGCCCAGTAAAAACATCACTGTTTAAAAGTGCTGGATCTAATTCCTTCATGGTTAAAGTTTCACGTCCCAGTTCTGGCTCTAATTCCTTCATGCCTTCATGGCTAAAGTTACCACGTCCCAGACTGCACATTGAACTTAATACTGCACTTTAGCAGAGGTCATTAAAAAAGTAGGATACATGATAAGTAAATACACCATTAGTAATTGCTTGAATTATCACGAATGAGTGGATTTGGAGGGTTGTAACTGTCCGAAGGTTTACAATCATGGATGCTGAGAAAAGCAAGAAAAACGGCATTCGTTTTCAGCTGGAGTCAGGCCATCAATGGTGCTTATGACGGCGATCGTCATTCGAAAACAACTCAGTGCCCGACGCCGGTTGAAAACAAATGCATTTTTTCTGGCTTTTTTCTTTCATCCATGATTGTAAATCTTCGGACAAGAAATCAAGATATTTACTATAAAATACAACTGCCAAATGCACCTATTCTTGATAATTCAAGCAATTACCAATGGTGTATATATCCTATACCTTTAAGAAGTAAGTTTATAGCGAAGTCCACTGGCCCAGAGTTGCAGACAAAAGAGACTTGTAGTACGATGTCGTATTCCAAGGCAATTGAACCATAGAGAAAGGAACTCTCTATGATTGAACTAGCTCAAAAAGAAGGTTTTTTTGTGTGTTCGTTTTAAAAGGTTTGGCACTTGTCAATACACGGAAGGAGGGTAAGTGTCTCTGGATTATTTAGACCGGGTGTATTAATCATGAACTTTTCTAAACAGGACAGTTCTGCGCATACGGTCCAAGAGAGCCTACCGTATTTTTTGCATTTACATCCATTTAATTTCATTTATTATTTCTCAGGTGAACAAACGTGACAAAATACAATACATAAGTAACAAAATACAATACATTAAATAAGTACAGGACGAGACTGATATTGTGATAACATCCCTGAAGGATTGCCAAAAAGCGAACCTAATCACCATCTGGTGGCTGCTCTCCCATATTGTTATCAGTTAACGACAGTTACAGTAAGCTTACAGTGATCATGTGTACAAGTTGTTGGTTATTTTTCTTTAAAACAATGATAAAGTCCTTAGAGTACAGAATACAATTACATGACTGGTACATAGGCCTATTTACAAAATACCACTTAGGGAAAACATATGAGGACGAAGTTAATTATGCCCGAAGTCGAATTATCTCAGGTTTTGAATAAAAGTGCCCAAGCTATAAAGAATGCTATTAGAAACTTCTTGCGGGAGAGTGTCCCAGATGCGAGGAAATTTAACAAACAGAGACTGGTGGAAAGCATTGGTACGTGCTGATTGGTGGGAAAATTTAACTAAGTCTATTATTTGTTGGGCTAGACCCCTTCGTAAACAAAAGGTGGGCTTAGCTTATGAATTTCCCTACCTCAATTTTCCTCAAGCTCATCTGAGTCACAGAACGGCCTAATATTCGAAGCTTCTCTGTCGTCTGGCTAAACAATCACAACCGCGGACCACAAGTACAGTTTGAAAGGTTGTCGCCACGACCGTTGCCGCACAGTGCCCGCCGCCAAATGCTAAACTGAGCCGAGGGTGGCCGACGCGCCGGCTGGCCAGGTACATGTACATATTATTACGGTTAAAACCGTTCCACGCGATGAACAACTAAATGTAGCGAAACGGCGTTTTTCCTACTCCCATTGTTTTTACGCGCATATATAGGCGCCTACCATAGCGTACCACCGTTACCACGGTCCAGCAATTTGTCGGTCATCAAATACATACACAAACATGTCTGTATCAATAGAGAAAGCACGAACATGTCTGTATCAATTAGAGAAAGGAACAGGTTACATGCGTATCATTGTCTCGAATTCTTCAATACAATCCTACACACACTAACAGTGTATTGGCCCGTGGTAGCATCGAGAAAGTTCCTTTATTCATTAATTCGCCGCTCAAACGTGAATAAAATATTTTCTATCACGCCAACCCGCCTACCCCCCCCCCCCCCCCCCCCCCCCCTAATCACAATGGGTAACATCGTCCTTCGGCAACGAGCTTCAAGTGTTCCAGGAAAAATCAGTTTTGACATCACACAAATTGCATCAAAAAAAAATTCACCACAATGCATTTCTAAAAGGTCCCCACAATGACATATTAAAAGTATGACTAATTTGCACAAGTCGTTAATCCCTGTCGCGTAATATATTTATTCCCATTTGGGTAGGCCTATATATTTTATTTTTATTTTTTGAAAAGTTAATTTTTGTGATTCTACTTACATAGGCTTATCCTTACTTCAATAAAATACTTACTTCATACAAGACTTGACTGAATAATTATGTGAACATAGTTGTAATTATCCAAAATGGCACCTTCGCGAACCTATAGATGTGCGCACATTGCACTGTCTCCCTATATCACCTCGTCAGTATTGGTGAGCTTCAAATTCACCAAGTTGCTTACTGGCACAGTTATCATATTAAAACCATATAAAACAATATTATGAACAATGATAAAATTGTGATATTTAGCCCAGCAAACAAAAACTGGGGAAAATGGTGTGTCCATAAATTTGGCGAAAAGGTAGTTAAAGGGTTGCCTAACATGGGAGACTTGAATAAGTTCAAGAAAATCCCAAATTTACATTTTAACGTTCAAATGATTATTGTAAGCAACACAAATTTTTAATTTGGGGGGTTTCCTTGAACTTGGTTCAAGTCTCTCACCTTAGGCAACCTTTCACCTATCTTTAAGCCCAATTTATGGACACACCATTTTTCCCTAGTTTTTGTTTGCTGGGCTAAATATCACAATGTTATCTTTGTTCATATGATTTCCAATAAGGTTTTAATCGGATAACTGTGCCAAGCAACTTGGTGAATTGAAACTCGTCAATACTGACTACTTTGGGATATCTGGAGACAAGGTAAATGCATGCAAACTATAGGGTATAGTCATTTTGGACTTTTTAAAAATAATTATTCAGTCACTTACATGCTTTAGAAAATGTTATTGAAGTAAGGATGTGTAAGTAGAATCACCAAAATGAACTTTTCAAAAAATAAAAATAAAATATAGGGCCTATACTTAAATATGGGAATAAACATATTACACAGCAGGGATTAACGATTTATGAAAATTAAACATATTACTGCCACTTGGATTTTTAGAGATTTTTAGTATGTCATTCTAGGGACCTTATACTTTATAGAAGTGCACTGTGGTGAACAATGTTTTGTTGCAGTTTTTTAAATAAACAAGTTAGTATACAATCGCAACCGTTAATATTATTTCGTGAGGTCAAAATAATCGAAAATACTAATAAAACATAAGGGATACTTTATGGTGAAAAGGTCCTCTGGTTGCCAGCTACATGTATATGGAATTATAATGTTCAAGCGACTTGCATCAAACAAAATTAATATTGTATGTATAAACCTATAAATTCAATGACACAGTTAATTGGTTCTGTAAGGATTCTTTTACATATCCGCCCATATCCTTCTGAGCGCCATCTGCCATGTTTTTTTAACAAACTGTCTGGAACACCCAGTGGCTCCACGCGGGGCCAATTTCATAAATCATGTGAGCACAAAAAGTTGCTTAGCACAAAAATAGTTTTGCTCAGTAAAAACAGGTTCCTAGCCAAAACTCTCATGCTAAGCAAAACAAAACCGGCTGAATACCATTCACAAACGATAAACATTACCTGACTATTTAATTTGTACAGGTAACTGTGGTTTTTTTCCAAGGAAAAATTGTCATGTTAAAGCACATGGCCTCCCGTGGCTCTTGCACATTTACTGTGGCCTTGCGTCTTTGACTCCGAATGTCGGCTGTATTCCGGGACACGTCTTTCTCCAGTGGCCTGGGGCCAATTTCATAGAGCTGCTAAGCACAACAATTTGCTTAGCATGACAATTTGTCCTTGGCAAAAACAAGGTTAGAGACCAAATTTTCACGTGGTCTTTATTGTTTTGGGATCCACCCCCCGTGTCATGCATACAACGTATAGTCTATGTAGCCGATTATAGCTACAGATTTGCCGTCCTCCTAGCATTGGTACTGATTAGATTTGTTGATTAAATTACAGATAAGTCTTCAGAATTATGCTAAAGTTGGACGTTGGACGTTGGGCGAAAGAAGAATCGAAGTTTAAATGGAAGAGTTGGTTTGATGAACGGAAGTTGGTTTTATTCTTTCTCTATGGTTTGATCAACAAAAGCTAAGTTTTGCTGCAAATAACTGCAACAAAAACCCAGAAAAGTATAAACTTACATGGTAAATTAGAAATATAATCTATTTTTGTATTGGTATAGGTAGTTTTGGCTTCGAGTGGTGTACAACTATAGTTGTTTGCCATGCACTTGTATTCGTGGCCCACAAAAAAAAGCATAGGGCCTACTTCCACAATCCTCAGCCAACAACTACCTAAATCAACCAATAGCCTGGGGAAAAACATTCAGGAAATATTTCTAACAAGGAAACAAAACATATTTATTTACTCACGATTCTTGCCGGAGTTTATTGCAGCCTTTAGGCATTCAAACGGCTAAAACAACCGAATCCCACAATGCGGCACAACAATGGACAGGGGGGGGGGGGGGGGTAATGATACAAGACTTATAAGCGTTTTGTTTACAGTTTTTAATTAACAGGGAATTGTACACGGATCTTTTTCATCCGAGTATAAAACAAGTGTACAGTTTAAAAAAACACAATGAATATTTGTTGTTGGGGTGTGGCTCTGCTGATAAGAACAGATGGTCTGTCACCGACCAAAGCCATCTGCACGTGAAGCAATTTAACTCGTAACGTTATACATTAATTACAATATGGTGTATATTTATGCAATGTATATCTTCTTCTTGGGGGGGGGGGGGGTGTCAGGTCGGGGGTAACAATAGTCTGGATCGAATTTTTTTTTTAAATTTTTTTTTCGTGCTTCCGCGTATGTTGCTGTATACTACACATTACTCACTGAACCGGCTATGCCGAGGCTCCCATCGTCCGTGCTTATGGCAGAAGCATGCTAAGGCCTATAGCCTAGGGCGAATAGTCTCTGTTAATTTTGAACACTGATCATTTTGATATTAGTGTTTCGTGGACTTATTTATTGACCGACTTGTTAGTATCACAAATTTACACTTTGGCCGTTTTCAGTTCAAGAGAACGTATTTAAAATGTAGTTTAAAATCTATTCAAAACAGGTTCAAAAATTACTCAAGTTGTGTCCGTTTTCAACTTTATAAGAAGATGACGCTATTTTATAATCCCTTCCTGTAGTAATATCCGTAGCGCATTTTGTATCCACTTGATCTATCGAGCTTACAGTGAGTTTGCAGTAGTTGTACGTCTAACAGTCACATTTATAATGCCGTGAGGTTCAGAGGTGGGAACTATGATCTGAAATAAAATGAAAACAAAAATCAGATCATGTAAAAAACTAAAATTTAAAAAGAATTTGTTTTCGAGATAAAACAACAAATCGGGCAGATGAAATCGATATAAGTATTACCTCTCCGGTGTTCTCCATTCCGATTTTCTGAAGGTCGGCAAAAAGGTAATGAATGTTGGGCATGTCCAATTTTACCAGGTCAACCTACATACAAAACAATTGACCATTTGCGTGTTAAAGTTGAATAATATCTGGCACACAGTCACTGACTTGTTCATACAGCTTGGCACAGTTTAACTTTAAATTCTTCCGACCAAAGAAACTGTTGTTATATCACGTGATTCTGAACAGCCTTACGCTAGCAACACATATGAAGCACGATATGTGGCAGAGAAAACCCCCCCTCTTTTGTGTTGACCATTATGTTTCCTGAATCTCAGGAATTCCTTTTAGGTTTCAAGGGGGGATGGGTTAGGTTACAATAGTGTTGAGTGCGTATAAAGTATAGGGATAAGAGGGGGGTACCCCTCTGCCACATATCGTGCTGGGTATAGCTAGCAACCCCCAGCTCTGGAATGGTCTGGTCACTCTGGTGTCTTTGTGACATTCTCAACCATTGTGAACACTTATTAGTGCTGAACGTCTCACACAACTATGCAAGACATATGAAGCAATTATATGGGACAGAGAGAACCCCCCTCTTTTGTGGCGATCATTGTGCTTGCGGAATGTTGTGGTTTCTTTTGACGTTTTTAATATCTCGTTAATCTGAGACCTTATGATGCAATAGCTTTGTTTACATTATGTACTTTATGCCAGACGAAGTAGAGTAGCTGGCACTCATAAGAAAGCCCACATGTAAACCAAGCGTGACGTGACTGACGTCAATATGTGTCATAGGCTATTGTCAATCTCAATACCGTTATTACCTTCGCTACGTTTTTCATCATCCTCTGAGTGGACTGGAAAAGGATCTCTTGAATGGAATGGGAAAATCTGCCCACGTCGGACGGTCCAGCAAACTCGTCCAAAATGGCGGTCTTACACGTCTCCCTGCACGTGCGCAGTGCATCAAGTGCATCGAAAGACACAAGAAGGAAAGAAAGAATGAAAAAAAAATGGAAACTAACCATAACTAAAATATATGTACAAATACTATATCTTTGAGGCTATTTTGTTGAAAAGTTTTAAAGATGATTTTTGTAACATCAGTACAGCACTGGCTTCGTATTCTGAAAAAAAATATTGCCACACAAATTTCCTCCTAGCTTCCCAAAATCAATTGCGACAGCTGCTATATGCGTAAACACAACATAAAAACCTAATAATGAGAAAATGAAGTTTAGAAACAGTTTGTTTTATGTTATAACCGTGCGATTTTGTGTGTGAATATATCGAGTTTTGGAACTAATTTCTTTAAATAATTTGGTTTAAACCCTATTCTATAACCTTTTAGTCAATGTGATGACTACAATTTGACGTTATTTGAAGAAATTTGACGTTAATGTATTGATTAAGAAAAGGATAACATCAATCGTAAATGTTGGGGACCCAACGATTTTTAAAACTAGCAATTTTAATTATATATATTTTTTTATATTAAAGCTTATTATATACCTGTTTAAAAACACTAATATACTGTATATTATTATTGCATGACGCCTGTCGGTATACGGTGTACTACGCGTTGCTCATTTAATGCGATTCGAACACCTTCAGAACTTGCTTGGTTCGAATTTTGCACTGTAGTAATCTAACCTTTTTATGATTCTTTCAAAGTGTTTTCTCACGTTCATACCATGTTTTATCAAAGTCCATCCCCTTTATATCCGAGTAGCGCCACTTGGAATGGATGTTGGAGCACACGATGCGATCGTTTGTTTCCGGTAGGCTGGTGAACTTGTCGTGGACGTAGCCCGCAAAACCTGATTGGGTGGTCTTCATGATTCTCATATCACTAAGCCCCGCCCACACTATGGGCAACCCTACACGGACAATATTGAGAGAGTGGAAGTAATACATATGGAAATATAATATAAAACAAATATCTATATATAAAATAACAAGTGCAACATTTTGTGAGTTGCGCATTATACATTCAAGATGGCGGCACGAAAGAAAGTGATTTGTTACCTTTCTTCTCCTGCTCCACTACGCAGTATCTCTTGGCTTCCTGCGTCTGGATGAAGGCGTGCGCATGCTCCTTACCGGACTGGTCCACGATCCGCCGCCAGGGGGCGTCCTCTACTGTGATTTCGACCCACTGCACCTGGACGTACGTATCCATGAAATGCATGCATAGGTCTAAGGCAAACTGCTCCGGAGTTGTAATCTGCAGAGAAGTGACAAAAACATAATGACAAAACATATGAGCAAATAACCAATTAGTAAAGCATTTCTTGCTTTTACTTATATCATGCTTATATAGCATTTGCAAACGTAACTTGAAACCACTTTCCCAAATGATAACTTATAACAGTCCCAACCATACTTTGAAATCACGGCAACTGGTGTGCTCTCATTTTCAAAGAAAAACATGCCAATTCTGATTTTAGTTTCCACCGTTGGCCGTTCGGCCGACCATCGTCACTTTTTTCCTGTATAAGTCATCAGGGGCCAATTTGACGGCGCTGCTAAGCACACGATTTTCTGCTAACAGAGCCTCCGTTTATTTCACAGAGACCATGAGCAGTAGGCACGGCAAAAGGTAAGCTTAACCTAGCGGGAAGATTTGCTTAAATCAGTGACATAACAATAGAATTTCCATGCGCGCGCAAACGTTAGCACAAAAACGTTCGGTACTATTCGGTACTATTTCGATGAGTATTTGAGGTCAAAGTTTTTTTCTGATTTCTGTTAACGTGTGCGCGTCGTGCATTGATCTTCATTATATGGAGATCAATGGCGTCGTGCGACCAGTGGCGCGTTCATACGCATGCATTAGTAGTCTCGAATTGTCCTTGACCCATGCATCATTGCGCATACGCGCAGTACTTGAAATACATATGGCCTATGGCCGTGCCCGAATTGTCTATACTATAAGGCTGACAATAAACGTACGTGTAGCCGTACGTATACTGGAAGTCTGTTTCGGACACGGGCCGATATTCTCTTACCCCTTTGGTTTTGGCCAGTGCATACACCTTATTCTTCTGGGAATCCGTGGGGATGACGTCTGAGTTATCCCCGACCAAGAACTCTCTGCGAGTGTTCAACCCTAGCAGCGTCTTGACCGTGATTTCCCGGATGCTGTGGACCCCGCCTTGGCGGCGGTGCTGCATGACCCGCACGCCGTGCTTGCCGAGCTGCGTTTCCTTCGAAACGAACTCAACTTGTGGACTTGTCGACATGTTTTCTTGAATTAATTTCGCCGTTTGCTTTCGCTGACTCTGTTACAAATTAAGAATGTAAAACTTACTTTCAATACATTTGCAGTGAATTTGTTTCATATCGAATTACAATGAGCTCACGAAGACCATTAAGTTTTGTTTGTCAATATACCCAGCAACATATGGACCGAGCGACTCCCCCCCTAGTGCTCCATACCTATACACTCCCTAGACTATTGTTACCTAACGCACCTACCTAAAAACCTCAAAAGAAACCATAACATTCCGCAAGCACAGTGACCACAAGAGGGGGGTTCTCTCCGTCCCATATATATCAGATGATTCGGTATCATATTCTACCTCCGTTTCAGATTCCGAATCATCTTCTTCGGCATCTTCGTCTTCGTCCTGCGAAGATTCAGTTTCACTTTTTTCTATATCCAAAACTTTAAATCTACGCTTTCTAAAATCGGGTTCGGAATTATATATATTTCCGCAAGATCATCGTCGATTGCAACTTCATTTATTTTAGATGCCCCTTTAGCGTACATGTTCTGCATGCCTCCGTAAGTTATCTGCGTCCAAAGCTTCTATCAGACAAGCATGGGGTTTAATCGTGTCGAGTCCTTGAAGGTTAATCTCGGAAGGGCAAGAAACGGAAGAAATCGTTTAATATAATAACTACCCAATTTGCTAATTCCTTGCTGTTCGTGCTCTTTTTACTAATTAATGTTGCTCTTTTTACTCTGTTTACTCATTAATTGTTGCTCTTTTTACTCTTTTTACTCATTTGTTGCTCTTTTTACTCATTTGTTGCTATTTTTACTCGTTGTTGCTCTCTTTTACTCATTTGTTGCTCAAGTTACTCATTTCATTGATACTCAAGTTCCATACTGCGTAATGTATTATACTAAAGCCATGGTCTCATCCGACCCCAGGCGTAGCTAGCTAGGGGTCCACGTAGTTTTGGGGTTGTACGTGGCCGCCCGCCGCATAGCCTAGACAGGCAAGACTGAAAAAACTCCGTCTTGGATTGCCAGACGGGACGACTTTTTGGGGGGGAAGAGGACGACCCTCTTCATTGTGACCAGACTTCAACTCCTCCATAGCTGGCTACAGGGAGAGGTGTAAATAATAACACGACACACAAACAATAAATGTATAGCATCCATCTTAGATGGTAGAGCAGCCATCTTAGAGGGTATATTGTGTACAATGAATGCACAGCAGGTTCAATGACATGCAAAGACATTGCCCGCTAAGATGGCCGTTACGCATTTAATCTATACATTTGTAATTATCATTTTACCTCAGCATGCATGGTAAAAGTTTTTACACTCGACGAATGGCTCCTTTATAAAATTGTGGCAAAGCGCTCAAGACCGTTTAAATAATAATTTAGGCTAACAAACTTCTATACACAGTTTATATACGAAGAAGTTTACCACACTATGTGGAAAATGAAGAGTTTGCAGGATTATGTTAATCGAGAACGTATGCGCCATGTAACATTTGCCGCACACAATTTATTAATTGTATTCCCTTACCACTTCCCTGGTGACGAGACCTGGCGGCCCGCCGACAGTGCCCAGTAAAAACATCACTGTTTAAAAGTGCTGGCTCTAATTCCTTCATGGTTAAAGTTTCACGTCCAGGTTCTGGCTCTAATTCCTTCATGCCTTCATGGCTAAAGTTACCACGTCCCAGACTGCACATTGAACTTAAAGATGGACTACAACGGAATAATGATAAAGGCTGTGTTGCTGTTTTTTGTTCGAGAAATGTATAATGATTACTAATATATCATTAGTATTCAATAAATCTTGTTCCTTCATGCAAAAAAACCCAACAATTTATCGGCGTTCTACGACCCAGAAAAACTCAGTTTCAGCAAAAGCCCTTAACTCATGAATAATTCATACTTTGTGTGTGACGTACTACCCATGAAAACGCATACAAATGGTGGCCCTGAAGGGACTCCGCAGATCGCGAATATTGACGTCAAATTTGATGTCAATATTCGCGACTTTTGGGGAAAGTCGTGAATATCGACGTCAAATTTGACGTCGATATTCGCGATCTGCGGAGCCCCTTCAGGGCCACCATGTATGCGTTTTCATGGGTAGTACGTCATCACTTTTCGCTGGTTTACAAGTCCGCTGGTACTATATCGTGGATTTCATTGTGGTTTTCAGTAGATCTTTGCCGGGAACCAGTACAGGGCGGGAAATTTCAAAATCGAAGAATCGAGGTCTAATTTTTTCGGTCAAATTGCAACAAAATTATTTAGAGAAAAACATGACCGTAACAATAAAGTGTTACCTGAACACAACATAAACAAGGTCCGATAATAAATTTAATGTGTGAGTTTTCGTTGTAGTCCATCTTTAATACTGCACTTTAGCAGAGGTCATTTAAAAAGTAGGATACATGATAATACATGATAATACAGGACAGTTCTGCGCACGCACTATACTACTATGGTCCAAGAGAGCCTACCGTATTTTTAGCATTTACATCCATTTCATTTCATTTATTATTTCTCAGGTGAACAAACGTGACAAAATACAATACATAAGTAACAAAATACAATACATAAATAAGTACAGGGTACAGGACGAGACTGATATTGTGATAACATCCCTGAAGGATTGCCAAAAAGCGAACCTAATCACCATCTGGTGGCTGCTCTCCCATAATGTTATCAGTTAACGACAGTTACAGTAAGCTTACAGTGATCATTTGTACAAGTTGTTGGTTATTTTTCTTTAAAACAATGATAAAGTCCTTAGAGTACAGAAAACAATTACATGACTGGTACATAGGCCTATTTACAAAATACCACTTAGGGAAAACATATGAGGACGAAGTTAATTATGCCCGCGAAGTCGAATTATCTCCGGTTTTGAATAGAAGTGTCCAAGCTATGAAGAATGCTATTAGAAAATTCTTGCGGAAGAGTGTCCCAGATGCGAAGGAATTAAACGAACAGAGTCTGGCGGGAAAGCATTGGTATGTGCTGATTGGTGGGAAAATTTAGCTAAGTCTGTGTGACGTGTATTGACACTTAGATAATTAGAAACAGGGTTGTTAAAATTGTGGTACAAACATTTTGCAACAAACACAGTGATCATTTGTACAAGTTGTTGGTTATTTTTCTTTAAAATAATGATAAAGTCCTTATAGTACAGAATACAATTACATGACTGGTATTTAAAAAATACCACTTAGAAAACATAATATGAGGACGAAGTTAAATTATGCCCGAAGTCGAATTTTCTCAGGTTTTGAATAAAAGTGCCCAAGCTAAAAAGAATGCTATTAGAAACTTCTTGCGGAAGAGTGTCCCAGATGCGAGGAAATTTAACAAACAGAGACTGGTGGAAAGCATTGGTACGTGCTGATTGGTGGGAAAATTTAACTAAGTCTATTATTTGTTGGGCTAGACCTTTTCGTAAACAAAAGGTGGGCTTAGCTTATGAATTTCCCTACCTCAATTTTCCTCAAGCTCATCTGAGTCACAGAACGGCCTAATATTCGAAGCTTCTCTGTCGTCTGGCTAAATTATCACAACCGCGGACCACAAGAGTACAGTTTGAAAGGTTGTCGCCACGACCGTTGCCGCACAGTGCGCGCCGCCAAATGCTAAGCTGAGCCGAGGGTGGCCGACGCGCCGGTGTGGCGGTCTCACTTCTCCGGCGTGCTAGCTTCTCCGGGCAGATTGAGCGGATAAGTCAGCACGTTACACTCACATACTCATTTATCCGCTGTGCTCACTTCTCCTGATGCCGCGTTACCAACAGAGGGCGCTATCACCATATTGTTCGTCGCATTTATGACAAAACGTGGCTGATATAGGGAAAAGACAACCTGGGCAACAGGATCAACAAAGAATGGACAATAATTTAATTTTAAGATTTGAATTTTTCTTTTGTGTTTCCTAATTCCTCCATCCATGATGTGCATCATGTTGTCATATATGTTTGTTTCTTGTACATAGCCATTTATAATGTCTCTGAAGAAGATCTGTTAAGATCGAAATATTAGGCCCTCGTAACCTATTTGATTTATTATTTTTAAATAAATGTTACTGTGCTCCAGAAAGTCATAGGTTTCACAACACGCGTTTGTGAGATAACTTACTTATAAACATCCTAAACAAAACACACAAAAGATTGCAAAACAGGACAAGTAAGGTTCGGTTGAGCATAGCAATGACTATGCTCTAATCATTATTTCTTCTTGAAACTTTCCACACATACGAGTTATTGTATAAACAATAAATTATCAAAATTTCGCAAACGTGGGACAGTTACGAAGACCTAATTTGCATATTTAGTTACGTATTAATTAGACCACTGATGGACTTTGATCCAAACACTAATTACGCAAACACTACGCAAAATCGCGTAATGGTTTTTAATCATCTGAATGCACCCCAAAAATGGGAATATGTAGAGGACTGATTAGGCTTTTCAAATTATGCAAAATCTCACATTGACCACCCCTTCATATTTTGACTTTGGATGGCCACATTTCTAAATAACATTGTGCGACTTTACTCTCATATTGTGATGACAGGTCACCTTATTATATCCGTACAAGCACACAAGTAGAACTGAACTAGAAACAAAATGTTCAGGTTCCTCTAGTATATTTCTTTTGAAATGTAATAATTGTTGAGAATATTTATCATTACTCGAGATTATTTTGAAGCAGGGTAGTGGCCTTCTGATAGATAGAAGATAATACGGTCGCTCTTTTTCTTCTCAGAAGCGAGTCTGGCCGTCATGTCTGCCGACGCCATGTCGAAGAAAAAGACCGAGTAGTACAGTAGTAGTATACAACACTTGTACGATACATGTACGTAGTACAATTTTGCCGCCCTCGCGCACGCGCCCGCCGCGAAAGTCCTGATTATACTGGTACCCTATAACGTAGACACATATACTACAATCTTACGTGCACCACAGTACATCGCCAAAGAACTCAGCACACGGAATAAAGTCGGCGAAAATCTAAGCCACTGCGCAATGTTACGCATGCGTGTTGAAGCGAAATTTCTCTTTCGGAGAAGTGAGCACCCCGGAGAAGTGAGACCGCCACACCGGCTGGCCAGGTACATGTACAATTACGGTTAAAACCGTTCCACGCGATGAACAACTAAATGTAGCGAAACGGCGTGTTTCCTTACGCGCATAGGCGCCTACCATAGCATACCGTACCACCGTTACCAGGGTCCAGCAATTTGTCGGTCATCAAATACATACACAAACATGTCTAAATCAATAGAGAAAGCACGAACATGTCTGTATCAATTAGAGAAAGGAACAGGTTACATGCGTATCATTGTCTCGAATTCTTCAATACAATCCTACACACACTAACAGTGTATTGCCCGTGGTAGCATCGAGAAAGTTCCTTTATTCATTAATTCGCCGCTCAAACGTGAATAAAATATTTTCTATCACGCCAACCCGCCTACCCCCCCCCCCCCCCCCCCCCCCAATCACAATGGGTAACATCGTCCTTCGGCAACGAGCTTCAAGTGTTCCAGGAAAAATGAGTTTTGACATCACACAAATTGCATCAAAAAAAAATTCACCACAATGCATTTCTAAAAGGTCCCCACAATGACATATTAAAAGTATGACTAATTTGCATAAGTCGTTAATCCCTGCCGCGTAATATATTTATTCCCATATTTGGGTATATATTTTATTTTAATTTTTTGAAAAGTTAATTTTGGTGATTCTACTTACATAGGCTTATCCTTACTTCAATAAAATACTTACTTCATACAAGACTTGACTGAATAATTATGTGAACATAGTTGTAATTATCCAAAATGACACCTTCGCGCACATTGCACTGTCTCCCTATATCACCTCGTCAGTATTGGTGAGCTTCAAATTCACCAAGTTGCTTACTGGCACAGTTATCATATTAAAACCATATAAAACAATATTATGAACAATGATAAAATTGTGATATTTAGCCCAGCAAACAAAAACTGGGGAAAATGGTGTGTCCATAAATTTGGCGAAAAGGTAGTTAAAGGGTTGCCTAACATGGGAGACTTGAATAAGTTCAAGAAAATCCCAAATTTACATTTTAACGTTCAAATGATTACTGTAAGCAACACAAATCTTTAATTTGGGGGGTTTCCTTGAACTTGGTTCAAGTCTCTCACCTTAGGCAACCTTTCACCTATCTTTAAGCCCAATTTATGGACACACCATTTTCCCCTAGTTTTTGTTTGCTGGGCTAAATATCACAATGTTATCTTTGTTCATATGATTTCCAATAAGGTTTTAATCGGATAACTGTGCCAAGCAACTTGGTGAATTGAAGCTCGTCAATACTGACTACTTTGGGATATCTGGAGACAAGGTAAATGCATGCAAACTATAGGGTATAGGCCTAGTCATTTTGGACTTTTTAAAAATAATTATTCAGTCACTTACATGGTTTAGAAAATGTTATTGAAGTAAGGATGTGTAAGTAGAATCACCAAAATGAACTTTTCAAAAAATAAAAATAAAATATAGGGCCTATACTTAAATATGGGAATAAACATATTACACAGCAGGGATTAACGATTTATGAAAATTGAACATATTACTGCCACTTGGATTTTTAGAGATTTTTAGTATGTCATTCTAGGGACCTTATACTTTATAGAAGTGCACTGTGGTGAACAATGTTTTGTTGCAGTTTTTTAAATTAACAAGTTAGTATACAATCGCAACCGTTAATATTATTTCGTGAGGTCAAAATAATCGAAAATACTAATAAAACATAAGGGATACTTTATGGTGAAAAGGTCCTCTGGTTGCCAGCTACATGTACATGTATATGGAATTATAATGTTCAAGCGACTTGCATCAAACAAAAATAATATTGTATGTATAAACCTATAAATTCAATGACACAGTTAATTGGTTCTGTAAGGATTCTTTTACATATCCGTCCTTAGAATATCCTTCTGAGCGCCATCTGCCATGTTTTTTCAACAAACTGTCTAGAACACCCACAGCAGCAGCTGCTGTGGCTCCATACGGGGCCAATTTCATAAATCATGTGAGCACAAAAAGTTGCTTAGCACAAAAATAGTTTTGCTCAGTAAAAACAGGTTCCTAGCCAAAACTCTCATGCTAAGCAAAACAAAACCGGCTGAATACCATTCACAAACGATAAACATTACCTGACTATTTAATTTGTACAGGTAACCGTGGTTTTTTTCCAAGGAAAAATTGTCATGCTAAGCACATGGCCTCCCGTGGCTCTTGCACATTCACTGTGGCCTTGCGTCTTTGACTCCGGATGTCGGCTGTATTCCGGGACACGTCTTTCTCCAGTGGCCTGGGGCCAATTTCATAGAGCTGCTAAGCACAACAATTTGCTTAGCATGACAATTTGTCCTTGGCAAAAACAAGGTTAGAGACCAAATTTTCACGTGGTCTTTATTGTTTTGGATCCACCCCCCGTGTCATGCATACAAAGTATAGTCTATGTATCCGATTATAGCTACAGATTTGCCGTAATAGTGTCCCTTGTATAGTACAACTCCTAGCATTGGTACTGATTAGATTTTGTTGATTAAATTACAGATAAGTATGCAGAATTATGCTAAAGTTGTAGTTGGACGTTGGGCGAAAGAAGAATCGAAGTTTAAATGGAAGAGTTGGTTTGATGAACGGAAGTTGGTTTTATTCTTTCTCTATGGTTTGATGAACAAAAGCTAAGTTTTGCTGCAAATAACTGCAACAAAAACCCAGAAAAGTATAAACTTACATGGTAAATTAGAAATATAATCTATTTTTGTATTGGTATAGGTAGTTTTGGCTTTGAGTGGTGTAGTTTGCCATGCACTTGTATTCGTGGCCCACAAAAAAAAGCATAGGGCCTACTTCCACAATCCTCAGCCAACAACTACCTAAATCAACCAATAGCCTGGGGAAAAACATTCAGGAAATATTTCTAACAAGGAAACAAAACATATTTATTTACTCACGATTTTTGCCGGAGTTTATTGCAGCCTTTAGGCATTCAAACGGCTAAAACAACCGAATCCCACAATGCGGCACAACAATGGACAGGGGGGGGGGAATGATACAAGACTTATAAGCGTTTTGTTTACAGTTTTTAATTAACAGGGAATTGTACACGGATCTTTTTCATCCGAGTATAAAACAAGTGTACAGTTTAAAAAAACACAATGAATATTTGTTGTTGGGGTGTTGGTCTGCTGATAAGAACAGATGATCTGTCACCGACCAAAGCCCATCTGCATGCGGTGAAGCAATTTAACTCGTAACGTTATACATTAATTACAATATGGTGTATATTTATGCAATGTATATCTTCTTCTTGAGGAGGGGGGGGGGGGGGGGTCAGGTCGGGGGTAACAATAGTCTGGATCGAATGTTTTTTTTTTTAAAAATTTTCGTGCTGGGTATATCTAACTGCAACTTTAAACATATTATACCCGGTTCAGTGATTCCGCGTATGTTGCTGTATACTACACATTACTCACTGAACCGGCTATGCCGAGGCTCTCATCGTCCGTGCTTATGGCAGAAGCATGCTAAGGCCTATAGCCTAGGGCGAATAGTCTCTGATCATTTTGATATTAGTGTTTCGTGGACTTATTTATTGACCGACTTGTTAGTATCACAAATTTATACTTTGGCCGTTTTCAGTTCAAGAGAACGTATTTAAAATGTAAGTTCAAAATCTATTCAAAACAGGTTCAAAAATTACTCAAGTTGTGTCCGTTTTTAACTTTATAAGAAGATGACGCTATTTTATAATCCCTTCCTGTAGTAATATCCGTATCGCATTTTGTATCCACTTGATCTATCGAGCTTACAGTGAGTTTGCAGTAGTTGTACGTCTAACAGTCACATTTATAATGCCGTGAGGTTCAGAGGTGGGAACTATGATCTGAAATAAAATGAAAACAAAAATCAGATCATGTAAAAAACAAAAATTTAGAAAGAATTTTTTCGAGATAAAACAACAAATCAGGCAGATGAAATCGATAGGTATTACCTCTCCGGTGTTCTCCATTCCGATTTTCTGAAGGTCGGCAAAAAGGTAATGAATGTTGGGCATATCCAATTTTACCAGGTCAACCTACATACAAAACAATTGACCATTTGCGTGTTAAAGTTGAATAATATCTGGCACACTGACTTGTTCATACAGCTTGGCACAGTTTAACTTTAAATTCTTCAGATCAAAGAAACTGTGGTTATATCACGTGATTTTGAACAAGCCTTACGCTAGCAGCATATGAAGCAGTGTGGCAGAGAAAACCCCCCTCGTTTGTGTTGACCATTATGTTTCCGGAATCTCAGGAATTCCTTTTAGGTTTCAAGGGGGGATGGGTTAGGTTACAATAGTGTTGAGTGCGTATAAAGTATAGGGATAAGAGGGGGGTACCCCTCTGCCACATATCGTGCTGGGTATAGCTAGCAACCCCCAGCTCTGGAATGGTCTGGTCACTCTGGTGTCTTTGTGACATTCTCAACCATTGTGAACACTTATTAGTGCTGAACGTCTCACACAACTATGCAAGACATATGAAGCAATAATTATATGGGACGGAGAAAAAACCGTTGTGGCGATCATTGTGCTTGCGGAATGTTGTGGTTTCTTTTGACGTTTTTAATATCTCGTTAATCTGAGACCTTATAATGTAATAGCTTTGTTTACATTTATATGTACTTTGCCAGACGAAGTAGAGTGGCTGGCACTCATACGAAAGCCCACATGTAAACCAAGCGTGACGTCATTATGTGTCATAGGCTATTGTCAATCTCAATACCGTTAATACCTTCGCTACGTTTTTCATCATCCTCTGAGTGGACTGGAAAAGGATCTCTTGAATGGAATGGGAAAATCTGCCCACGTCGGACGGTCCAGCAAACTCGTCCAAAATGGCGGTCTTACACGTCTCCCTGCATGTGCGCAGTGCATCAAGTGCATCGAAAGACACAAAAAAAAAAAAAAAAAAATATTTTTTGGAAACTAACCATAACTAACAAATTGGTACAAATACTATATCTTTGAGGCTATTTGTTGAAAAGTTTTAAAGATGTTTTTCGTAACATCGGTACATCACTGGCTTCGTATTCTGAAAGAAAAGAATTGCCACACAAAATGAAGATATTATTTTCCAAAACGTGATACACCCCTTTTGTTCTCTTTTAGAATCCTCTTTCCTCCTAGCTTCCCAAAATCAATTGCGACAGCTGCTATATGCGTAAACACAACATACAAAACATAATAATGAGAAAATGAAGTTTAGAAACAGTTTGTTTTATGTTATAACCGTGCGATTTTGTGTGTGAATATATCGAGTTTTGGAACTAATTTCTTTAAATAATTTGGTTTAAACCCTATTCTATAACCTTTTAGTCTATGTGATGACTACAATTTGACGTTATTTGAAGAAATTTGACGTTAATGTATTGATTAAGAAAAGGATAACATCAATCGTAAATGTTGGGGACCCAACGATTTTTAAAACTAGCAATTTTAATTATATATATTTTTTTATATTAAAGATTATTATATACCTGTTTAAAAACACTAATATACTGTTTATTATTATTGCATGACGCCTGTCGGTATACGGTGTACTACGCGTTGCTCATTTAATGCGATTCGAACACCTTCAGAGCTTGCTTGGTTCGAATTTTGCACTGTAGTAATCTAACCTTTTTATGATTCTTTCAAAGTGTTTTCTCACGTTCATACCATGTTTTATCAAAGTCCATCCCCTTTATATCCGAGTAGCGCCACTTGGAATGGATGTTGGAGCACACGATGCGATCGTTTGTTTCCGGTAGGCTGGTGAACTTGTCATGGACGTAGCCCGCAAAACCTGATTGGGTGGTCTTCATGATTCTCATATCACTAAGCCCCGCCCACACTATGGGCGACCCTACACGGACAATATTGAGAGAGTGTAAGTAATACATATGGAAATATAATATAAAACAATTAATGTATCTATATATAAAATTAAAAAAGTGAAACATTTTGTGAGTTGCGCGTATTTACTTATACATTCAAGATGGCGGCAACCACTTAAATCACGAAAGAAAGTTATTTGTTACCCTTCTTCTCCTGCTCCACTACGCAGTATCTCTTGGCTTCCTGCGTCTGGATGAAGGCGTGCGCATGCTCCTTACCGGACTGGTCCACGATCCGCCGCCAGGGGGCGTCCTCTACTGTGATTTCGACCCACTGCACCTGGACGTACGTATCCATGAAATGCATGCATAGGTCTAAGGCGAACTGCTCCGGAGTTGTAATCTGCAGAGAAGAGACAAAAACATAATGACAAAACATATGAGCAAATAACCAATTTTGTTCTAGTAAAGCATTTCTTGCTTTTACTCATATCATGCTTATATAGCATTTGCAAACGTAACTTGAAACCACTTTCCCAAATGATAACTTATAACAGTCCCAACCATACTTTGAAATCATGGCAACTGGTGTGCTCTCATTTTCAAGGAAAAACATGCCAATTTTGATTTTAGTTTCCACCGTTGGCCGGCCGGCCGACCGGCCGACCATCGTCACTTTTTTCATGTATAAGCCATCTGGGGCCAATTTGACGGCGCTGCTAAGCACACGATTTTCTGCTAACAGAGCCTCCGTTTATTTCACAGAGACCGTGAGCAGTAGGCACGGCAAAAGGTAAGCTTAACCTAGCGGAAAAAATTTGATTAAATCAGTGACGTAACAATAGAATTTCCATGCGCGCGCAAACGTTAGCACAAAAACGTTCGGTACTATTCGGTACTATTTCGGTGAGTATTTGAGGTCAAAGGTTTTTTTTC
Organism: Crossaster papposus; assembly: GCA_037893245.1. NCBI lineage: Eukaryota > Metazoa > Echinodermata > Asteroidea > Velatida > Solasteridae > Crossaster > Crossaster papposus. The sequence goes on along the minus strand of JBAIAA010000642.1, from coordinate 1,418,803 downwards.
TGATTTCTGTTAACGTGTGCGCGTCGTACATTGATCTTTATTATATGGAGATCAATGGCGCCGTGCGACCAGTGGCGCGTTCATATACGCATGCGTTAGTCATCTCGAATTGTCCGTGACCCATCATTGCGCATACGCCCAGTTAAAAAAAAACTAGGCCTATGACCGTGCCCGAATTGTCTACTCAGGCTGACAATAAACGTATCTATATAGCCGTACGTATACTGGAAGTCTGTTTCGGACACGGCCCGATATTCTCTTACCCCTTTGGTTTTGGCCAGTGCATACACCTTATTCTTCTGGGAATCCGTGGGGATGACGTCTGAGTTATCCCCGACCAAGAACTCCCTGCGAGTGTTCATCCCTAGCAGCGTCTTGACCGTGATTTCCCGGATGCTGTGGACCCCGCCTTGGCGGCGGTGCTGCATGACCCGCACGCCGTGCTTGCCGAGCTGCGTTTCCTTCGAAACGAACTCAACTTGTGGACTTGTCGACATTTTTTCTTGAATTAATTTCGCCGTTTGCTTTCGCTGACTCTGTTACAAATTAAGGATGTAAAACTTACTTTCAATACATTTGCAGTGAATCTGTTTGAGATCGAATTTGATACAACGATCCTTACAATGGGCTCACGGAGACCATTAAGTTTTGTTTGTCAATATACCTAGCAACATAATGTGGGACCGAGCGACTCCCCCCTTAGTCCTCCATACCTATACACTCCCTAGACTGTTGTTACCTAACGCACCCCCTCCCTTAAAACCTCAAAAGAAACCATAACATTCCGCAAGCACAATGACCAACACACAAGAGGGGGGTTCTCTCCATCCCATATAATTCTCGTCTTCATCAGATGATTCGGTATCATATTCTACCTCCGTTTCAGATTCCGAATCATCTTCTTCGGCATCTTTGTCTTCGTCCTGCGAAGATTCAGTTTCACTTTTTTTCTATATCCAAAACTTTAAATCTACGCTTTTTAAAATCGGGTTCGGAATTATATATATTTCCGCAAGATCATCGTCGATTGCAACTTCATTTATTTTAGATGCCCCTTTAGCGTGTACATGTTCTGCATGCCTCCGTAAGTTATCTCCGTCCAAAGCTTCTATCAGACAAGCATGGGGTTTAATCGTGTCGAGTCCTTGAAGGTTAATCTCGGAAGGGCAAGAAACGGAAGAAATCGTTTAATATAATCACTACCCAATTTGCTAATTCCTTGCTGTTCGTGCTCTTTTTACTAATTAATGTTGCTCTTTTTACTCTGTTTACTCATTAATTGTTGCTCTTTTTACTCTTTTTACTCATTTGTTGCTCTTTTTACTCATTTGTTGCTATTTTTACTCATTGTTGCTCTCTTTTACTCATTTGTTGCTCAAGTTACTCATTTGATACTCAAGTTCTAATGCCATACTGCGTATTGTATTATACTAAAGCCATGGTCTCATCCGACCCCACGTAGGCGTAGCTAGCTAGGGTCCACGTAGTTTTGGGGTTGTACGTGGCCGCCCGCCGCATAGCCCAGACAGGCAAGACTGAAAAAACTCTGTCTTGGATTGCCAGACGGGACGACTTTTTGGGGGGGAAGAGGACGACCCTCTTCATTGTCACTAGACTTCAACTCCTCCATAGCTGGCTATACAGGGAGAGGTGTAAATAATAACACGACACACAAACAATGAATGTGAGCATCCATCTCAGAGGGTAGAGCAGCCATCTTAGAGGGTATATTGTGTACAATGAATGCACAGCAGGTTCAATGACATGCAAAGACATTGCCCGCTAAGATGGCCGTTACGCATTTAATCTATACATTTGTAATTATCATTTTACCTCGGCATGCATGGTAAAAGTTTTTACACTCGACGAATGGCTCCTTTATAAAATTGTGGCAAAGCCCTCAAGACCGTTTAAATAATAATTCAGGCTAACAAACTTCTATACACAGTTTATATACGAAGAAGTTTACCACACTATGTGGAAAATGAAGAGTTTGCAGGATTATGTTAATCGAGAACGTATGCGCCATGTAACATTTGCCGCACACAATTATTAATTGTATTCCCTTACCACGTCCCTGAGTAGTATGAGAGGCGTATATGGCACCGGGCTTGGTGGAGGGAGTGGTGGTGGTGGGAGTGGTGGTAGTGGTGGTGGTGGTGGTGGTGGTGGTGGTGATGGTGGTGGGAGTGGGGGGAAGTGGTGTTCGTGATGGGAGTGGTGGGAGTGGTGGGAGTGGTAGGAGTGGTAGGTGGTGGGAGTAGTGGGAGTGGTAGGTGGTGGGAGTGGTGGGAGTGGTAGGTGGTGGGAGTGGTAGGAGTGGTAGGTGGTGGGAGTGGTAGAAGTGGTAGGTGGTGGGAGTGCTGGTGGAAGTGGGAGTGGTGGTGGTACCGAAAGTGATGACTGAGCGTATTTCTCGTGTATTTGATTGGTTAATTTAAATGGCTAATAATCCACAAATAAGCCAGTTTCGTATTCCAACTGCGCATGCGCACAACAAGATTTAATTTAAATGGCTATTAATATTTAAATGATTTGATTGGAGTCATTCAGGAAATAAAGAACATTTAAAACCGTAAGTTCTATAATAATTAGTAATGATAGGCCTAATAATAATAAGATTGGGAATAGTAAAAACAATTGTTGTAAATATTTACACTGAATCCCATACTCTGCAACCAGTTCATTGTATATGCGATTTGTTAATACAAACAAATAATAATAATAAATAAAAAAATAAAATAAAATAAACCCCATAAATAATGTATTATTTATGTAAGATCAATTTCTTGTCTGTAATAACTTAATGTGCATCAAGCAAGCACGTACCAATAACTTCTGTATTTCGTGTGAAGCCCGTCTAACCAGGTAAATCCGCCAATTTTTCGAGGCTTCTCGACCAATCAGAAGGCCGCATTTCGCCCCATTTGGCCCCCACGTGACCCTTATCGGCATAAAATAAGGAACGGGAATCTACCATTTACCGTGGGGGTATCATGTACGAGCGTGAGGGGCTCGCGTAAATGCAAATAATTCAAAAGATCGTATCATTTTTATGTATGATATTGACTTTGATATACGTATTTGTATGCACATGTACAATGTAAACGGTATGTAATTTAAATAACAAAATGAACCAAGTAATATATTTTGTTTATGTGTTGTAGGATAGTTTAATGTATTAGGTTTATCTACTTTGTGTACATAATGTAGGCCTACTGCATACATTACCGTGTGGGTAGGGAGGCTTTAAGTTAATTTTATTATTTAGGAAAGTATCCGTATACGAATGAACAGTAAGAGATAAGATACAAATACATAATATTTAAGATACAATACATACATACATACATGTTTCACTTTAAGCTCAAATAAGTCGTATCATATGCCCTACTCGTGTTGAAGTTGAATGCTCGAATGTTGAAATCCGTTGCCCATAAATGAAAAAGAAAAAAAACAACAGCTACAAAATCTTGAACGCTTCGATGACTCTGAATTTGATTGCTTGCACCTATTGCGAAAAGGTGGTATATATTCAACATAAGAATGGCGATCTTGTAGTCTTGAATGCCTATTAACGACAAAAGTGAAGCTCGTCATTCCGCCACCAAAATGTCGCAAGACAATTATTTCCGCTGTGTCTCGCCGGATCCGACTCCATCACAACCTAATCGCATTTCGCGGATGGAAGAGGAAGCGAGGTGGTCAAACACTGGTAAGTCACATTTCCTTTTTAAAATATTTTGTGTGTTTTTTGTTTTGTTGCTTAGTTATATTTAGTAATTGAAATAACAATTGATTCGAGTTTTATTATTTTACACTTGGCACAACACGTTCACAAACGTTCACATGGTTATGTACCGTTTGGGTTATTGCTCTCGGGGCCGTCAGTTGGAGTCGAGCCGAGTATTTTAAAGAATAGTGAGAAATCATGCCAGGTTTGGATCTGAGTTTACAAGGTAAAGCCGATGATTTTGCTCACCTCTGTTCAAAAACAAGAAAATGGAGCGGGGAACTATTACAAAGAGCAGCTTTTTACACTAAACTAAGAGTATGTTAAACTGTAAGAAAAAGACAACACTAAATAAATACAAACAAGGTATATACATTATAACATTATTGCTTTATTGACATCATCTCTCTCTGAAACACAGTTCTTTGATTAGTCTTTATAGGTTTGATTTTATTCCCCAATATTTGTAACGTAATACATGTAGTATGAATAACCATTATGGATTGCTGTAAGAATGACCAACAGAGGTGACTATTTTATATATTAGTTATTTGTTTTACCAAAGGAACCGTCATTCTTTAATACAGTAGTCTTTTGTAAACTATTAGTCTAAAATAGCAAACAAAACAGACAATACGAACAGAGAAGGTATAGACATTATAACACTGTTGCTTTATACATCATTATTCTGTGAAACACTGTTTTGATTTGTCTTTTTTCAAATATTTAGTTTTGTTTTGTTTTGCAACTTATCTTTGCAACTAAAAGCCACTAACAGAGAGAGTATTTTATAAATATAATGTTGTTCTAAGCAATACTAGGTTATTAATACAACTACCATTGACATTCTTAAACTACATCTTTAATCATCTTGTTGAAACAGTCCGTCAAATTTGGCCAGGTGTTTAGGTATTACTCTGCTCAGGGCTTTTTTAACTGCCATACCTTTATTTATTTTTTCTTCAAAGTCTTCCACAATATCTTGATGAGTCTCATTCTCTTTTAGATGTAGGTAACTTGACAAAAACTCCTTGTAGTTGTTGAAAAAGATTCGCTTGACTGCCCAGAGAGTTTTTCTGTCGGCTTTTTCCTTGGCCCGATCTTCTTCCATACGCCGGTTGACGTACTTTTCATATTTGTCACTCCACATTTTCCCAGTTTCTTCTTTGGCCTCGTCTAACCAGTCTAGATAGGTGGCATTGTCTTCCAACTCAGAACCGGACTCATCCCTATATGATAATTCATCATCATATTTTTGTTCCGTTTCGGATTCTGAATCATCTTCATCGACATCTTCGTCGTCATCATCATCATCATTTTCTATCTCTGTTTCGGATTCTGAATCATCTCCATCAACATCTTCGTCGTCATCATCTTCGTCATCATATTCTACTTCCGTTTTGGATTCTAAATCATCATCATCGACATCTTCGTCATCATCATCATATTCGACCGCCGTTTCGGATTCCGAATTATCTTCCTCGACATCTTCATTTTCCGTCTCTGTTTTGGTTTCAGATTTATCTTCCTCGACATCTTCATCTTCATCTTGAGTAGATTCAGTTTCCCAGTTTTTTAAATCGGAATCTCCAAATCTACGCTTTTTTAAATCGGGTTTATAATTATCCTTGTCAGAATTGTCAAGATCATCATCAACTTCATTTATTTTAAATACCTCTTCAGCATGGACAGTTTCTACATGCCTCCGTAGGTTCGATCTCCGTCCAAAGTTTTTGTCACACTGGTGGCAAGCGTACGGTTTAACAGCAGTAATAACATTCATGTTTACTCTTTGAAGAATATTGTCCGAATGGGAAGAAACGGCAAAATCGTTTAATATAATCCTTTTGCTCATTCCTTCCTCTTTTTATTGCTCTTTTTTTTTGCTCTTTTTGCTCTTTCTTGCTCTTTCTTGCTCTTTCTTGCACTTTCTTGCTCCTTTTCTGCTCTTTTTTTTCCGGTCTTTCTTGCACTTTCTTGCTCCTTTTCTGCTCTTTTTTCGGTCTTTTTCTGCTCTTTGTTGCTTTTTGTCTGCTCTTTCTTGCTCTTTCTTGCTCTTTCTTGCTCTTTCTTGCTTTTTATTGCTCTTTATTGCTCTTTTTTTGCTCTTTTTTTGCTCTTTTTTGGTCTTTTTTGCTCTTTTTTGCTCTTTTTTGCTCTTTTTTGCTCTTTTTTGCTCTTTTTTGCTCTTTTTTGCTTTTTTTTGCTCTTTTTTGCTCTTTTTTGCTCTTTTTTGTTCCTTCTTGCTCTTTCTTGCTCTTTGTTGCTCTTTCTTGCTATTTCTCGCTATTTCTTGCTATTTCTTGCTCTTTTTTTTTCTGCTCTTTAGTGCTTTTTTTTTTTTAGCAGAAAAGGAGCAAGAAAGCGCAAGAAATAGCGAGAAATAGCAAGAAAGAGCAACAAAGAGCAAGAAAGAGCAAGAAGGAACAAGAAAGAGCAAGAAAGAGCAAGAAAGAGCAAGAAAGAGCAGACAAAAAAGCAACAAAGATCAAGAAAGATCAAGAAAGAGCAAAAAAGAGCAAAAAAGAGCAAAAAAGAGCAAAAAAGAGCAAAAAAGAGCAAAAAAGAGCAAAAAAGAGCAAAAAAAGAGCAAAAAAAAACCAAAAAAGAGCAAAAAAAGAGCAAAAAAAGAGCAATAAAGAGCAATAAAAAGCAAGAAAGAGCAAGAAAGAGCAAGAAAGAGCAAGAAAGAGCAGACAAAAAGCAACAAAGAGCAGAAAAAGACCGAAAAAAGAGCAGAAAAGGAGCAAGAAAGTGCAAGAAAGACCGGAAAAAAAAGAGCAGAAAAGGAGCAAGAAAGTGCAAGAAAGAGCAAGAAAGAGCAAGAAAGAGCAAAAAGAGCAAAAAAAAAGAGCAATAAAAAGAGGAAGGAATGAGCAAAAGGATTATATTAAACGATTTTGCCGTTTCTTCCCATTCGGACAATATTCTTCAAAGAGTAAACATGAATGTTATTACTGCTGTTAAACCGTACGCTTGCCACCAGTGTGACAAAAACTTTGGACGGAGATCGAACCTACGGAGGCATGTAGAAACTGTCCATGCTGAAGAGGTATTTAAAATAAATGAAGTTGATGATGATCTTGACAATTCTGACAAGGATAATTATAAACCCGATTTAAAAAAGCGTAGATTTGGAGATTCCGATTTAAAAAACTGGGAAACTGAATCTACTCAAGATGAAGATGAAGATGTCGAGGAAGATAAATCTGAAACCAAAACAGAGACGGAAAATGAAGATGTCGAGGAAGATAATTCGGAATCCGAAACGGCGGTCGAATATGATGATGATGACGAAGATGTCGATGATGATGATTTAGAATCCAAAACGGAAGTAGAATATGATGACGAAGATGATGACGACGAAGATGTTGATGGAGATGATTCAGAATCCGAAACAGAGATAGAAAATGATGATGATGATGACGACGAAGATGTCGATGAAGATGATTCAGAATCCGAAACGGAACAAAAATATGATGATGAATTATCATATAGGGATGAGTCCGGTTCTGAGTTGGAAGACAATGCCACCTATCTAGACTGGTTAGACGAGGCCAAAGAAGAAACTGGGAAAATGTGGAGTGACAAATATGAAAAGTACGTCAACCGGCGTATGGAAGAAGATCGGGCCAAGGAAAAAGCCGACAGAAAAACTCTCTGGGCAGTCAAGCGAATCTTTTTCAACAACTACAAGGAGTTTTTGTCAAGTTACCTACATCTAAAAGAGAATGAGACTCATCAAGATATTGTGGAAGACTTTGAAGAAAAAATAAATAAAGGTATGGCAGTTAAAAAAGCCCTGAGCAGAGTAATACCTAAACACCTGGCCAAATTTGACGGACTGTTTCAACAAGATGATTAAAGATGTAGTTTAAGAATGTCAATGGTAGTTGTATTAATAACCTAGTATTGCTTAGAACAACATTATATTTATAAAATACTCTCTCTGTTAGTGGCTTTTAGTTGCAAAGATAAGTTGCAAAACAAAACAAAACTAAATATTTGAAAAAAGACAAATCAAAACAGTGTTTCACAGAATAATGATGTATAAAGCAACAGTGTTATAATGTCTATACCTTCTCTGTTCGTATTGTCTGTTTTGTTTGCTATTTTAGACTAATAGTTTACAAAAGACTACTGTATTAAAGAATGACGGTTCCTTTGGTAAAACAAATAACTAATATATAAAATAGTCACCTCTGTTGGTCATTCTTACAGCAATCCATAATGGTTATTCATACTACATGTATTACGTTACAAATATTGGGGAATAAAATCAAACCTATAAAGACTAATCAAAGAACTGTGTTTCAGAGAGAGATGATGTCAATAAAGCAATAATGTTATAATGTATATACCTTGTTTGTATTTATTTAGTGTTGTCTTTTTCTTACAGTTTAACATACTCTTAGTTTAGTGTAAAAAGCTGCTCTTTGTAATAGTTCCCCGCTCCATTTTCTTGTTTTTGAACAGAGGTGAGCAAAATCATCGGCTTTACCTTGTAAACTCAGATCCAAACCTGGCATGATTTCTCACTATTCTTTAAAATACTCGGCTCGACTCCAACTGACGGCCCCGAGAGCAATAACCCAAACGGTACATAACCATGTGAACGTTTGTGAACGTGTTGTGCCAAGTGTAAAATAATAAAACTCGAATCAATTGTTATTTCAATTACTAAATATAACTAAGCAACAAAACAAAAAACACACAAAATATTTTAAAAAGGAAATGTGACTTACCAGTGTTTGACCACCTCGCTTCCTCTTCCATCCGCGAAATGCGATTAGGTTGTGATGGAGTCGGATCCGGCGAGACACAGCGGAAATAATTGTCTTGCGACATTTTGGTGGCGGAATGACGAGCTTCACTTTTGTCGTTAATAGGCATTCAAGACTACAAGATCGCCATTCTTATGTTGAATATATACCACCTTTTCGCAATAGGTGCAAGCAATCAAATTCAGAGTCATCGAAGCGTTCAAGATTTTGTAGCTGTTGTTTTTTTTCTTTTTCATTTATGGGCAACGGATTTCAACATTCGAGCATTCAACTTCAACACGAGTAGGGCATATGATACGACTTATTTGAGCTTAAAGTGAAACATGTATGTATGTATGTATTGTATCTTAAATATTATGTATTTGTATCTTATCTCTTACTGTTCATTCGTATACGGATACTTTCCTAAATAATAAAATTAACTTAAAGCCTCCCTACCCACACGGTAATGTATGCAGTAGGCCTACATTATGTACACAAAGTAGATAAACCTAATACATTAAACTATCCTACAACACATAAACAAAATATATTACTTGGTTCATTTTGTTATTTAAATTACATACCGTTTACATTGTACATGTGCATACAAATACGTATATCAAAGTCAATATCATACATTAAAATGATACGATCTTTTGAATTATTTGCATTTACGCGAGCCCCTCACGCTCGTACATGATACCCCCACGGTAAATGGTAGATTCCCGTTCCTTATTTTATGCCGATAAGGGTCACGTGGGGGCCAAATGGGGCGAAATGCGGCCTTCTGATTGGTCGAGAAGCCTCGAAAAATTGGCGGATTTACCTGGTTAGACGGGCTTCACACGAAATACAGAAGTTATTGGTACGTGCTTGCTTGATGCACATTAAGTTATTACAGACAAGAAATTGATCTTACATAAATAATACATTATTTATGGGGTTTATTTTATTTTATTTTTTTATTTATTATTATTATTTGTTTGTATTAACAAATCGCATATACAATGAACTGGTTGCAGAGTATGGGATTCAGTGTAAATATTTACAACAATTGTTTTTACTATTCCCAATCTTATTATTATTAGGCCTATCATTACTAATTATTATAGAACTTACGGTTTTAAATGTTCTTTATTTCCTGAATGACTCCAATCAAATCATTTAAATATTAATAGCCATTTAAATTAAATCTTGTTGTGCGCATGCGCAGTTGGAATACGAAACTGGCTTATTTGTGGATTATTAGCCATTTAAATTAACCAATCAAATACACGAGAAATACGCTCAGTCATCACTTTCGGTACCACCACCACTCCCACTTCCACCAGCACTCCCACCACCTACCACTTCTACCACTCCCACCACCTACCACTCCTACCACTCCCACCACCTACCACTCCCACCACTCCCACCACCTACCACTCCCACTACTCCCACCACCTACCACTCCTACCACTCCCACCACTCCCACCACTCCCATCACGAACACCACTTCCCCCCACTCCCACCACCATCACCACCACCACCACCACCACCACCACCACTACCACCACTCCCACCACCACCACTCCCTCCACCAAGCCCGGTGCCATATACGCCTCTCATACTACTTCCCTGGTCACGAGACCTGGCGGCCCGCCGACAGTGCCCAGTAAAAACATCACTGTTTAAAAGTGCTGGCTCTAATTCCTTCATGGTTAGAGTTTCTCGTCCAGGTTCTGGCTCTAATTCCTTCATGCCTTTATGGCTAAAGTTACCACGTCCCAGACTGCACATTGAACTTAAAGATGGACTACAACGGAATAATGATAAAGGCTGTGTTTTGTTCGAGAAATGTATAATGATTACTAATATATCATTAGTATTCAATAAATCTTGTTCCTTCATGCAAAAAAACAACAAAATTTATCGGCGTTCTACGACCCAGAAAAACTCAGTTTCAGCAAAAGCCCTTAACTCATGAATAATTCATACTTTGTGTGTGACGTACTACCCATGAAAACGCATACATATGGTGGCCCTGAAGGGACTCCGCAGATCGCGAATATTGACGTCAAATTTGACGTCAATATTCGCGACTTTTGGGGAAAGTCGTGAATATCGACGTCAAATTTGACGTCGATATTCGCGATCTGCGGAGCCCCTTCAGGGCCACCATGTATGCGTTTTCATGGGTAGTACGTCATCACTTTTCGCTGGTTTACAAGTCCGCTGGTACTATATCGTGGATTTCATTGTGGTTTTCAGTAGATCTTTGCCGGGAACCAGTACAGGGCCTCGAAGAATCGAGGTCTAATTTTTTCGGTCAAATTGCAACAAAATTATTTAGAGAAAAACATGACCGTAACAATAAAGTGTTACCTGAACACAACATAAACAAGGTCCGATAATAAATTTAATGTGTGAGTTTTCGTTGTAGTCCATCTTTAATACTGCACTTTAGCAGAGGTCATTTAAAAAGTAGGATACATGATAATACATGATAATACAGGACAGTTCTGCGCACGCACTATACTATATGGTCCAAGAGAGCCTACCGTATTTTTAGCATTTACATCCATTTCATTTCATTTATTATTTCTCAGGTGAACAAACGTGACAAAATACAATACATAAGTAACAAAATACAATACATAAATAAGTACAGGACGAGACTGATATTGTGATAACATCCCTGAAGGATTGCCAAAAAGCGAACCTAATCACCATCTGGTGGCTGCTCTCCCATAATGTTATCAGTTAACGACAGTTACAGTAAGCTTACAGTGATCATTTGTACAAGTTGTTGGTTATTTTTCTTTAAAACAATGATAAAGTCCTTAGAGTACAGAAAACAATTACATGACTGGTACATAGGCCTATTTACAAAATACCACTTAGGGAAAACATATGAGGACGAAGTTAATTATGCCCGCGAAGTCGAATTATCTCCGGTTTTGAATAGAAGTGTCCAAGCTATGAAGAATGCTATTAGAAAATTCTTGCGGAAGAGTGTCCTAGATGCGAAGGAATTAAACAAACAGAGTCTGGCGGGAAAGCATTGGTACGTGCTGATTGGTGGGAAAATTTAGCTAAGTCTGTGTGACGTGTATTGACACTAAGATAATTAGAAACAGGGTTGTTAAAATTGTGGTACAAACATTTTGCAACAAACACAGTGATCATTTGTACAAGTTGTTGGTTATTTTTCTTTAAAATAATGATAAAGTCCTTAGAGTACAGAATACAATTACATGACTGGTATTTACAAAATACCACTTAGAAAACATATGAGGACGAAGTTAATTATGCCCGAAGTCGAATTTTCTCAGGTTTTGAATAAAAGTGCCCAAGCTAAAAAGAATGCTATTAGAAACTTCTTGCGGGAGAGTGTCCCAGATGCGAGGAAATTTTACAAACAGAGACTGGTGGAAAGCATTGGTACGTGCTGATTGGTGGAAAAATTTAACTAAGTCTATTATTTGTTGGGCTAGACCTTTTCGTAAACAAAAGGTGGGCTTAGCTTATGAATTTTCCTACCTCAATTTTCCTCAAGCTCATCTGAGTCACAGAACGGCCTAAAAAGTATTCGAAGCTTCTCTGTCGTCTGTCTAAACAATCACAACCGCGGACCACAAGTACAGTTTGAAAGGTTGTCGCCACGACCGTTGCCGCACAGTGCTCGCCGCCAAATGCTAAACTGAGCCGAGGGTGGCCGACGCGCCGGCTGGCCAGGTACATGTACAATTACGGTTAAAACCGTTCCACGCGATGAACAACTAAATGTAGCGAAACGGCGTTTTTCCTTACGCGCATAGGCGCCTACCATAGCATACCGTACCACCGTTACCACGGTCCAGCAATTTGTCGGTCATCAAATACATACACAAACATGTCTGTATCAATAGAGAAAGCACGAACATGTCTGTATCAATTAGAGAAAGGAACAGGTTACATGCGTATCAATGTCTCGAATTCTTCAATACAATCCTACACACACACTAACAGTGTACTGCCCCGTGGTAGCATCGAGAAAGTTCCTTTATTCATTAATTCGCCGCTCAAACGTGAATAAAATATTTTCTATCACGCCAACCCGCCTACCCCCCCCCCCCCCCCCCCCCCCAATCACAATGGGTAACATCGTCCTTCGGCAACGAGCTTCAAGTGTTCCAGGAAAAATCAGTTTTGACATCACACAAATTGCATCAAAAAAAAATTCACCACAATGCATTTCTAAAAGGTCCCCACAATGACATATTAAAAGTATGACTAATTTGCATAAGTCGTTAATCCCTGCCGCGTAATATATTTATTCCCATATTTGGGTATATATTTTATTTTAATTTTTTGAAAAGTTAATTTTGGTGAATCTACTTACATAGGCTTATCCTTACTTCAATAAAATACTTACTTCATACAAGACTTGACTGAATAATTATGTGAACATAGTTGTAATTATCCAAAATGACATGTGCGCACATTGCATGCACTGTCTCCCTATATCACCTCGTCAGTATTGGTGAGCTTCAAATTCACCAAGTTGCTTACTGGCACAGTTATCATATTAAAACCATATAAAACAATATTATGAACAATGATACAATTGTGATATTTAGCCCAGCAAACAAAAACTGGGGAAAATGGTGTGTCCATAAATTTGGCGAAAAGGTAGTTAGAGGGTTGCCTAACATGGGAGACTTGAATAAGTTCGAGAAAATCCCAAATTTACATTTTAACGTTCAAATGATTATTGTAAGCAACACAAATCTTTAATTTGGGGGGTTTCCTTGAACTTGGTTCAAGTCTCTCACCTTAGGCAACCTTTCACCTATCTTTAAGCCCAATTTATGAACACACCATTTTCCCCTAGTTTTTGTTTGCTGGGCTAAATATCACAATGTTATCTTTGTTCATATGATTTCCAATAAGGTTTTAATCGGATAACTGTGCCAAGCAACTTGGTGAATTGAAGCTCGTCAATACTGACTACTTTGGGATATCTGGAGACAAGGTAAATGCATGCAAACTATAGGGTATAGTCATTTTGGACTTTTTTAAAATAATTATTCAGTCACTTACATGCTTTAGAAAATGTTATTGAAGTAAGGATGTGTAAGTAGAATCACCAAAATGAACTTTTCAAAAAATAAAAATAAAATATAGGGCCTATACTTAAATATGGGAATAAACATATTACACAGCAGGGATTAACGATTTATGAAAATTGAACATATTACTGCCACTTGGATTTTTAGAGATTTTTAGTATGTCATTCTAGGGACCTTATACTTTATAGAAGTGCATTGTGGTGAACAATGTTTTGTTGCAGTTTTTTAAATTAACAAGTTAGTATACAATCGCAACCGTTAATATTATTTCGTGAGGTCAAAATAATCGAAAATACTAATAAAACATAAGGGATACTTTATGGTGAAAAGGTCCTCTGGTTGCCAGCTACATGTACATGTATATGGAATTATAATGTTCAAGCGACTTGCATCAAACAAAATTAATATTGTATGTATAAACCTATAAATTCAATGACACAGTTAATTGGTTCTGTAAGGATTCTTTTACATATCCGTCCATATCCTTCTGAGCGCCATCTGCCATGTTTTTTAACAAACTGTCTGGAACACCCAGTGGCTCCACGCGGGGCCAATTTCATAAATCATGTGAGCACAAAAAGTTGCTTAGCACAAAAATAGTTTTGCTCAGTAAAAACAGGTTCCTAGCCAAAACTCTCATGCTAAGCAAAACAAAACCGGCTGAATACCATTCACAAACGATAAACATTACCTGACTATTTAATTTGTGGTAACTGTGGTTTTTTTCCAAGGAAAAATTGTCATGCTAAGCACATGGCCTCCCGTGGCTCTTGCACATTCACTGTGGCCTTGCGTCTTTGACTCCGGATGTCGGGGGACACGTCTTTCTCCAGTGGCCTGGGGCCAATTTCATAGAGCTGCTAAGCACAACAATTTGCTTAGCATGACAATTTGTCCTTGGCAAAAACAAGGTTAGAGACCAAATTTTCACGTGGTCTTTATTGTTTTGGGATCCACCCCCCGTGTCATGCATACAACGTATAGTCTATGTAGCCGATTATAGCTACAGATTTGCCGTAATAGTGTCCCTTGTATAGTACAACTCCTAGCATTGGTACTGATTAGATTTGTTGATTAAATTACAGATAAGTATGCAGAATTATGCTAAAGTTGGACGTTGGACGTTGGGCGAAAGAAGAATCGAAGTTTAAATGGAAGAGTTGGTTTGATGAACGGAAGTTGGTTTTATTCTTTCTCTATGGTTTGATCAACAAAAGCTAAGTTTTGCTGCAAATAACTGCAACAAAAACCCAGAAAAGTATAAACTTACATGGTAAATTAGAAATATAATATATTTTTGTATTGGTATAGGTAGTTTTGGCTTTGAGTGGTGTACAACTATATAGTTGTTTGCCATGCACTTGTATTCGTGGCTCACAAAAAAAAGCATAGGGCCTACTTCCACAATCCTCAGCCAACAACTACCTAAATCAACCAATAGCCTGGGGAAAAACATTCAGGAAATATTTCTAACAAGGAAACAAAACATATTTATTTACTCACGATTTTTGCCGGAGTTTATTGCAGCCTTTAGGCATTCAAACGGCTAAAACAACCGAATCCCACGATGCGGCACAACAATGGACAGGGGGGGGGGGGGGGGGGGTAATGATACAAGACTTATAAGCGTTTTGTTTACAGTTTTTAATTAACAGGGAATTGTACACGGATCTTTTTCATCCGAGTATAAAACAAGTGTACAGTTTAAAAAAACACAATGAATATTTGTTGTTGGGGTGTGGGTCTGCTGATAAGAACAGATGGTCCGTCACCGACCAAAGCCCATCTGCATGCGGTGAAGCAATTTAACTCGTAACTTTATACAATAATTACAATTACTTTGTCATAACATAATATGAAGCAACATAATTTATGGTAGATATTTATGCAATGTATATCTTCTTCTTGAGGGGGGGGGGGGGGGGGGGGGGGGGGGGGGGGGGGGGGGGCTGCTAAGCACAAAAATTTGCTTAGCACAAAACAGTCTTGCTCATTAAAAACAAGTTATCAGCCAAAATTCTACGTGTTTTTCATGCTAAGCAAAAAAACAGCTGATTATCAATCAAAAACAATAAAGATCACGTGAAATTTTGGTCTGTAACCTTGTTTTTACCAAGGACAAATTTTCATGCTAAGCAAATTTTTGCGTGATCTTTATTGCTTTTCATAGATAATCAGCTGGTTGTTGTTTGCTTAGCATGAAAACACGTAAAATGTTGGCTGGTAACCTGTTTTTAATGAGCAAGACATTTTTGTGCTAAGCAAATTTTTGTGCTTATGAAATTGGCCCCTGGGCTAAATTGAGCCCTGCATTATAATGCAGGGCGCAATATGCAAAGCTGAACATAAACAATGCAGGGTATAGCAGAATACATACGTAAAATGCATGCTTAACGGGCAATAAAAATCTAATTACTACTTACTAGGTACTACGGAGGTACTGTTAATGTTGGAGAGGTTTCCGCGGGCCTGCAGCTGAAGTCGAAAACATGACCGCACGGTAAACTTTGTTTGTCGCCGGCCCTCTGTCGTCGCGTCAGTATTATAGCTACCGTGTCCATTTAAGGGGGGGGGGGGGGGGGGTTAAGACTTGCGGTGAAACAAAGAAGACACGTTTCTTACATTATTTTTGAATTTTCCTTTGTCATAACTATTAAAATCTGACATCTTGACAATTTTCTCTGTTGATTGGGATGATCAATAGATGATATTGGATGATCTAAAAAGATTGTTCAGGATACCAACTTTAAGAAGGGGTCAACTTTAAGGCATTTAAATATTATTAGGTTTATTTGTTTTTTAAATTAATTCAGGCCTAATCAACAACTGACATGACTGAGTTTATTGATGCAGCCTTCTAAAAATTCAGCGGACCAATTGCTACTTGAAATGATATATAATATATATATTATATAATGGAGATCAATGGTTATTGCCTAAAGAACTAGTTTTGCTCCAAGACCGAGCTGTTCATCTCGGTTCCGCGATCCGGAGCGCGCCGTCCGCTATCCGGGCTTATTGAGGGCGCCCTTAATTATTATATGATCTGTTGAGTATTTGTTTGGTTTGGGGAAAAAACCGGGTATTTCAGGGGGGGGGGGGGGGGGGCACCTTGAATTTGTGTTTGGGGGGGGGGGGGGGTGCACAATGAAACAAAACATAATTATTTACTCAATATTTTATTATTTTTGTTTATTGCAGCCTTTAGGCATTCAAACGGCTAAAACAACCGAATCCCACGATGCGGCACAACAATGGACAGGGGGTGGGGGTGTGGGGGTGCGGGGGGTAATGATACAAGACTTATAAGCGTTTTGTTTACAGTTTTTAATTATCAGTGAATTGTACACGGATCTTTTTCATCCGAGTATAAAACAAGTGTACAGTTTTAAAGAAACGATGAATATTTGTTATTGGGGTGTTGGTCTGCTGATAAGAACAGATGGTCCGTCACCGACCAAAGCCCATCTGCATGTGAAGCAATTTAACTCGTAACTTTATACATTAATTACAATTAATTTGTCATAACATAATATGAAGCAACATAATTTATGGTATACATTTATGCAATATATATCTTCTTCTTGAGTGGGCGGGGGGGGGGGGGGTCAGGTCGGGGTAACAATAGTCTGGATCGATTTTTTTTTTTTTCATTTTTTTTTCGTGCTGGGTATATCTAACTGCAACTTTAAACATATTATACCCGGTTCAGTGATTCCGTGTATGTTGCTGTATATACATTACTCACTGAACCGGCTATGATTTAAGATTCTGTAAGTGGCCGAGGCTCCCATCGTCCGTGCTTATGGCAGAAGCATGCTAAGGCCTATAGCCTAGGGCGAATAGTCTCTGTTAATTTTGAACACTGATCATTTTGATATTAGTGTTTCGTGGACTTATTTATTGACCGACTTGTTAGTATCACAAATTTATACTTTGGCCGTTTTCAGTTCAAGAGAACGTATTTAAAATGTAGTTTAAAATCTATTCAAAACAGGTTCAAAAATTACTCAAGTTGTGTCTGTTTTTAACTTCATAAGAAGATGACGCTATTTTATAATCCCTTCCTGTATCCGTATCGCATTTTGTATCCACTTGATCTATCGAGCTTACAGTGAGTTTGCAGTAGTTGTACGTCTAACAGTCACGTTTATAATGCCGTGAGGTTCAGAGGTGGGAATTATGATCTGAAATAAAATGAAAACAAAAATCAGATCATGTAAATAACAAAAATTTAGAAATATTTTTTTTTCGAGATAAAACAACAAATCGGGCAGATGAAATCGATTTAGGTATTACCTCTCCGGTGTTCTCCATTCCGATTTTCTGAAGGTCGGCAAAAAGGTAATGAATGTTGGGCATGTCCAATTTCACCAGGTCAACCTACATACAAAACAATTGACCATTTGCGTGTTAAAGTTGAATAATATCTGGCACACTGACTTGTTCACGCAGCTTGGCACAGTTTAACTTTAAATTCTTCAGACCAAAGAAACTGTTGTTATATCACGTGATTCTGAACAAGCCCTACGCTAGCAACCCCCTGATCTGGAATGGTCTGGTGTCTTTGTGACATTCTCAACCATTGTGAACAATGTATTAGTGCTGAACGTCTCACACAACTATGCAAGACATATGAAGCAATAATCATATGGGACGGAGAAAAAACCGTTGTGGCGATCATTGTGCTTGCGGAATGTTGTGGTTTCTGTTGACGTTTTTAATATCTCGTTAATCTGAGACCTTATAATGTAATGGCTTTGTTTACATTTATAATGTACTTTACCAGACGAAGTAGAGTAGCTGGCACTCATAAGAAAGCCCACATGTAAACCATGCGTGACGTCAATATGTGTTATAGGCTATTGTCAATCTCAATGCCGTTAATACCTTGGCTACGTTTTTCATCATCCTCTGAGTGGACTGAAAGAGGATCTCTTGAATGGAATGGGAAAATCTGCCCACGTCCGACGGTCCAGCAAACTCGTCCAAAATGGCGGTCTTACACGTCTCCCTGTGCGCAGTGCATCAAGTGCATCGAAAGACACAAGAAAAAGAAAAAAGAATGAAAAAAAATGAAAACTAACCATAACTAAAAAATATGTACAAATACTATTATCTTTGAGGCTATTTGTTGAAAAGTTTTAAAGATGTTTTTTGTAACATCAGTACAGCACTGGCTTCGTATTCTGAAAAAAAAGAATTGCAACACAAAATGAAGATATTATTTTCCAAAACGTGATACACCCCTTTTGTTCTCTTTTAGAATCCTCTTTCCTCCTAACTTCCAAGAATCAATTGCGACAGCTGCTATATGCGTAAACACAACATAAAAAAACCATAATAATGAGAAAATGAAGTTTAGAAACAGTTTGTTTTATGTTATAACCGTGCGATTTTGTGTGTGAATATATCGAGTTTTGGAACTAATTTCTTTAAATAATTTGGTTTAAACCCTATTCTATAACCTTTTAGTCAATGTGATGACTACAATTTGACGTTATTTGAAGAAATTTGACGTTAATGTATTGATTAAGAAAAGGATAACATCAATCGTAAATGTTGGGGACCCAACGATTTTTAAAACTAGCAATTTTAATTATATATATTTTTTTATATTAAAGCTTATTATATACCTGTTTAAAAACACTAATATACTGTTTATTATTATTGCATGACGCCTGTCGGTATACGGTGTACTACGCGTTGCTCATTTAATGCGATTCGAACACCTTCAGAACTTGCTTGGTTCGAATTTTGCACTGTAGTAATCTAACCTTTTTATGATTCTTTCAAAGTGTTTTCTCACGTTCATACCATGTTTTATCAAAGTCCATCCCTTTTATATCCGAGTAGCGCCACTTGGAATGGATGTTGGAGCACACGATGCGATCGTTTGTTTCCGGTAGGCTGGTGAACTTGTCATGGACGTAGCCCGCAAAACCTGATTGGGTGGTCTTCATGATTCTCATATCACTAAGCCCCGCCCACACTATGGGCGACCCTACACGGACAATATTGAGAGAGTGTAAGTAATACATATGGAAATATAATATAAAACAATTACTGTATCTATATATAAAAATTAAAAAAGTGAAACATTTTGTGAGTTGCGCATATTTACTTATACATTCAAGATGGCGGTAACCACTTAAACTACGAAAGGAAGTTATTTGTTACCTTTCTTCTCCTGCTTCACCACGCAGTATCTCTTGGCTTCCTGCGTCTGGATGAAGGCGTGCGCATGCTCCTTACCGGACTGGTCCACGATCCGCCGCCAGGGGGCGTCCTCTACTGTGATTTCGACCCACTGCACCTGGACGTACGTATCCATGAAATGCATGCAGAGGTCTAAGGCAAACTGCTCCGGAGTTGTAATCTGCAGAGAAAAGACAAAAACATAACTAGAGCTAATGTGCTTCAGGAAGCACGGATATCAGCCTAAATAGTCTTTTGTAAGGCTTGTGTGAACCGCCTCGCACTAACCACTTGGTGATGACTACCACTCCCAAATTGCAAAAGCATCTAACCAAGTTTGACTGAAATCGGCTAAAGAATGTAGAAGAAAATACATTTGATATGCTTCAATATAATGACCTCTACTGACCATTAGTTTACCAGTGGCCAAATTAATTAGATCAAGGCTGTGGGAGAAGCATTTCGTTATTTTGAAAAGAAAATGACCCCTACTGACCATTAGGTGACCAATGGCCAAATTTTGACCCCTACTGACCATTAGGTGACCATTGGCCAAATTAATTAAACCAAGACTGTGGGAGAAGAAGCATTTCGTAATTTTGAAGAAAATGACCCCTGCTGACCAATTAGGTGACCACTGGCCAAATTCTGTGAACAACTTTTACGAGTTAATTAAATCAAGGCTGTGGGAGAAGCATTTCGTTATTTTGAAGAAAATGACCCCTACTGACCATTAGGTGACCAATGGTCAAATTCTGACCCTACTGACCATTAGGTGACCATTGGCCAAATTAATTGGACCACGACTGTGGGAGAAGAAGCATTTTGTAATTTTAAAGAAAATGACCCCTGCTGACCATTGGGTGACCATTGGCCAAATTATCGGTGTACACCCTATATGAGGCTTGGTCCAGAGATATAACTGACCAAGATTGACATGAATTGGATCAAAACTTTGGGAGAAGCAGCATTTCCTAATTTTGAAGAAAATGACCCCTGCTGACCATCTGGTGACCACTGGCCAAATTCTGTGAACAACTTTTATGAGGCATGGTCCAGAGATGTAACTGGCCAAGTTTGACAATAATTGGACCAAGACTGTGGAAGAAGTAGCATTTTGTAGTTTTAAAGAAAATGACCACTAGTGACCACTAGGTGACGTTTGACCACACCTGCTGATCACTACAGATAGAACTCGGGTCAAGGAAGATCCTGTCCAAATTTGGTTGAAATCGGTCAAAGAATTTGGCAGATATTGAATTTGGCAGATTTTTTTGTGAGCGTTTGCCCGAAGAAAGAAAGAAAGAAAGAAAGAAAGAAAGAAAGAAAGAAAGAAAGAAAGAAAGAAAGAAAGGCGACGAATACAATATATCAGCCTGCTTCGCACGGCTGATATAATGACAAAACATATGAGCAAATAACCAATTTTGTTCTAGTAAAGCATTTCTTGCTTTTACTTATATCATGCTTATATAGCATTTGCAAACGTAACTTGAAACAACTTTCCCAAATGATAACTTATAACAGTCCCAACCATACTTTGAAATCATGGCAACTGGTGTGCTCTCATTTTCAAGGAAAAACATGCCAATTTTGATTTTAGTTTCCACCGTTGGCCGGCCGGCCGACCGGCCGACCATCGTCACTTTTTTCATGTATAAGCCATCTGGGGCCAATTTGACGGCGCTGCTAAGCACACGATTTTCTGCTAACAGAGCCTCCGTTTATTTCACAGAGACCGTGAGCAGTAGGCACGGCAAAAGGTAAGCTTAACCTAGCGGAAAAATTTGATTAAATCAGTGACGTAACAATAGAATTTCCATGCGCGCGCAAACGTTAGCACAAAAACGTTCGGTACTATTCGGTACTATTTCGATGAGTATTTGAGGTCAAAGATTTTTTCTGATTTATGTTAACGTGTGCGCGTCGTGCATTGATCTTCATTATATGGAGATCAATGGCGTCGTGCGACTAGTGGCGCGTTCATACGCATGCGTTAGTTATCTCGAATTGTCCTTGACCCATGCATCATTGCGCATACGCGCAGTACTTGAAATGGCCTATGGCCGTGCCCGAATTGTCTATACTAAGGCTGACAATAAACGTACGTGTAGCCGTACGTATACTGGAAGTCTGTTTCGGACATATCATATATTCCGATATTCTCTTACCCCTTTGGTTTTGGCCAGTGCATACACCTTATTCTTCTGGGAATCCGTAGGGATGACGTCTGAGTTATCCCCGACCAAGAACTCCCTGCGAGTGTTCATCCCTAGCAGCGTCTTGACCGTGATTTCCCGGATGCTGTGGACCCCGCCTTGGCGGCGGTGCTGCATGACCCGCACGCCGTGCTTGCCGAGCTGCGTTTCCTTCGAAACGAACTCAACTTGTGGACTTGTCGACATGTTTTCTTGAATTAATTTCGCCTTTTGCTTTCGCTGACTCTGTTACAAATTAAGGATGTAAAACTTACTTTAAATACATTTGCAGTGAATTTGTTGGAGATCGAAGTTGATACAACGATCATTACAATGAGCTCACGAAGACCATTAAGTTTTGTTTGTCAATAGACCCAGCAACATAATATGGGACCGAGCGACTCCCCCCTTAGTCCTCCATACCTATACACTCCCTAGACTATTGTTACCTAACGCACCTCCCCCCCCCCCGAATCATCTTCTTCGGCATCTTCGTCTTCGTCCTGCGAAGATTCAGTTTCACTTTTTTTATATACATGTATTCAAAACTTTAAATCTACGCTTTTTAAAATCGGGTTCGGAATTATATATATTTCCGCAAGATCATCGTCGATTGCAACTTCATTTATTTTAGATGCCCCTTTAGCGTGTACATGTTCTGCATGCCTCCGTAAGTTATCTTCGTCCAAAAGCTAGTATTACACTGGTGACAAGCATGGGGTTTAATCGTGTCGAGTCCTTGAAGGTTAATCTCGGTGGGGCAGAAAACGGAAGAAATCGTTTAATATAATAACTACCCAATTTGCTAATTCCTTGCTGTTCGTGCTCTTTTTACACTAGTTAATTGTGCTCCTTTTACTAATTTGTTATCTTTTTACTCATTAATGCTGTTCTTTTTACACTGTTTAGTGTTTACTCATAAATTGTTGCTCTTTTTACTCTTTTTACTCATTTGTTGCTCTTTTTACTCATTTGTTGCTCTGGCATTTGTTGCTCTCTTTTACTCATTTGTTGTTCTTGTTTACTCATTTGTTACTCAAGTTCTAATACCATACTGCGTACTGTATACTAAAGCCATGGTCTCATCCGACCCACGTAGGCGTAGCTAGGAGTCCACGTACAGATTTTGGGGTTGAGTACGTGGCCGCCCTCCACGGGTGGCCCGCCGCGCGCACTACGCAAGTAATTTCAAGCTATCTCACCACCGCGTAGCCTTCATTTTCTACGTGGACCGGACGCAGGTGATGTGACCACTCCCAGGTAGAATTTGCCCACGTAGAAAAAATGGCCACGTATGAAAATATCCTGCCCTACTAATTCCCGTTTCTTACTTTGTGCCAATGAGGCAAATGCTGCAGTCTGATTGGTCAAGAGCCCGTCAAAATGGGCGGAGTTACCTGAGTAGCTAGACGGGCATCACTATACTACGGGCAAAAAGCTGTCCGTTTTTGTCACGTGACACTGTCAGTTCGGACCTAATGATAGTCTGGTTATCAAGTTCCATACTCCAGAGAGACGATTAGGGCCTATACACATACACAGTTAGGGTAAAAACAGGTCGCACCTGTAGGCACATTTTTGAATTTTAAGGCTCGGGTGTGGAGATAACCGATTATTGAAACAAACACCTAAAATGACATGGCAGCAATAGGGACACAGGGCGAAATATATTTAAAATAGTTTACCCTTTTTCTTCATTCACGACATCTTGTCAGACGTCGTGGAATCAAACGCTTTGTTTTCACTTCGTGAAAATACGAACGATTGGCGTACACGTTCGTTTGTGCTACTGCGTGGAATTGCTCTCGGCGCTCCGTGATTTAAAAAACATACTCCCGCACCTCCAACTGAGGGCAAACAATAACGGTCATAGTATGATCCAACTCCCTCATAATATAGGTCCGACGCCTCGTAAGGCCTCGAATATTTTGGGATTCTAGATGGTCTGTGATGCAATGGAGTGAGGCATTTCCCCGGGCCACTTTCCCCTGACTTTTTGAGCCGAAAATGCGCGCACGGGAAACGTTTCTGACCGTGACGCTGCCACTATGTATAATGGGTGATCACGGCCAAACACCGAAACAATTAGAGACAATTTTAATGCAGCGAATAAAGGTATCTAGCTAGCAGTAATGTACCAACTAAATGGCCATAATTTATGTGTACGTACATGTACATGTACACGCATACATGCACATTATGTACGCGTACGCGGGCACAACCCGCACGTGCCTCAGTGTTTTTATGAATGAGAAATATCAAATTGCCCATGTACATGTGTACTTGTAAACACAATGTATTAACAATGTATGTACAAAGACTGCATGACGTTGGCTGCACAATATACAAAGACGTTAGCTAGCTGTATGCGGCATGTGCGGAGTGCTACCAAAGTTCCAATGTTTATGCTTTCATTGGCCAAAAATGTGTCCACAGAACCGATGGTTCACTCTCTATCAACTTGTGGTGATTCAATTAGTTTGTTTTCGTTTTTTCCCTTTTTGTTTTACTCAAGAAAAAAAGGGGGTTCCGGACCCCTTGGACCCCCTGTATCCGCCCTTGTTAAGGGACCCCCCCCCCCCCCCCCGACTACAACCACTTCACATCCGAAGACAATACATGAAAATGTGAAGATGGGATACCGTACAAAGCGGGTTTTAGTGAAATAACCAAAAACGCGCCCGGGTAACCCGTATTCTACCTCTAGGGCCTATATTAGCCGTATCTACCGAAGTACTCAGCGAACGAGCGAAGACATATCGAGTTTATGGGCGAATGCACTATAGCCTATATAATTGTATTCTTTTTTTGTGTTATGATAAACTTCCACACCCAACTTACCCAACGTTGTATTGCCCACTTGGAAAAGAAAAGAAAAAAGAGCTTAAGCATAATAAACGATATCGACCGTGGCTGATTGTGGCCATCATCCTTATTCTCCCACGAAAATGTTTTCATTGTTCGTTCACCGGTTGTACACATAATAAAGGCGTCGGTATTTGTGTGTAACTTATTATTTTCGACCTTCCCATTATGTTTATACTGTGTGATGCAAGTTGAACTAACCGCAACGTAGCCTCAATACGATTGTCAAACCAAACAATCAACATGATGACTAGTTGAGATTCCTCCTAAACAATGCGCATCCGGCACTAGAGACCTTCAGATTGATGTATTATTATTTCTAGTAATAGGCTATATCTTGTCTTTTGAAATGTCAGACTAAAAACCAAAGGCCGTACGTTGCTATTTAAAATTTCACTCCTACCTCACGAATGCTGTCAAAATTAAATGTATCCATTTGGGTCTATACTTGCGTCGGCCATTATTGAAAAATTAAGAACGGTGTAATTAATACATAGGTGAAAGACAATGATCAACGTTTCTTCTAAAATCATTCTAAATATTTGTTTTAATTTTCATAACTTTAAATTTATACCAATGAGCATCGAGATAATAACAGTAGGTCATATAGGGCTTTCTCTCCAGGGTATTTACATACATGTACATACACAAATATTATGCATATACCTATGTTTATTGTAAAGAGGAAAATATTTTAAAAAGGCAATTCTACTACAGAGAAAGGACCCATTTCTACAAAGATTTAAAAAAAAAATTCCTACCTGTGATATTGAGACAATGAGCGTGCCAACTGACCAGTTCGGACATCCAGGACTACAGCACTGCACGCCGCCCACCGGTTATATACAGGCCAGACCGCTGGCCAATGACCAACCCAAGGACAACGAACTCGGAGTCGTCTTGGGTCAAACCACTCGTATGACGGGGTTCGAATTTTCTCTAAAATTTACTATAGGAGACACCAAGTATACATTTGGCTCAAAAAGCCGCTTTAGCGGTTAAAATATGAAAGATATATGGAAAAGACAACACTGCAGTTACGAATTAACCACGGATGAACTGAACATTAAAAAAAGATGAAAAATAGATGAGGGGCGAAGGTTAAATCTATATAATGGCGTAACGTCTGGCGCAGGTTGGATAATATCTCGCGAAATATTTCAAACAAAATAAATCGAAGATATTCATTGATTTTTGATCCCGAAAAGGTGTAAACTCGATGAATCATGGAATGTTTTATCATTTTACTCAAGGCTGAAATCGTTATGGTTGGAAAAACAGCACAGAGTAGCAATTCATTCGTTAATTAATTGTCGCCGCAAGTTTGAAGCACGCGCGCTATCACCCTATTGGTCGAAACTTAACATTTAGCGCATGCGTACCGACAAGTTAGCGTGATATGGGTACCATCTTCTTATCACTGGCTCGCGTCTAAAATGTGACATGTTTTTCTCCTTAATTATTCAAAAAGATATAACCTCACAGCGTATTTCCAGTGGCTGGACCATCTTTGAAAGTCATCTTCAGTATTCCCGGTTACATGTACACGTAGTAAGCTTTTGCAATTAAAATAGCTGAACGTTGTTGGGAAATGGGATCTGTATCATATAGTCGGCAAAGCATATCCATAGGAAACATCACACCAACTTGTTTAGTTTTGCGCATTGCGTGGGGGGCCATGATATCAATTTAAAACACTAAAACTATTTGAAGATTTGCATGGCTGCCTCTTTAAAGACTCGAACAGATGTTGCGTCCACAATTAATGGAAAATGCATCGGGTACATTTCAACAAACTAATTCGCCGTGGGGCGTTAATACTAGTTCGACACTACATTCATATGGTTCGACACCTTACACAAATTCCTATTTTGTTTATTTCACATATATTTTGCTATTGCTTCCAGTAATTGTTTTAGTCAGGGATTGAAGATGTACAATTTGAAACTAAAGAAAAATTAGGGGCCTACGATCATTATCATAATACTCGATCAACAAAAATGTGTAAACATGTGAAAGTTTAAAAATTATTTTATGGGGGAAAAAACTAAAGAATCGTAACAAACTAATTTACTATCATTCAGTAGGCCTAAGTAAATACAAATATTTGTGACCCACTCTGCAAAAATGAGTCTGATGTGTAAATAATAGTCTTTACAGTTGGGTCAGAAAGAGCAGGAACTCTGTAGTGTAATGCATTGGTTTTTTCCTCTTTTATTGTTATATTAAAAATGTGTTTGAAAATAAATAAATGTCAGTGCTCCATTAGACGCTATGGTAAAAGAATGACAAAAACCTTTATTAAATCAAGTTTAGGGATCAAAACAATCTTTTCAATTGATCAGACCTAAAAATATAGGTATCAAAGAAAACAAACAAAATGATTTGTTGAATAAAAAAATTACCTCCGAGACAATAAAAATCACTTTACATGAAAATGTATTATGCGACATGATCGGACTCAATTTTGCAGTGGATTACATTTGTGACATCAATTTTTAAGAACAGAAACAAATGTGCACTATTTACACATTTGAAGTAGATTATGTGCCCTCTGTTTACATCTATGGCGGTATGCACAGCGTCAAGTTTTACATAAATTTGGTTTAAAGGCAATCTGACCTGCAACATCACTCCTCGACCAAATTTTATGTAAACAAAATGAGCAGTGTGCATATACGTATAGACGATGTGCCCTCTGTTTTCATCTGTATTCAAATGTGCCCGGCAGTATGCGCTCGCATCATGTTTTACATAAATTTGGTTAAGAGATGACATCAGATACTAGAGGTCACATAATTCAAAGGCGATTTGACCTGCGACGTCACTCTTTAGACAATTTTTTTGTAAAACACGATGTGTGCACATACTGCCGGGCACATTTGAATACAGATGTAAACACGTGACGTCAGAGGGCACATCGTCTATACTGACAGGCTCATTTGAGTACGAATAACAGAGGGAACATCGTCTATAATAATCTTTTTTCATTTTGACTTTTGAATATAACATTTATAAAAAGAAAGAAAAAAGAGAAATGCCATTATTTTATCTGACTTAAAAGAAACTGCATGTGCAGCACAAATAATAATTTCCGTAATTTTATGCATTCCCATACAGCAAAAAAACCAAATTTTTATATGTTAACATTTTTATAGCAAAGTAAATTTACTGTTTCCGATAAATGTGATTTTGCTAGTGTAGACGGGTTCCTCTATTGTCATTTGGACTTCAAACGTAGCGACGTACTGGTAGATGGCTCTCTCATATAATGCTTTCGAATGGATAACTTCTGCGGGCGTGTTGTAATCGTTTTTAATTTTTATCAAGGATGTTTACATTTTACGGTAACGCAGCACGCAGAGGAAATTTTCTAAAAACAACCAATGTTTCTGTTTTTCAGTAGGCCAAATCACTGCTGTGTTCACGAAAGCACTTCTTAAAGGTAGGATACACCATTTGCAGATATCGAAAATATTTACTACCGAATTATTAACAAATATCTTACTCATTTGAAAGTAAATAATGATTCTAGGCATCAAACAAAATTATTGCGCTAGATATCCTGTAATTATTCCGAAAAATATAATTTTATAAAAATTGCAAGTAAATGCTAGCGTGATAACCCAGTTGCATATAAGTTGCATAAGGAACAATTCTGCCTGATGTTGTATTAGCTACCGGTCCCTACCTTTGAAGTCCAAATGACAATATGGGGGACTGGAAACCAGTCTATTGTTAGTGTAGGTACAATGGCCTTTATTTACAGTGCCCACATTTGACCAAGAATAATGTCCTATTGTATAAACGTAGTGCAATCCCCTATCCAGCGGCTTATCCTTTGTCTGTGAAGATTCCTAGCTTTCTTTACATAGACCGGGTCGACTGGATTTGCCCCCCTGCAAAAGAGGTAAAAAATATGCAACAAAAACATTTTATAAACGAACAAATATGGAATTTATAGTAACTAGAAAAGAAATTTGGTTTCAAACATTTGTTTCATTTTTTATGTAGGACCTGTTATATTGCAAACATAAAATGCTAATTATCAAGATTGGTAACCATCTAAACTTGTGTGTGATGGAAATAGCTGGTACAGCATAGTTATTTTGTAAGCAATGTTTTCTATTAACCAGTTCGCGCCGGATGACGTATATAAACACAAGGTTTTCCCCAAATTCAAAATGGATGACGCATAAACACGCCAAGTTCAAGTTCGGAAATGTCTGTCAGCAGCGAGCAAGGCCGGAAATGCATGGGTGTGCTTCCCGGCACTATCGGCCTGAACCTGCTTCGGATTGAGTTTCGTTAAAAATAATCCCGCCTCTCGGCTCGGTGTTGTTAAAATAATCCCGGCACGAACTGGTTAAAGGAAAGTTATGCTATTATTGGTCAGTCCATTACAGTCCATTACACAATGTGTGCGAGCTCATGTTTATCATTACTGACACCATGTGTAACAAAAAAATGATTTGAAGCATTACCTCAGATCTAGATGATGGGCCCCTTCATAGATAAAGCAAACGTCCAAGTTGGCTGGATTTGGGTTGACCAGCACACCCCCATCTCGCCATGGGTCCAACGCTCCATTGCAGAAGACGATGTTGGAGGCAAACTTTATATCTGTTATAAAATAGATTGGTAACAATTCGAAATGCTTACAGCTAATACTTTTCTTCTGTCTAGTTTTCTAATTAAAAAAACCAAAACACTCATTTTTTACTGCAAATGATATGAACGAAACTGGTAAAACCAAAAATCTGGGTGTGCTACCCACAGATGCCGGCCTGAACCCGTCTCGAGTCGAGGTTTGTTTTAAGTGCAGTGCCAGTCCCATTCCTGTACACAGTTGGGTCCACAGTTGGGACCAAGGCTTGTTGTGTGATGTAATGAGAGTCAACTGCACATGGTATTTTGTGAAGTCACATTGCCTTAACTTTTCAACCTAATGTTAAATTAGGAATAAGAATATAAATTGTTTCGCACATTTTAAATTGAATTTGGGGTGGAGGGGGATTTATATATTTTGGAATTTCTAACCTTTACCCCACATCATCACGTTTAACCAGGTCGGCTTCGGGGTAACTTTCCACTTCAATTCGCAGTAAGCTTCCCTCATTTTCTCGTTGAACGGCAGTGCTGGGAACATGTCGGTTACATTATTAGAACCTGCTGGCATCGTAACCTCGGTGCAAACCTGCAGCAATTTTTTTTACAAAAAAAAAAGAAAAAAAACCTTTGGGGGCAAAATAATCTACTTTAGGGATCAAATAGTCCACTCCAGTAAACAAAATACTCATTTTTTTTAACAAGCAAATTTTTACTCAAAAACCTCACCCATTTTTTCAGAGTGGGTTCACAAATTTTAAATTTAACCCTTCCCCCCATAAAACAAAACACCTCAAAGTAACTAAAACTGTTGTTCTTTAAAAGCTCCATACCTGCCAATCCCAAGCTTTGGCGTCATTTCCAAGCCCACAACCAGTTGGATCAGCACATTCAACAAACTCTGTATCAGTGTCCGCACACTTAAGTTTGCCGCTGGTACCGTTGTAGAACAAAGCTATGGCAAAAACAATGACCCATACGACATTAACAAATCCTTTATTAATTTCATCTTGTTGTGTGTGTATTTACACTCCTAT
Organism: Crossaster papposus; assembly: GCA_037893245.1. Taxonomy (NCBI): domain Eukaryota; kingdom Metazoa; phylum Echinodermata; class Asteroidea; order Velatida; family Solasteridae; genus Crossaster; species Crossaster papposus. The sequence goes on along the minus strand of JBAIAA010000642.1, from coordinate 1,388,305 downwards.
ATGATAGGCTGATGAGGTACAATTTAGGTTTACATGAGGGTTTGAGAAAAAAAAAATTCCCCTTACAATTTTTTTTTTTGGGGGGGGGGGGGGGGTGGTTAGGGAGGTGAAGAATGAAGTGTGATTTAGATTGAAAGATGTTTTAGTCGAGCTATCTGACCATTCAATTCAAACTTTTGGAGTTATTTCTTAGTAATGCCTGTATGTACTACTCACATGCAGCATTAGCCAGCCCTTGCAAGGGGTACGGGGCATCCACTATTAGGCTACAAGAGACCTGTAGTGGAAATCAGATTTTTTTTATTTCATCAAATGACTTGCTTATCCTAAACGAGGCTCCTAAAAAAGTAATTTAAGAAATCACACAGATAATTTATAACACAAGATCCACCAGGACAGCGAAAAAGGCTTGAAACTCAGAAACAAAAGTAAAATTATCTTGTAATGTACACCATTTGCTTTAGCTGTAATTTTCAGAAATGGATGATTTTTAGGGTTAGCATTTAATTATAGCAAATATTGTTTAAAGTTGTGTTCATAGACACTTAATGTCCACAGTCGGCCGGCCATCGTTGGTACAAAAGTTCAACCTTTCTTAAAAATGACGGGACACACATTAGAAGTCGTGATGCTCCATATTTTTTTTTTTTACTTTAGGCATTTTATTACAATATTTTGTAGTTTGTTTTGTATGTTTACAATTTTAGATCATAATTAAGTCACAGAGCTGACAGTGTTATGGTAAAGACAATGGACCCTCATGAAAGCATGTATATATTTCATAACATAAATCCCCTACCCCCAATTGATCATCCCCCACAGTCTTACGTTCAATACATACTGTGGACATTAACCCTAGTCCTCAATTCTTCACCTGTTGGAAGATTGAGGACTGTTGGGGTTAAGAACATGTTTGCTATTTTACTCATTTTTCTTTCTTCCAGAAAATTTCTTCAGCCCCCAATTTTGATTCTGGGCCACTAAGGTGTTCTCTCTTTTTTTTTTTGTCTAACCCTAAACCCCACTTTCCCTCTTTTTTATAGAGAGGGCGAAACGAACTGTGGACCTGTCCTCTTCCTGCATCCTGTGGACATTTTTTTCAGCGGTCTCTAGCGAGTATGGAGGGTTCATGCAAACACTTTCTCTTCCACAGACACACTCAATTCAAAGGACAATTCACATCTCATTCATTGAGTCATTGATAAATATACTTACATTAACAGGCCAGGCAAGCATTTGGGCCATAAAACTGGTGTTATAAGGATAGTTAAGCATGGCCATGTTGGTGAAAGCGTTGCGCACCCAGCCCTGCAGGTGCGGTATCTGGGTCTTGTCTGTCAGGGCTTTACAAAGCTTAAACGTTGAGGAAATATTAAGCAGACCTGCGAAAGAACGAACCACATAGTGCTGCATTATCGATCCTGCACAGTTGAGGGAAATGATACGTGTGTGATGCACGAGGAGAATTGAAACTAAGGATAGCAACAAGAAGTGGTTAAATTATCTCCGGGCGAACATTTAATTAACCCCCCTAGCCCCTAACCCCTCCCCCCACCCCAGTTAAGCCACTGCCCGAAAGTAAAAAGTGCCCCCTCTTTAATAAAAACAAACAAAATAAGAAGCACCTTTCATTCCTTCATCTGCAAGTTTATTCATCTGAATAAATGCCTTCTTCACAGTTTCCACACAATTAGGGCCAATAGAGGGTACGTTTTTAAAGGCCTAATGCATGTAAATAAAAGTTAACATAAAAATCATTCAGGTTTCAAAGCACAATGTCTTTGACTATCTGTCTTGTGCAGAAGTACGCCATCAGAACTGGTTGAAAGAGAAAGGCTGTTGCCATTACATCTCTACCTGTATCACCACAGGAACCCGTTTATAATCCAGGATGGAGATAGGCAATTGTAGTAAAAGAGTCTCGCCCAAGAACACAAATATATACCACAGCCCATGAGTCAAACACTATTGGACCACGGCGCTCCAAAGTGCCCTCCTAGCCTCTAAAGCGCAAGTTGCCAATTTTTAAAAGACATGAAAGAGGGCAAAAAATGGGCACAGCTAGAAGTATTCTCTAAATGAGTCTTAAAAAGGAAACCGGTGCAGTTTTCCTATGTACAGGCAGTACAAGGCATATTCTAACTTACTTTTGTAACATCATCAAAGAAGTAAGTTTGGGATCCCTGTCCTGCCGAGGAGTAGATGGGTGCACTAGACGCTATGGCCCCGTCTACAACGTTGGGAAATTTGAACCGCATGTATGCGCTGAGCATGCCTCCGTAACTGCAATGTTAATGAGACTTTGAACAAATCACAAAACTATGAACCCCAAAATATCAGAAGGCTCTCAATTCCAGATGTACCTTGAATGATGATTGTCAAAAAATACAAAAAAATATCATGAAAGATGGGATTAACCCTAAACCATCCTAAATCCACCTAATTTGTTGGATTTTGCCAGATTTGTTTCTGCAGGCACATTTGAAAATGAAATTCTCTCGTTATTTTCTTCAAATGCTGGTGTGCCTGTGCTTTTAGGGGTAGCACCCTGAAAAATTGATTTTTAAATTGATTTGAAAATTTGTTATGATCGTTTAAATGAGACATCCCACACACACACACACACAAATTTGGCCTACGGCGAGTAACTAATCAATTCAAATTTTGAATTGGGAGCGTCTCGCTCGTGACGTGTTTATCCAATATCCATCATCCGTTTTGATTCTCGGAAAAAAACTTTGCATGTATTCATATCCTCCGACGCGAACTGGTTAATGAAAGGGGACATCTGAAGGTAGCACTCATGCAAAGATTTTGCTGTAATATACATTTAAGATATACATGTACAGTATGTGAATGGCCAGAGTATTTGTTTATGGGAAAAGAACAAAAGAGTGTCTGGCAACGAGGGGATAAAGATTATAATAATTGTTTAAAGCTGAAGGCTCGAATGCTTTGCGGTGAATATATTTACATGTATCTATTTACCTTCCTCCAAATGCGATCACTTTGCAGGCAGGGCACGCAAGGCTTTTTTTGAGGTGTAGGATGAGCGTAGCAAAGTCTGCCAAGGCTTGCTCAACAGTCAGCAGGCCCATGTTCTCAGTGGTAAACGACTGGTTGCCAAAAGGTAAGGAGTCTCCATAGAATCGCTAAAAGTAAAAGCAATCAACCACAATTATTGTAAGTGTGAAGAAGGTTTATTCTTTTAGTCAATTTAGTTTAGGTTGTGGAAAATTGACTTTATAAAGGTAGTATATTTGTGACCTGTCATCACAAAATGAGCGTAAAGTCGGCAAAATTAAAAATTGAGATATGGGTATTTCTAAATTCCGTGGAAACAGAGCTTTCCAATGGTATATAACACTTGGAGGTTTGATACTCAATATTTGTTTATTTTTTATTTTTTAGTCTGGAGTCTTAATACAGAGATTATGAGAAAACGGGCATTTCTTGCGAGAAATTGTGTGAAAGGCATAGTAAGGCATAGTCAAAATTGTCTCAAAAACTAATTTTGTTTTAATCTGATCGTCCTGAAAAATTGGGAATTGATTGTGGAGGATTTAGTCTTAAAAAAACCCCATATAATCTCAAAATCGACCACCCCTTCAAATTTTGACTTTGACTGGCCGTACTGGGAAATCACTCCGTGCGACTTTACGCTCATTTTGTGATGACAGGTCACATTTAGTATACAACTTTTGCTTTTGCTGTAAGTTTCGAAAATGGATGGGTTCAGGGAGTCATATTTTATTTATATGTAATTTTGTGTTCATAGATGTTGCAAAAATCAGGGGAAATTGTTGTTCTTGTAGTCTGGTTCCTTGCCCTCTTTCAGACGAAACAGCAGTTTATAGATATCAAGGAATTATTAGATTAGGAAAACAGACTAGTTGGCTTGCACCCATTTACGGATGTGTAACCGTATTGAAAATAAAATGTGGACTAACTGAATGTAATAAATTGGGGGCAGTGTTTGAAAATAATCAGGTTTTTCCAACGATTGCGGGCCAGTAATTGTTGGAAATGGATACAAATTCCACAGGATGCTTGAAACAAGGTATTTCATAATAATTTAGCAGTTTTGTTCTTTTATCTTTGCAAATTGTCTCAGACATTTAGGGTATTTATTTGCTGTCCAACTAGTAATGACTTACATGTTCAGCAAATATTAGAAGGGCATTGAACTCGGGAGCTATATCGAACATGAAACCGGTGTTCTCAAAAAACATGGTGATGGGTTCTTCGTTGCCAGTGTAGAAGAAAATGGGTCCTTTCCCGGCCTTCCAGTTCTTGTCTGTTAAATAATCATTAACACCAACATTAAGAGATTATATATTTTAATTCTGACCAGTTTGGTAAAATAAAATATCTGGAATTATTTAGACGATATTATAAATTTAACATTAGGCTACATAAAAAAAATTAATTGTTTCTCATCAGAACCTTTTTGAAAAAATGGTCCGTCAGGGCATTTTATATTTTATATTTTATAGAATAAAAATGTCGCCGAATCTTTGAAACCGGTATCTGACTAAACAACTACAGGCGCGCTGGTTTCGTTCGTGCCTACCGCATATACATACATACACGTACATGTACATGTTGATGAACCGGGCGTTGGTGGTAAGCGCTGATGTGCATTTAGCTCTGATTGGATAATTTTTGTTGCGACCTGGTTACTACTTCCGTGGCTCAGCTGCGCGGCAGAGCATGTACGCTACCCAGAATGCCGTGCGTTTTTCTACACATAAATCTATAAGCTCGTCGGGTGTTTTCCAGCGCCCAGTTAAAGTATGGGCGCCACCGCGTGCGGGGGTGAAAGCGCTAGTTGACAAAAACTTCGTTGGGACATTGCATTCTTTATCTAAATTACAAATTGTTTTCGTTGATTTACTTTCCAAAACTGACCAATGCACATTTCATATAGAATAAAAGCTCAAATAATGTTGGTAGAAACACAAAAATATAGTTAAGTCGATTTATTTTCCCGTATAATTTTGAGCACCCCAGGTTTTTTTAATGAAAGAGGCCCACAGACACCGTTCTCACTACTATTATACTCGGCTTCTCCGATCTCTTGTCCGCCGTCGATTTAGAATTTTCCGGCTTGCTTCTGCTGGAACATGTATGGCCACTAAAAACATTCACTTGGCCCGCGTGAGTTTTAACTGTTATTGCTTTCAACAGCGTGTTTTTACAGCATATACAAAATAAAAATATAAAAAATCTCAGAATTTTCGGGCGTCCGGTACATTTATATTTTGTTTATAAAATATAAAAAAATATCCACCCGGCACGAAAAATTGGCCCGGCCGCTGATGAGAAACAATCAATTTTTTGTATGTAGCCTTACCTTGAAAACCCAGCTAAATACTTTTGATATGGCATGAGTGGAAAAAGGCGAAAGTCCTATGACTGTATGAGCTTCAGTGCTGGGTTTTCCTTAGCCCCATTCTGTGGCCGTTCACTGGACTCACTCTGTATACGAAGTGAGTCCAGTATACGGCCACAGAATGGGGCTAGGTTTTCCTTAGCCCAATAAATGTGGCTCGCAAATCCAGTATTTGAGCCACTTTTTTTCCTTATTCCTTCATTGTTTTCCTAGCCCTTAATTCAAAAATTTAGATTTCAATTCAAAATTTGCAAAGTCACAATCAGCATTGGGGCACTTTCTCATTCAGCTAAATGAATTTATTTATTTATTTATTTATTTATTTATTTATTTATTCCATTTCTTTACCCAGGGTGTGCCTAAACAGTTTAAAACTGGTTTTCATTGGAGCCCTGCATACATCATTAAATAAAATAACAGTACATGTATATAAATACAACAACATTTACAGAAAGTTACAAACATAATATTTACAGACGTACAAGGATATTTACTGGAATCCAAAACATTGGTACTACTAGTTCTGATTGACGAGATAGGCGAAAACCCGCAAACAAAACCTTTTTTGGAAAAACAAAATTAGCTATGTGCATCACATAAACCGACCAACACAATAGTGCCCACGCGCACGTCGTTCGAATGCTTGTTTTTACGTCGTTCGGATGCTTGCACATACCAATGGCGGATACAACAAATCCACTACTGATGGAAATTTCCAAATTACCAGTCCGAGAGTAAGACCATGCAAATCTTTGGAAATGACCTCAGAAATATTTGTGCAGGTAGTTTTACTTTTAGTTTTAGAGTCATTAGGGCTTATCTTTATCTTTTAACAAGTATTTCAGGTTCGGTTGGTTACTATTTCAGTATTTGGATAGCTGCAAAAAGTATGGCTACTGCACAATGCAGGTACTGTGTACATTGAGAGTGATACAGAGGTAGGCTAGGTTTTCCAATTCCATCTCCCTCACCTGACACCATGTATCGTTGTTTGAAGGTTTTGTTGCCATGGCTTGCAAAGTTGAAATGATCGATTATCTGGTCAAAGTACTCGGTCTTGTCATGCTTGTACGGACGGAAAGCTTCATTTGTACTCTGACACAGAAGGAACACAAAAGAGAAGAAAGTTATTATTTCAAAATAACGAAACATCGTGGTAACTCGCTCGACCGGCCGGTCGCCCAAGACTCGAGATCGAGCTATACGTACATTCATGTGATGATGACAGACCACAAAAAACTAGCACGCATCAGCACATGACCTTTTCGGCGTGTCAGGTGATCTCTAGGGTGCATGTAGACTTGAAGACAAGTCGTTAGATAGTCGGGTTTTATCCGTGAGTTTCAGTCGAAATTCATCGGCACGGCTGGTTTAAGACTAGTAACGTGCCCAGTTGCGACAGATCTAACGACTTGATCAATACGTTCTCGCACCGTTATTCATATATGCGTGCAGCGCAATACATATGCAATGTATTTCTGCGGTGAGATCCAATGGCGCACTGGTATGCAAATGAAGACTCATCCATTCCGTTACATGGGGAGTTCTACTCAATACTTTGGGGACATGTTTCTATATCTGGTGACGTTTAACGACCAACACACTCAGCTAGGTCAATTGCGTGTTACAATAAAATGTATCATTGTGATACACTTGATTTATTTGACTTGTGTAGGCTCTATTATTACTTTTGTAATGTTACACAATACAAAGTACGAACCCTTGAAGTAATGAGAATGATCTACGTAGAAAAAGAATAGTAGCTAAACACCTCTTTTAACCGCATGTGTTGTACGAGATCTATAAAGGTGGTTTAAAAACACTGCAGGCCTAACACATGTTCGTATAGCGCACAACCGAGAAAACGAATTTAATATCACAGGAAACGAAGTTAATATCACAAAAACAATCAGGAAAATTAAGTTAAACATAAAAACACCCAAGAATGACATGTATACGCCAAGTTTGAATGTTAGGTAGACCTATTTTCGGGAAAAGATAGGAGACATTCGTGTGAGACGATGCAATGCAGTGCACGTATTTGGAAGATGTTCTAAAAAAAAATTGAAAAGTTTTTTTGGGGGGAAAGAATTCCACATCATAATCTTATGCACAAACCATAGAAAAACGAGATTTATTTGATTAAGAACATTTTTGAAAATGTTGATTTAATTTTATATCCCGACAATAAAAAGTGCAAGTTTTATGATAAAATTAAAAAGGAAACATGTCTGTGTTTTAGGAAAATGTATTTGGCACATTAATTGGTTTGTTCGTGGGGACAGTGTCCAGATTTGGAATCAACCTAATGTTTAACCAGGGTCCCAACAATTCTTGCTGGACAAGTGGACAGAAAAAATTAATTATGTGGTTTGAGCTTAAACCATAGAGCTGTATAATAAAGATATAGCTCTATGGCTTAAACTATGAACTTGAGAAACTTGAAATAAATCACAATAAAAAATACCAATCACACATGTAACTAATGACATACAAGTCACACAATGGATTAAATTTTGCTTGCTTTTATTTGGCATTGATACACTGCAGATAACATGTAATAACTACTGCCATAGTATTAATATTCTTATTATGTATTGTTTACTGATGTTATAAAACCAAAATACTAAAACGAAAACAAAATTAGCCCCCGACTTTCTATGAATTTAAAACCAAAATAAAAACTTGCGATGTCATTTTATAATAATAATTGTTCATACCATGCAAAGATACATTTGGCAGCGTTCTTCACAGGCCAAATTTTGATAGGACACCCTGTACGGCTTTAACTTCGAATTGTGAGTGTTTCTAGATATTTGTGCAATATGAACACGATATTAAAGATTTGTACAACACAATTTCTGTTTTGTATAAAACCGTGATTGAAAAGCAAAATTTGACAGGCCGGCATAACATTTGACAGGCCGGCATAACATTTCAACAGGGCGGCATAAAAATATGGCAGAACAGCGTAACATTTACACAGGGCAGGCTACCCTGCTAAAATTGATTGTGGAGGACACTGACTGGGTAAGTCTATGTCATTTTAACATCTGTATAATTTGCTTTGAATATTAACAATACAATTTTAACCAGACTTGTCGGTTTTCATGAAACACATATTCACTATACGAAAGCTGAAAAGAATATTATGTATACTTCCATGTTTCCAAGATAATTTTGTGACTGTTGCGACTGTTTTATTATCTGTACTTATATTGTTGAAACATGAAATGCCAAGATGCAGAGTTCTGCGATATTTTTACAGCACATCTAAAAAATGTGGAACACCGAGATAGCTTATCTTGGAAAATTTAGTTGGTCAATTAAGCTTCCGTAGTTTACTGATGGGTTAAACAAAATAAGTTTTGACATTCGCTGTCATCTGTTATCCCTCTGTCATATTAATGGGAGCAGTTCGTCCTGTGACTTGTGCAGCCGTATTAATAAGCTGTACAGCCTGACATCTCAGTAGCAAGAAGTGGACTTGGGTAAACCAATTAGCTGTAGTGTACAAAGAAAGAAAATATACAGGTATAAATTAAATGCCAAGGGAATAATGTTGCAACATTAGGTGGCTCTACACTTCCAGAATTGTGAGAGAAAAAACTGACCATTGCGATTTTAGGAAAATTCTACAGTACATTACATTTTATATGCACGTCAAATAGTTCATGACACAATTGTGTACACAAATTACCACCATGCATGAACCAAAGTCAACGGGACAGTCTTCGTGGAATGTGTACAACATTGATCTGAAAATACCTGTATTGTGGAATTCAATCCTTTGTAAATTGAAGGGTACCCTAGACCATGGAGGTAGGAAACACCTACCTCCATGCCTAGACCAACTGATTCTACTGTTCTTTCGAAATATTCAAGTTTTTCTCTCAGAAAGGACCACAATAATATGAACAAATCCCGCTGAAAACAAAAATAACATTTTCGCCTAGAGCAATGTTCTCCTAAATCTCACTTAAAACCGTAGTAAACAGTTCTGACATTTTCTACACTGATAGTTCACTGATCGTACAGTCTGCGAGTTTATATAATAAATTTAATTATTTACAAAAGATTTTAATGCAATTTCACCCACCATCGCTGCTGCCACTGTGTCACTCTCGACGGTCTAAGTACTACGATACGGTACGCATGCACGAACGTGCGAAGTCAACACTTCACGGCTCGCTAGCTAGCTATCCTACATGTACATGTATGTACGCTCGAATTATCCAGTTTGTAGAGATCAGTGGTACCGGGTACCAGTACAATACGCGAAGCAAAGCGTAGAATACATGCTGTATAAAACTGCTCATAAATTTGTATCCCCTCTGGAATCTGAACCAATCAGAGTGCTCGCATAGAATTCGCTAGCGATTGTCATAGGTTGTGTACAAAACTGAAAACGAATTGTCCAAGTCGGTAAATTAACTTCGAACTCTGCACATTGGGTACGAGGCAACCGCAACCTCCCCCCTGTATACCGAGTGGACCACTATTACCGACTTGGCACCAAGTCTAGGGTGCATGTGATCTCCGCATCAGAGGCTAATGTGATCTCACGATCTCATTAGCAAAGATCGTAGAGCGCTCTAGGGTCTTTGCTCATTAGCCTCTGTCATGACCTTTCTAAAAGGTCAACGCGAGGAAAATTGTCAAAATGGCGGCGCTTACCAACAGCAACACGTGTGTCGTCGATGTCAGAACTTTATGGCTTACGACGGAGCTCTAAAGGCTGTGGTTATTTCGAAAGGATAAATCGTAGGCATAAGGCTAAATGTCATCCAAAACCGTAAAATTACGAAAGAGAAAGAAACAGCGACTGAAAAAATGGTCAGTTTGTGAAAGCGTGCTGCGCTATATACGTACGTGCGTAGCTAGCAGATGTCAGACAAGTCGACCGTTGAGACAACTCGCCCGTTGAGACAACTCGCCCGTTGAGACAACTCGACCTTTGGGAGAGCTATAGCTGTACTTCGACGTTTACATTGTTTATAAACAGTTAATGTTGGGCCGACTTTCCTCATGCAATGTTGCCATACTTCTTTGTTGACAAACTGCAAATTCATTGTACCTTTACCATGTTAATGTTATTAATGCTTGCTATTTATCCTCTGTTAACAATTTAGGTGTAAGCTTAGTCCGAAAAAAACACCAAAACGGTGGCGTCCAGAAATTGTGCACACAATCGACCGAGTGCTCCCTAATTGGTCGTGGCGCAATTGAATAATTCTTGAAAAATTCAAGTTTAATATTTACGAAGTTCTTTTAATGTCAGGCTTCAGTCAATAAAAGGGTAAAATATTACTAGATTTCACAGGCGTCTGTACATTTAATGTGACAGTATTTAAAACTGGTTTTTAAATTAACATTGCAGGATTAGGAATGTTGAGGTTTAACGTCCAGTAATTATGTGAACCAAGTGCTTGTGTGTAAAGCCCCAAATTTATATTTGATGTCAAAAAATAATTAAAAATACAAAAATAATATTGCTTGTACATGTATCAAGTTGTATGAATTGGCCCCAGAATTTGTTTACTGTTTGGCATTCAAATATGGCTTCAGTTCAGTGCCACTGAATTTGTTGTTTTGTTTAAATGTTAATTGGGCCTAACCGGTTTTCTAAGGAGCATAAATACACGGCGGGTCTTTTCAAGTGCAGGAAAGAAAATCTAGTTTTATGATTGGCCATTTTTTATTAAGTATTTCCCCGCAATTCACTAACTATCTGTTGTCTTTCCTCCATGGTATATATAGCTACTTACGTTAGTTTTACGCGCGAGCTCGGAAGCCATATTGACAAATTTCCTCAAAACGCCCTCTTCGGTTGATTTTCGTCATTTCATGACAGAGGCTAATGTCGTCTGTGATTCTCTCCACCACCAGCACGCCCTCAACGACAATGTTTAAGATTTCATGTGGAAAGCTGTATGCGGTTAAGTTCCTTCTTATGCTGCGTTCCAATCGCGTCGTGTTTATCGTGTTCACCGGGAATTTCTCCATGTTCACGTACGAGTAGGTTGCATTCCAAACGCTACTCACCGTACCAATACGCACGCGCACAGTCTAGTCGTGCGGTAAGGACATTCTTTATCGCGCAAGAACTCGTACGTGAACCAACACGCATGCGCGAGTATTTCATTCGTTGATGAAGTCGTGAACATGGAGAAAAAAATTCCACCTCGAGTTCTCCACTGGTTATCATGAGTTACCAGGGGATTATGCTGCGTTCTTTGATCTTTCTATGCATAGTTTTCGTGCGGTGTCGCTAGTATTACACGACAAAATGCCTCTCATGTTTAAACCGATTATGATGCCACCCTAAACTTTGGACAAATTGGAGGATAGAATTCACTGTAATCTCATACAGTGTCTATGTGTAGTTTTCCCGCCAAAAGTCGAGGAACTCCAGCATCACATTCAAACTGCATGTATCATGGAGCGACACATCAGTGCCAACGTATAATGTATAAGACCCCGCTTGCAAATTGACTTTTAATTTCCAAATCGATTTCGATGCCACCCTGGGACTCTTACAACTACTAGATGAGGAATACATTGTTAAGATTTTTTTAATTTCTTGAACTTTCTATGCAGAGTTTTTCTGTAATTTATCGTCAAATCACGGGATCAAATTTAATACCACATACAAACGCACACAGCCTACTATTATACACAGGTATCATTATGTGTTGCTAGACGGGCTGGGCGAGTTGATAAAGTACTCATAAAAAAATGTGTTTGGGGCCCATTCGTGTTTGCTCATTATTAGTTCGGTCTGTGCTCTCTTGTTCTCGATCTCGCAGCTGGACTTAATTGGTTTATATATACAATTTTTTTAATTTTGTTTTATTGGGTTGAGTTTTCCATTTAAAAAAACCCCATTCATGTCCATGGTTTATTCTAGTCTAATTATTAAATCAATTAGTGTTGTTGGTACATTTGTACAAGAAAATGTTGTGGTTACAGCAGCCTCATTCGACCGGGAATACAATGATGTAATTTATTAACCCTAACCTTCCCAAATCCTCTAAAATTCCAAAGTACTGGTAAATGTGTGTGTAAATGGAGGCTATTACCCCTAACTCCTTAGTGTACCTTACTAGGAACTGTACACACAAGCTATATAACCCAGTTTAAAAGACTGTCAGTTTAGGGCCCATTCTAACCAACACAACCTGGTGTTGGAGTCTGATCATCTGATGAGATGATACTTAAAATCATCCGCACTGCCGACAGTGCCTGAAATACAGTATACAATCATGTACATTACCGGTACTAATGGGTGGATTTGGGGGGTTGTATTTTATAGTAAATATCGTTTAACTAACCTGTCCAAAGTTGTACAATCATGGATGCCGATCAAGAAAAACGGCGTTCGTTCATCAACCGGCGTCGGGCTGCGATTGTTATATTTTTTCCCCGCGATTTTTAAAAATATAGACCTGCGCAGTAGACCTGCGCAGTAGACCTGCGCAGTAGACCTGCGCAGTAGACCTGCGCAGTAGACCTGCGCAGTAGACCTGCGCAGTAGACCTGCGCAGTAGACCTGCGCAGTAGACCTGCGCAGTAGACCTGCGCAGTAGACCTGCGCAGTAGACCTGCGCAGTAGACCTGCGCAGTAGACCTGCGCAGTAGACCTGCGCAGTAGACCTGCGCAGTAGACCTGCGCAGTAGACCTGCGCAGTAGACCTGCGCAGTAGACCTGCGCAGTAGTTTTAAAGCCGAAAGGAAAACTCCAGAAGAAAAACCTCGGAATCCCGCTGGACTCAAATTCGGGTTACAGCGGTGGAAGAAAAGAAAGAATGAACCGCTACGCCAGCCAACCTGATGACGGTCAGTTGAAACGATCCCTTCTAGTTCTATATTGAAAAATAATTTGCAGTAAAAAACAAACATGAAACAGCTATAAAATTGGTAGTTGCGACCCGTCTTTCGTAAGCTTTGGGTTTACGAGTACATTCCATCTGCACGTCTCAGCCAAGATCAATCTTTGAGCTGGAACTTCTCCTAAGTTTAGTCCCAAGATATTAAGTCGTAAGATAAGACGAGTTAGCTAGCCTATAGCCTAGTTGTTGTTGTTGTTGTTGTTGTTGGTGTAGGTTTTGTTGGCACGTATGTCACATATAAATGTGCCCTTTGCGCCACTAGCTATGCGGCGATCGCTGGAGACTTAATCGACGCTTGCATTGTGGGTTGAGACGGTATCTGTCAGTGACGAAAAACTAAAAGAATCGATACTAGAAAATTATAGAAAGAAAAACAACGAATATAAAGAAAACCAATGGGATAATGTTTAGGGGAGACAGGGAGGCGCTCATCACCCCCAGACATAGCGCCACAAGGGATAAAGAAACACCCAATAGGCCGGTCCAGGCAGTCACTTACACCTCCCCATCACCCCCAAACATTACATAACAATATCAAGTCAATTCGAGAGGTACTCTGGAAAAATCGAAGAATGTTTAGATATTGATATTACAGTTTTTAACATAATTAATGATGTGATTGCAGTTGCGTTTTGGTCCAAGAATTTGTGTAAGGTTCATTTGGTCATTTGAAAAATTCAGTGATTTTTGGAGTGACTTAGTCGTTGACTCGTGTATTTGCAGCATTTGAGAATGAAGTGTGCAACATTGTCTGGACATGCACAGCTTTCACATAGACCATCAGGGTGTTGACCAATTCTGTACAGGAAAGTTTTCAGACCTCTACATGTTCCTAGGCGGAGTCTGTGTAAAATTATTTCTTTGGGTCGTTGCAGGCCCCAGTTAGTAAAAGATAGAGATACATCATAGCTGAAGTTGTTATTGGGATCCAAATTAGGAACGGTGGAGGCCCACTTTTCCTTGAGATGTGTTTTAAGAGTATGTTTAATTTCCGAGTCTAAGAGAGGGATACAATAGTCAACATTGTTTTTGTATGTTGCTGATTTAGCGATCTGATCCGCTTGTTCATTTCCAGGGATACCGCAGTGGCTAGGTATCCAAACGAAATTAACAATGTTACCTTGATTAAGGATATTGATAAGAGTATGACGTATATCACAAACAATTTTATGTACAGGAAAATGTTTGGAAATAGCTTGTAAGGCACTGAGGCAGTCACTAAAGATGCAGGAATAAAGGGGTTTAACATCTTCAATCCATTCCAGAGATAGAAGAATGGCAAAGAGTTCCGAGGTGAAGATAGACACTCCGTTGTTGAGTCGGGAAGCTTTAGAATATTTCAGTTGTGGGATGTGTACTCCGCAGCCTACCGTATCATGGGTAGGATTAAGTGAACCATCTGTATAAATCTGGAGACTGTTGTTCCATTTGGTGTTGATTAGTTCTAGACTAATATTTCTTTTTTCATGTATACTGTCAGTATGTGCCACGATAGAGTGGATTTCAGTTGAGATTTGAGGATTAGTATAGTGCCAGAAAGGAAAGGGGTCATTTAAAGGAAAGGTGTTCAGACCAGGATAATGGGAGATTCTTGCTTCAAAGGGGATGTAACGTGTAGAGGAATTCCATTTGTCGGCAAAATAGTGTTTTTGCCAGTTATCACGATTGAAGTGATCATTAGGGTGGTTATTTATAGAGTTAATTTTAATTCCGTAAAGATCGCTTAAAAACTGTCGACGTAATGCTAGGGGAGGATCTCCACATTCGGTTTGAAGTCTGTAAAGTGGGGTACTTTGGATGGCCCCTGTACAAATCTTTAAAGCTTGATATTGGATAGTGTCCAGATTGTGTTTGATTGTCGGGGAGGCCGAGTCGAACGCCTCACATCCGTATTCAAGGATGGGTTTTATAAGTGCCATATACAGTTGATAGAGCGTTTTGCACTCGGCTCCCCAGGAGTTGCCACAGATGCAACGCAAGATATTGAGTCTCTTTTTACATTTGGTGATAATGTTATCAATATGATTCTTCCAGGTGAGTTTATTGTCGAAAATTAGTCCTAAAAATTTCGAAGAGGAGCTCATTTTGATGGCTAAATTATAAATGTGTAAAGAAATAGGTGGGTATTTCAGTTTATTTGTGAAAAGGACAGCATTTGTTTTGGGGATGGATAGTTTAAATTCCCATTTTTCACACCATGTATTAATATTATCAAGGTTTTGTTGAATTTTCTTTTGTAAGTAAGGAATGTTTCTATTTGATTTCCAGATAGCAATATCATCAGCGTATTGCGAGACATTGACGTCGGTGACTTCTTTGACGAGATCGTTAACAGCAATGTTGAACAGAAGTGGACTAATAACACTTCCCTGGGGGACTCCGTTTTCTAAGGTTCTTTCTTCAGAAAAAAGATTGTTGATACGGACCTGGATTTTTCTGTCGCCAAGGAAGTTATTAATCCATTTAGTGATACGTCCAGATATACCCAAAGATTGCAATTTAATGATAATACCTTTCCGCCATAACATATCATATGCTTTTTCTAAATCAAGAAAAACAGCTAAAGTACTCTCTTTGTTAGAGCGGGCTTTATTAATAGAAGTTTCAAGGTTGAGTAGATGATCTTTGGTGCTTCTTCCCTTCCTGAAACCACTCTGAGATTTGGAAAGAAAGTTATGAGTTTCCATATACCAAAGAAGGCGGGAGTTCACCATACGTTCCATGATTTTACAGAATGTGGAGGTTAATGCAATGGGTCTGTAAGAAGATGTGTTAGCCGGGTCTTTTCCAGGTTTCAAGATGGGAATGAGGATTGCATCCTTCCATTGCTTAGGACAAGTAGAAGTGTGCCAGATGAAGTTGATAATAACAAGTAAAAAGTGACGAATTTTAATAGGAAGGTGTTTCAACACAATATTACTGATACCATCTTTTCCAGGAGAGGTACATTTAGAAGAATGGATGGCATGATTTAATTCCTGTATGTTAAAGGGTTCATTGATGACACTGTCATTATTATTATCAATAGTGAAGTCTTTTTCAGCTTTGTCTTTAATAGGAATAAAGGATGGGCGGTAATTATTAGTACTGCTAATTCTAGTGAAATTGTCAGAAAGTGCTTCAGCCTTTTCTCCATCGGTGATGGCGTCTGTGTTGTTGTGATGGAGGACAGGGATACTGTTGACAATGCGGGTTTTCTGGATATGTTTGATTTTATTCCAAATAATTTTAGTGTTTGTTTTGGGGTTGATGTCATTACAGAAGATTTGCCAATCTTTTCGTTTAGCGTTATTGATAGTTTTTCTTGCTGTGGCACAAGCTCTCTTGTAACTAATAAGATCAGATGGAAGGAAAGTTTTTCTGAGAGTTTTAAGGGCTTCTTTTTTGTTGAGAATAGCTTGCTGACATTCGTCGTTCCACCAAGAGGAAGGAGGTTTAGGGTGGCTGGGGTTGGTTTTAGGGATAGAATAAGTCATAGCAGTATCAATTTGGCAAAGGAAGTTGTCATACATTTTGTCGACAGTATCCGACTCATTAGGTTTAGTAATATATTGGTTACAGGCGTCCTCGAATTTGTTCCAGTCGGCTTTTTTATAGGACCATTTTGGGCTATTTCTGTAAGAGTTTTTCTGAATAGGGTGGTTGACATCAATAACTACAGGACAGTGGTCGCTTCCCCATGTATCATTAAGAACTTTCCAGTTACATTTGGCAGCTATGTTAGGTGTAACGAAGGTGATATCAATACAGGAGAGTGTACCATGTGCCGTGTCAACTCTTGTGCCCTCACCAGAGTTTACACAGACCATGTCAGTATCAATAATCACATCTTCGATGATCTTGCCATTATGGTCGAGTTTTGAACTACCCCACAAGGGGTTATGACCATTGAGGTCACCACACACTATACAAGAATGATCAGTTTTATCAAGGATATCTTTAAGAGTTTTGGTGTCTAGAATATTACATGGGTTGTAAATATTAATAATAGTAATTTTATTTTTCTGTGTATCATAGAGTTCCCCAATTTGATATTCAACAGAGTTATTATCACCTAGGGTATATTTGAAAGCAATGTCTCGTTTGGCCAAGAAAGCGCATCCTCCACCCTTACTTTTAGGATCGTTTTTATTTCTGTCATGTCTATATATGTTATAGCCAGGAAAAGTAAAATATTTGTTTTCTTTGAGCCATGTTTCCTGTATACAAATAACATCTGGTTTTTCTTTCCAAGTGTTAATGCAGTTTTTAAATTCTTTTCCATGAGCTAACAAAGACTGGGCGTTCCATTGTAAGATAAGAATCATTGTGAAAATAAGAGTCATGTTGATGTGTTTTTGGGTTTTCTTGACGATTTTTGGCTATTTGCTAGTGAGTCTGTGTTTTCTTGGGTAGAGGGTGTTTTGTCCTTCTTTTGGGATGATTTATGGTCGGTGTTTCCTTGCTTTGTATTTGATGGCGGTTGAGAAGACGTTCTTGATTTTCCTTGTTTAGTATTTGGTGTTGGCTGAGAATAAGTTAGGTGGGTGATGTGATTGACGAGAGTCTTCACTGCCAGAATTCTTTCTTCTTTATTTTTGATTGTTTCCCAAATCTGCATTGTACCAGTGAGGAGTTCGGTCAGGCTTTGTTCACTGCAAATACATTGAGTGTGTTCAGTTTGTGTTTGTGCTGTTTTTTCTGTTTGAGTGGTGGCGTCTTTAGTGGTTTTTACTGGTTGTTTTGTGGTTTGGCGTCTCGCTTCGATGGTTGGGCGTCTCGCTTCAGTGGTAGTCTTGGTGGGTTTGTTATTAGTTCTGTGTTGAGGTTCTGCGTGATTATTTGTTGGTTGAATTATAGGTGTTTGCTGGGTACCGGTACTGATAGGGTATTGCTGGGAGGGTTGCTGCATCGGGGTTTGCTGGGTGGGCTTGTCATCCTGGCGAACGCTGATGTCAGTCTTGATTACCTTTGCGGCATCGGCATAGGAAATATTGTAGGTTACTCTAAACCCTTGAATTTTCTTTTCTTGCTTTATGGTTTTACAACCTCCATATGCAGATGAGTGGCTTTCTCCACACCTACAGCATTTAACATTATCTTTTTGTTCGCATTGGTCAAAGGAATGTGGGCCCCCACATCGCACACATCGTGTCGAGCTGCGACAGTTGCTAGCTGTATGACCTAGGCGCTGGCAATTAAAGCATCTGATTACAGGGGGGATGAAAGGTTTGACAACGAATATTTCGTATCCCATTTGTATTTCTTCAGGTAGATTTGTGGTGTTGAAGGTGAGGCAGATGGATTGAGTCGCTTCTAGGATACCATTTCGTTTTCGCATTAGACGTTTGGCTTCAATCACTCCTTGTTTTTTGCATGATGATAGGATCTCATCATCTGTGATGTCTGTGGTTATGCCATAAATGACTCCTTTGCTTTGGGTTTCTGATTTTGCGTAGGAGGTTTGGACGGTCCATTGACCTAATTGGGTGATAGCCTTAAGTTTTGTGGCTTGTGCTGGGGTGTAGCATCTTGCGGTGATTCCTCCTCGGTTGTTTTTGGACACACTCTTGATGAGGTCCTTCCCTATTTTACTGAGGGCGTTAGCGATTTTGATAGGGTTTATTCTGGCTAATTTAACATCCGGGGAGTTTATGATAATAATTGTGGGTTGTTTGATGTTTGGAACATAGCGGCGTTTTGTGGGTTGTTCATCAGGGGAGTCATTTTCTGATTCTGAATATACATCATTATAGTGCCAGCTGGATTTAGACCTTTTCCTATTTTGTGTCTGAGGTGTGTCATTTTGAGCTTGACTTATTAGTATGTCAAGAGTTGAGCGTGGTTGGTCAAGTACTTCCTGATCATTGGCCTCCATGGGAGTATGTTGAGACATTTGATCCCAAGATGTTTCATTGCTAGATTCATCCGGATCATCGTCCATATTGGACGATTTTCCGATTACAGGACAGAGAAAGGAAAGCAAGTAAAAAGTACCTCTCGAATAAACTGATATTGCTTACCCAAAAAAACCAGAAGAACCGAGGATGTTCAGAAAGCCAAACACCCCAAGAAGGGCGCGGTTTTTGAATTTCCCGCCACTGACAAAAAAAAAACACGTCCGTCCACTCTGCTCGCGTGACCAAGCCTCCCTATAGCCTAGGCTAGCTTGCCCCAGATATATAGGACCGCTAACGATTCAGGACGCCACCAGCGTTAAATCGAGCACAAACTGCAGTTTGTGCTCGATTTAACGCTGGTGGCGTCCTGAATCGTACCGGTACCGCGACTTCGCGAGCATTATGCGAATTTTCGCGTTGTATTTGTATCGTATTCGGTAATCATGGTAATGTGAATGTGTGCATAAGAAAAACATTCACTCTTGAGGAAGAATGATACATGGAGCAAAGCTGGAAAATCTCGATCATTGAGAGAAATGGCCGACGGATATGACATTGTTCCTCCCTTACCCCCGAGATACCGCTTCAGAGACCTCGTACTTGGCGACTATCTTGGCGAGGAAGAAGGCAGGTAGGATTATATCATGGCTCGAAGGCGCCCACGTTGACCATGTTGTTGTTGACTGTTGATTCCGTTGTGTTGTGCAAAATGTTGTACTTAGTTGTAGGGCCATGTTTATTGTAACACTGTGACAGAGTACAGTCGTTTTCCCTAGTTCTGCTGAATTGTAGTTCCGGATAACTAAAATACAAACAAAGCCTAGGCTATCCACCCATTCCTGATAATTCAAGCAATTACCCTACATGTACCTTTAATGTGGACTGTAAGCTTCTTTTGAATTTGAATATATGCCTTGTTGTAATCTACAGTCGTATTAACTCTTTCTATATTTTATAAATTTTGTAAGCACTTTTGCTGCTTCAAACAATAAAAATGACAAATTTTCTTTTGGCATATCCTTAGTTTTAATCTAGACAGGTATCTTTTTTTTCCCAGGATTATTTCTAAACAGCCTACTTATCAAATCAACACTAGGTAAACCCAAATTCAATTATGATTTATAAAACTTTGTTAACTTTGAATCACCCTGAATATCTTCAGCTGACAACCATCTCCTGTGGCACTTTATTTATTTATTTGTTGTTTTATTTAACCAGGGTGGCCTTATCAGTTAAAAAACTGCTTTCCAAAAGGGCCCTGCATACATGTAAAACCTATAGTATTTAAAACAGAAATGGAAATAAAACAACACCAAAAATCTAAAATTTAAATCTAAAATTTAAATTTAAAATTTAATTTAACATTTTAAATTAACATTAAAATTAACATTCAAATAAAAATAAAAAAGACCATAGAGAAAAATATACTATTAGATCCAAAGACTATTCCAATAAATACAAACAAATACAATGATGAAACATAATTATAGCAAACAAAATTCATATAAAATACGAATTTGAATATATGCAAGACAATAAGAACAAATATTAAAATACATATAAAAACAATGACAGTAAAGAAAGAACAGGACAAATAAAAAACATCAATGAACAAGAAATAAAAATGAATAAAGGACAAGGCTTAATTAATAAACATTGGTTTTCGATAAGTAAAATCTAGAGACAAAATGAACTTAAAAGATATAAAAATAAAGTTGCCAGCAAAGTTAATTTAAAAGAGGTTTGGACAGCAGTTGTTTGGGGGTAATCAACAATCAATTGGAGTATTTGTGTTTCACGGATTGTGCCATCCAGGTTCCTTTGCACGTCTTTAACCCTAAATCCCTAGGGTGTGTGCAAAATCATATTGATTTTAGAGGATTTGGGAGGGTTAGGGTTAAGAAGCAGCTAGAAAAACAGACGACCCCCAACAGTCATTGATTTTTGGGGTTTCCGTGTTGATTTTCTTCAAGGAATTGCAATGCAAACTCAAGCGATTGTATAGCTCGCAATATTAGAAATAAGAGGCCAATTTAGTTTTATCAATCTTAAAATTTAAAGGTATGATACACCATTGGTAATTGCTTGAATTATCAGGAATAGGTGGATTTGGGGTTGTTGTATTTTATAGTAAATATTGTTTAAATATTTATTGTTTGATTATTGTTTTACAATCATGGATGCCAAAAACAATAACAAGAACAACTTCGTTTTCAACCGTTCAATAAAATGAAGTAAGTAAAAATACAAACAAATAAAATGTTGAAGTAGTGAGAGTTTCACATACACTGCCTAGTTGGGGTACATACACGTACATTGCCAAAGGATATGGCACTGTTTTGTTTGGGAGTTTTATTTAAAAAGTTTGATATGATTCACGGATGCCAGTGTATCAAGTTTGACACCAGTCTCATAACATTGGCCGCATAGTCCCATACTCTCTATGTACTTGTTAAAATCATCCGCTCTTGCTATCACAAAGATGACAGTTGAAATGATTGAATATCAATTACTCTGTAGTGCGGTGCATTCTGCAGTGTTGTGTAGCACACATTTTTGTCCCATTCAACATCTGTTTTCGCATTTATGCCAATTCATCCTCGATCCAAAATCTTCCAAAACTGCCAGGAGGATTTTGGAGGCTTAGGGTTAATTAATTTAATGAAATTAAAAGCCATAGTAAAAATGCTGTGTGCAGTACGTATAATGCATGCCGTATTATGATGTACACAGATTCTCGGTCATTAATATAGAAGGATATTGCAGTTCCGACACTGAATTTTGTAAGATTATACTTTTGCAAGCTACTGGTAATATTTTGCGATTTGTATCAGACAGCAGCAGTCTTATAATTAGGTTGTTGGCAAATCCTGAGTGACAACCTGAAGTAATCATGTACATGTACATTTATATATGTACTACGTAGGTTTAAATCCATTAGGCTTTTGTCTGTCAAAACCTCATAATTTAATCAGACAATATTGCCCAGTGGTGACACCAAAAAAAAATAGTACAGTTGTACAATTACAAATGTTATTATCGAAAGCTAGAACCAGGGCGAGAGCTAAAAATTTAATATTACCCTACTTTTCTTCCTTTTTGGAATTGTAAGGCTGTGTGTTTTCCATCCCTGCATTTTCAACTAGTCGTGCGTGTGTTTTACATTATTTGTTTCCAGGGACCGATTTCACAAAACTCGTCTTAGTTATTATACTGGGTGTACCAGTACAAAACTAGACCCGTTACATATACATGTGTACCGGTACACTGAACCAAACACACTCAACAAGCAGAAAAGACCCAATGCAAAAAATACTACAAATACATTTTGGGTTAAAGTACTTACAGTACCCAAATACACACAAAATAATAAATGGTATAACTAGTATTCTTACTTAGCCAGTATCTACATGTACATGTATACTGCTTTTACACCCTAATTATCAGTCGCAGAGAAAGTCAGTACTACAACATTAAACATACTAAGTACAATAGTGTTCTAGTTAACTACTAAATTCTTTAGCCCAAAGTAATGCCTAGGATGGTGGGGATAATAACATTTTAATATTATTATAATTTTTTGTTCTCGAAGCCTGTTTATAGCCTGTTAATTTTGTTTAAATGGTAATTTGTGTTTAGTGTACAGTATACAGTACAGTATGTACTGTATACTGTATTTGGGGTAATCTGATTTAAAAAGTATATGAGTACCTATCCTTAGTGAATTGGTCTTCAATTTATTTTTTCTTACAAAGTGTATTTTTTTAAGTAATGTTGACTGTAAGCTTCTTGATTAATACACGTACAAATAATTTTTTTCAATAAATATCCAAAAAAGATAAGGAATTTGGGTAAAATTTTCGTATACAAAACAATAAAACTTGGTGCGTGCAAAGAATTTTAAAATGATAACAAAACTTAATTTGTTTATGTAGACATTCACTAGCACAAAATGTTCAATGTATCCACTGAAGACCTCCATGTTTATACTGAAACCTAGCAGAGAGTACAGCATAGTAAAAAGGTTCTGCTCTCCATTCTTCATTAGTCTTGGCATATTGCAGGTTATGATAATAATAACAACATTGTGCCAAAAGGTGCCACATTCACTGTGCAGCATGCCTCATACAAGGCTGCACCATGCATTCATCTGATAAATAAATTGTCTGATCTTTCTCTCATTAATATGTCATCAATGTGTCCGTGATGCAGAAAATTGGTTTTGCCATGATTAATAAGCTGACTGGCAAAAAGGTTTGGCACGCGCCCAAGGTGAACTATTGCTTAACAGGTATAATGATTATCTCACTAATAATAAACTTACTTTTGTGTACATGTACCGGTATGTACTGGTACATGTAACAGTACGTATGGATGGGGTAATGATACCGGTTGATAAGTACAGTAGTATTCATAAATACCAGTACCTCAGACCAAAAAAAACCATTCAGATTGTTTGAGAGCCTGTCACGTGGCCGGTTTTAAACGTTTTTTACACTTTTCCGATGTCACATGAAATTTGGACGTCCGTGAAATTTGGCCGCCTTACTATTTCAATGGTTAAAACCTGCATACCTATTACATACATACATACATCCATGTACATGTACTACAAATGAGTCCGTATTTTAGAGTCATTAATGCTGTACCGGCAGCTTGCGTTCCGCGTAACATCGCATGCCTCTCGGACCGATCATGCAAGCGAGGATATTTGGGAAACATACCATAATATACCATAATAATCATTAAAAACTGATATTTAAAAAAAAATTGTTTTGACATCTTTTACTCGAAAGATATGGTATTTATATGAATGAGAATAAATATGTGTTTGGCCGGTATTAAACGTACGTTTCAAACCGGTTCATATGGGCCTGAACATTGTTAATGCCCTCGTCTTCGGCTCAAGCATTAACGAGTTGAGGCCCATAAGTAGGTTGTAAAAGTACGTTTGAAACTGGCCAACCACAATTTATTCCCTTATTATTATTATTATTATTATTATTATTTTATTTAATTTATTTATTTTGGGGGGAGGGGGGGGGGGGGGGGGGGGAGGCGAGGGGGGGGGGGGGGGGGGGGGGGGGGAGGCGAGGGGGGGAGGCGAGGGGGGGGGAGGAGGCGAGGGGGAGGCGAGGGGGGGGGAGGAGGCGAGGGGGGGAGGGGGGAGGAGGCGAGGGAGGGGGGGGGGAGGAGGCGAGGGGGGGAGGGGGGGAGGAGGCGAGGGGGGGGGGGAGGAGGCGAGGGGGGGGGAGGCGAGGAGGCGAGGGAGGGGGGGGAGGGGGGGGGGGGGGAGGCGAGGAGGCGAGGGGGAGGGGGAGGCGAGGGGGGAGGGGGAGGCGAGGGGGGAGGGGAGGCGAGGCGGGAGGGGGAGGCGAGACGGAGGCGAGACGGAGGCGAGGCAGAAGATTTGAACCAACATGGATATGAATGTCAATGGATGCCTCAACCCTGCATTTAACCCTAGCACTTTCGGAATCCATGTAACATGGTGTCAAGCGACCAGCTGACACCTCAATACGCGTGCGTTCTTATCCAGATTAACCTGCGACCCATAATTGTAGTGCCTAGTGCCTACACATGCGCAGTTGGAATACCAAACTGGCTGTTAGAGTATTTCATGGCTGTTAATGGTTTTTCACTTGAAATTTTTTGATGCAAACATTTGGGACAAAAGATAATAATTTCTGTATAATTTTTGACATTCAAATAAACAGCACTTTTTAAATTTTGATAATAAATCCAAACAAACATTTCAGACTTGAATTTGTTTTTTTCTCAAAACAAAGCAAGTGTCCACAGTGTGGCTTTGCATGGAAGCACAGGAACAAGCACCTGTTCAATCCCCCAAGCATTGCCAGGTGTATGCGATCAGCAGATGATTACCCGCTAATTGGTCATGGCATTTGATGCTCCAAGGATTAATCAGTCAACTGATTAAAATGCTCGATTTACTGTCATTCTGAAACCTAAGCACGGAATGGTTGGCTAGGTACATCTGCCCCAATGTGAGGCCTTCAATATCGGAGAGAGAGAGAGATATTGTACCACCTGTTTTGTGTAAGTTTCTCTTCATATCTTGTTCCTAAAACAGCGAAAATTCCTGGCAGTTGCTGACAGTTTTAGTTTAATAGTTTGACATGTTTGAATTCCATAATTCGGGTTGGATTTTTGAAGCCAGATATTCAAAACCTACAGTACCTTGACAAAATACAAAATCCTTCATTTTTTTCTTTCTTAAATAAATCTTACAAACTACAAACTATCAATAAATGTGTCAAATTTAAGAAACAGCTACATTTTTCATTTGAGCAGTGTGCCAATGAGAATGACACAATGGGAGTGTGTTTTAGTTTAAAAACAACAAACAATCAAATATAGTTCTGCTTCCATTACATGGCATTTGAATTGAAAATAGGGTACATGTACTGTGTACCGGTATTTTACGTATGCAGGTAAAAAAAAATTATTCTTTTTTGTTGGCAATTTTTGTGTGTTGATCATACCGGTACATAATGTGTCTGTATTAAGCCAAGGGTAAAAGGTACCGAAGTTAATGTTGGTTTTTTGTTTTGTTTTGTTTTTTTCATTTTTTTCACCCCCCCAAAAAAGTAGGGTAGGGGCTGTCAAAATAGGGTGTAGAGTACATGTACATGTAGGGTAATCGGAAGCAGAAGTAATTATCTTTTTGGGGCCCGAAGCTACCCGCAGTACATATATATGTATGAGTAGAGAATATAAGGCTTGATTTTGCGATTCGTTGATAACATATTTTCCCTGGGAGTCCCTGCATCGGTGGCACGACCGACCTGCTTTGCATACATGCCGGGGAGCTAGCTGTCCCATCGGGTGAAGCGGACCTCTCCCTAATATGCCGACATTGATGTCGACTCAAGTACATCTACATGTATGCTGGCGTCCCCCTGTGATATTAACCGGTCCGGAATTAATGCATACATTGAGGAAATCCCTGCGGAATCTGCATGGCATTTGGCCGTACAGGAGGAGATTTTAAAGTGCAGGTGCACGTACAATGCCCTCCGTACACACGGCGCAATTTAGAGTCTTTAGAAACAGCTTCCCGTCAAACAAATGAAAACAGAATATTGAGTCGATGTGCAACTGAAGTTGAACTTTGCACCATCAATTTCCAGTACCATAACTCAGATTTCAAATGTACACTTAATTATTACTGTTTGGTTTTAATATTGATATTCTGCAAGTATAAGGCTATAGAAATCACAAATTAAATGTCTATAATAATTTTTGCAAAGTACCGGTACTTGCATCCATCTACAATCTGCATTGCATTGGATTGCATATTTTATTTTAATTTGTATCAATATTTTGGTGGTGAATGCGCTATTGCCAGTACATTTATTACCCCGTTTATCAGGCCATGGACCATTTAATAGATCAGGCCATTTCCTGGCATGAACAAAAAAGTGATGAATTATGATGGACTCGGTCCAGGAGGCTTGATGCAGTTCCAACGCAATTTATGATCCAGTAGTAGTGTTGTCATACTGGTACATGTACATACTACCGTACATTAACATCGCTTCAATGGTGGTTCCATCAGCCAATATAAAGAAAATTAACTGATGGGTTTTGCCGAATTTATTTCAGTACCCCCCGCAGAGGCAGAACCCCTTAGGGAGTTAGGGTTAAAATTAGGATACACAATTTGCAGATATCGAAAACATGCTTACTCCCGAATTATTAAGAAATATCTTACTAATTTGAAAGTAAATAATGATTCTAGGCATCCAGCAAAATGATTCCGCTAGATATCCTGTAATTGTCCCCAAAAAATGTAATTTTATAAAAACAAATTCTCGAAAAAAACACAAGAACAACGAGAACAACTGCCCAACGCCTGTTGAAAACAAACGCCGTTTTTCTTGCTTTTTTCCTCGGGCCCCATGATTGTCAAACTTCGGACAGGTCAGTTACACGATATTTACTATAAATTACAACCAAACCCCCAAAAATCCACCCATTCCTGATAATTCAAGCAATTACCAATGGTGTATCCTACGATGTACATTTGTACAGATTTAGCCGAGTAGAACTCTGTGTCCAACAACTAATTCTCTGTAACCAGAGATTCAATGCATAACATGTTTATATTTATGCAGTGTTTTCCTGGCAAAGTCCCCTCAATTAGCGAGGGATTCACTGCCAGTCCACTATCCTTTGATGTTTCTTTTTTATGTGGAAGGCTCCCTGGCCGTCTCTGGCCATTTGTCAATGCCATCGTGGCAAAACCAATTTCCGTCCTCCATCACCCTGATACTGCTACGGTATATCACTTTGAGTATCACCTAAGATTTGTCACAGGTTATTCGGAGTTGTCCTTTTGGGTTCAACTCGTGACTCCCTTATAACTTGTATTAGCATTATAACATTTCAAAATAGACTTTAAAGGTAGGATACACCAATGACCATTTGCAGATATCGAAAATATTTAGTACCGAATTATTAAGAATATCTTACTCATCTAAAAATAAATAATGATTCTAGGCATCCAGCAAAATTATTGCGCTAGATATCCTGTAATTATTCTGAAAAATATTTTTTTTTCTAAGAATAACTGCTCAACGCCGATTGAAAACAAACGCTGTTTTTCAATGCTTTTCTCGGCATCCATGATTGTACAACTTCAGTTAAACGATAATTACTATAAAATACAATCCCCCAAATCCACCCATTAATAATAATTCAAGCAATTACCAATGGTGTATACTACCTTGAATGCGTAATGTTTACAAAATATTGTTTTGTGTGCTTGGCAAAAATGCAAAATGTATGAATCTTCCAAAACTGACCTAAATACACTCACAATGCAGGCAAGGGCACTAATAAGATTTTTCCCACCAGTGCAGGATGTGCACAGTACAGGAAAAATTCGAATGCAATATGTTTTTCCATGTTTTTCCATGTACATTTAGCATTGAGTACCGGTATCGGTAAAACACGTATTCCCAAACCAACAGAAGTTTATTTTGTTGGCCTTTCAAAAAAATGTATTACTAATTAACATGCATTTTAAGGAATCTTCCGAGAGAAAATTCCATCCTAAATGATTGGTTTTTTTTTTACATATAACAGCAGAAAATTGACAGAAATAGTTTTTCTTATTAAATGTAAAGTAAATTACCACAGAATTGTTTTTTTTTTTTTTTTTTAAAGGAAACTTGTAACAAGTATGTACATATTGTGAAAACCTGTGCATTGAGGACATTTCCATGGACTGAGATGTTAGTACAGTGTGTACGTGCTTTGCAGTAAAAAAAATTACATGATTTTGTGTGGTGCGAAATACGATGCGCGAGTCGACACGAAGGTTCTGCCTTTCACTATTGTATTTCATGAAACTGATACGTACCCACTATATCATGACAGCTATCATATGTACGGTATACCCATCAATACTTTAAGCAAAGGTGACGGTAGTACATACATTTGTTGAAGGGTCTTGGTCATACATTTTATTTGCAAAAAATCTCATATTTTTGCATACAGAAAATCTTGGGAAAGATCTTGCAGCATACATTGTAGGTCACAGCTACCGGTATTTTAAGGCTTTCAAGTAGGGTATTCCGACTTTTCTGACCTTACTCCTATTTGTCCTCCTCTTTTTCTTTTTTGTCCAACAACTCCGAAATATTGAAATCTCATATTGAATATTATTTTTTATAACGGTGTAACACACTGTAAATCACACAATAGAGGGATTTGGCACAGGAGAACTACATAACTGTTCTTCAAGAGAATACCCAGCACGATACACAAGGATAGAACAACAACAACAACAACAACAACAACAACAACAACAACAACAACTCAAATTAATACAAAAAGATCTTGGAAATTTTGCATTGTATGGTTTTGTTTACCCTTATTTTCTGTATTAAAAAAATATACATTGGCCTTAACCCTAACAATCCCCATTCAGTCAAACTCGCACCAGATTTTTGTTTTGGATCTTTTAGCATGGGTACTGAACCTTTTTCAACAGTTTGTGTACATACACAGTTTGCCATATGGTGTTGGGATTTGTCAGGATGGGTATGGTTCCTAGTAAATTACACGATGGAGTTAGGGTTAAAAATGGCACTTTCACGATACAACCTAAACTTGGCACCTCTCTAAGAGCGTAATAATGCACCGAGGACTCCATCTCGTCTAATTGCAGAACTGTCTCGGTCAACAACCCTTCCTGCTAATTCTCTTTGACTACATTCGCAGCAAAAACATTCGCCACATCTCATCTCATCACTGCTAAAACAAATAGCGAGAGCCGGTGCTCCGCCAAGCATAGCGACATTTGCTTATTAGGGAACAATTGTAGGGCTTGTTGACATGGCAACCAAGATAGATGAGTCAACTGTGTCTCAATTGAAAGCTTGGCAGTGCATGTATTCGCATTTTTGTATCACTGTGGAGACATGGCTTTGTTCTCGTGTACAAAATGGTTAGAAAGTCGAGCACGTTTTTCAAAATGCTCCCATTTTAACCATAATTTTTTTCCTGGGTTGAAATTTCGACCCAATATACCCTATATTATACCCTAACCCAAACACTAACCCTAACCCACATCTTAATCCTAGTTTTTTAGTAATTTAAGTAAAATCCAAAAATCTAATTTGTGAAATTCCCAAATGGAGACCTATTCATCTATAGAAATTTACCCTCCGGAGACGTTTTGTCTCCATTGTACACATTGTGTTCATGTCTCCAGAGGGTACCGTATTTCGGAACAGCGGCGCGTGTTCGTGCATATGCTGCGGTCAGTGTATTGTGCATACACATGTACTGGGTACATAATAATAATCTGTACTGTTAACACGTCGCTTGTCTGAAGTCATTGACTGGCTAACACTGTGAGGACCGAAGACGTGAAGACCTTTTGTTGGAACGAAAAACATGAAAAGTACAAGTGGTCTCCTTTTCACGTACGGTAATACAAAAAGTGATAATGGAGCCTATTATTGTTTACGTTTTTTATTTAACCAGTTCGCGCCGGATGACGTATATAAACGCAAAAATTTCCCCAAATTTAAAACGGATGACGCATAAACACGCCAAGTTCAAGTTCGGAAATGTATGTCAGCAGCGCGCAAGGCCGGAAATGCGTGGGTGTGCTTCCCAGCACTATCAGCCTGAACCCGCTTCAGATCGAGTTTCGTTAAAAATAATCCCGCCCGTCGGCTCGGTGATGTTAAAATAATCCCGGCGCGAACTGGTTAACAACAGATTTTCACGTCTTCGGGGCCTCAGTGTTAGTGGCTGAATACAAAAACCCCAACATCCGTAAACTACAGTAAAAGATCCAAAATCACGAATGACGCAGATAGCGCAGTGTGGATCTTTCTTTCGTTTGTAAACATTAAGTGCCATTTTGTTTGGGCTCCCACAAGGGCCTAAATTTCCTAGCGTGTGGCTATACTGTTTGTAGCGGACATCAAACAATCGTCAAACGCCTTCACCAAGGAACCGTACTACAGAATCTCAAATGTCCGGTTCAAAGGAATCTAACCTAATTGTTTTTGAGAAAAGGAAAACAAAAACAGGTTGATTAAATTAGACTGGACACGGCAGATATTTTGAGGCATGCATGTACATCAGCCATAAATAATCTCTAATGCAGATGATGTATAATACATGTACACGTGCAGACAGCACCAAACACAAATTTTGTGTTTTATAAGGCTGCAGTTATAATAAAATGCATTGGTGGGACATGGACCAGCATGACTAGCATCAGGATTAGCAGCTATATTTTTGAAAGTCGCAATTTTGACCCCAAAATAATACCATGTAACACAAAAATGGCAAAGTTTGTGTGGGATGGTTGTATGGACGATTATGTAAATATTCTTGCTTTTAAATACTTATTCCGGTACACACCGTTTTGTTTTTGTAGCCCAATAAAAAGGGTAAATATTAGTTTTAATCAGTACATGTAACTCACATTTGCCTGCTGTCAGTGGCAAGGACAGTTTAAATTGTTTTAAGAATACATTTTAATAGAATGCAAATCTTAAAATAACTGAAAAAGTCCCATGTGTGCATTATATATCAACTAGTTTCACCTTTAAGATTTACAGGTTAATAACCTGTATATTGTTACAATAGATGATTGAAACATGCACATTATGTACAAAACTTCATCCCTGGCCAACAATTGACCTGCAAATTACTGTGTGTACAGGTGCTTAATTAACTCCTCGCTGAATAGAAAAATCGATTGTGGCGTGTTATGACCGATCGGTTATTAAGAGCTCTGGTGTTTCTGATCAGGAGAGTGTGGGTTTAAGTCTTGGTCTTGACACGTGTGTCCTTAAGCAAGGCACCTAACCACTATTGTCTCGTGTGTTGTGTAATGCACGTAAAAGAACCCAGTTTCTCAAATTTGTATTCTTGTGGAGACATCTCTTTGTTCTCCTGTACAAAATGGTTTATAAAGTCGAGCACGTTTTTCAAAATTCTCCTATTTCAACCACAATTAATTTTCTGGGTTGAAATTTCGACCCAATATACCCTATATTATACTCTAACCCAAACACTAACTCTAACCCACATCCTAACCCTGGTTTTGAGTAATTTGAGTAAAATCAAAAAATTTATTTCTTGAAATTTCTTGTGGAGACCTATTTATCTATAGAAATTACCCTGTGGAGACCTTTTGTCTCTCATTGTCACTATTGTGTTCAGGTCTCCACAGGGTACCGAATTTAGAAACCCATCAACACTTATCACAGTGTTCCTGGCAGTGGCTGCAATGTGCGCCGCCGCAGCTTGTAAAAAACCTCTTACAAAGGTGCTACATAATGGGTCTCATAATATATTCTTATAAAATATTCTCATAAACTTTATTAACCTGTCTTTAAAAAAATCACAGGTTTGAGTGCCTCGAGTACCAGTTTTGGAAGGTACCGGTATTTGAACAAGTCAAAACAGCTGTCATCGTTCATCATTTACACTCGCTCTCTAATAAAAAAAAATGTCGACTTAATTTTTTTTTACAAATGTGATGTTTGAATTCTAAAATGAGTTCACACGCGTGCTAATATCTGTTTTGTTAACTAATTTACTACCCCTCAAATAGTCTTATTTCTTACGTCAAAAGAAAAAATGGCTGCATCCGATACTCTTGTCTTTAGCTGGATGTATTGTCTAGGTGTTGGCCCATTACAATTA
Organism: Crossaster papposus; assembly: GCA_037893245.1. Classification (NCBI taxonomy): domain Eukaryota; kingdom Metazoa; phylum Echinodermata; class Asteroidea; order Velatida; family Solasteridae; genus Crossaster; species Crossaster papposus. The sequence continues at coordinate 1,355,930 of JBAIAA010000642.1, read as the reverse complement.
AACTTGAGCAGGCTGACATTGGACGTAGCTGTACAGTGTACAATGAGCTCTGGAAGCCTGGTTTGGACACGTCTATGGTACATGTATGTTAGTAAAAAACAAAAGGATTATTAAGGTGTAGAGAATTTCGGGAAAATTGTAATTTGGCATTTTATTTGCCAGTAATAATTTTTCAAGTATTTTACTAATGATAATATTTGTATTCACGTAAATCTAAGTGTTACAAACTTACAGCACATGCCACGTACCAGTTACATGTGTATGCATGAATAGTGAAGGGTTTGAAACAAAAAGCAAGAGAAAAACAGTTGTCCAGTTTAGCGTTGCATCGTAAGTGTCATTTTTTATTTAGTTGAACCAGTTACCGGTAGTAGGCACGCACACATGTACACAACGTCGTGAACCACATAACGATCGAGGCTCGATATTGTGTTTTCCTTTATTCCTTTGTTATACCCAATCCCCATTGCTTTGCGCTTGCACCGTCGATCGAGGACCGAATTTTTCCATTCATACCGCCGACCGAGGGGCTTTTGTTCCCTTTGTTCTCTTTTGTGTCTCGCCCCTCAGTCGTTATGTGGTGCCGGAACATGTACACAGTGTGCGATAGTGGTGCGATTTTAGTTCAAAGCGTGTTTTGTAGCCCAATTGGTCGATTCCAGGACATACATGTAGTGCCCCTTTAATGAAAGAGCCAATCTATAATGATGCTCGGCAACAAGGGTCGCCTGCAATCAGTTGCCATGGCGGCGGCTTTTAGTATCTAGAATGTATAGGCTAGGATGATGACAGCCTTCCATCTAGGGGAAAAGAACGATACTGTCCTTGCTGTTTGATAACCGAATGCAATCTAAAAAAGGAAATTAGACAATTATACAATATTTTTTTCCTTGGGGGAAGTGGGGGGAGGTGGGGGGGGGGGGGAGGCTTCAAAGTGAGAGCAGTCTCTGTAAGGGATGTTTGCACTCTGCATCAAATGTTAATATATAGGATGGCCCTAAAAAATGATATACCTAAACAGACAAGCATCCCTCCACTCTCCCAAGGCCAAAACTACCTACTTTACTGGTATATTTAAGGATACAAAAAAAGTGTCATGATATCTCTATTTGTGCTAGTACAGTGTGGTTATCTCCATCCCCTGTACATGTGTTTTGTGACGCGAAGTCCTGAGAGGTCCTTTCACAGGGAAAAAAATATCGTGTTAAATTCGTGGTGCGACTAAGGACCTCTGACTTGGCTCCACAAAATAGGTTCTGGACTAAAACTACTGGCCAAATCTATACATAAAACAAAGTAATATTTTTCTTCTAGAAAGATTCTCCATCAATTGGTAGTTTTATTGATTTTAGACTTGGTTTAGTGGAAGTATGCTTGTCTGTTTGTTGTTTTTTGGGCCAGCCTGTATATTGTCAAACGATTGGGTCTGCGATGTCGCTTTATATGCTTGCGAAAAATGTTAGTCACGTCATTTGTTGAGCAAACGGCGCAAAAAAAACACCTCTGCAGGTCCCGGGAACTTGGCAAATGGCTTTGATGTGTTAAACTGTCAGTATACATGTAGATGAGAAACTCGATTCATCAGAGAGAGAGCTATGTTGCCTGTGTTAGTCATGGTCATAGTGTTTTTGCAATATTCATGATGGCGCACACTTGCAAGAAGCTGGCTTTATGATGCAGTTTGTATGTCGCTGGCTGTAATCGTCGTCCCCATGCCAAAATGTGTTAACAAAAATTCATTGATGATTTCATTGCATTTTTTTTATTATTTCTCAGTAAAAAACACATGCACAGACACAATGAACAATACTCCGTACAATCAATTTAGGTATACAGACCCAAAAAAAAATTAAAAAATATAAAAAAAAATGTATAAAACCCCTGAAGGATTGTCTGGATGTGGTTGTTTTATGGATAATAAGCAGTTCTTATATATAGCGCATGTACCGGTATCTACATGTACACATGTACCAAGACTCAAGGCGCTCTATGATTTGTCAAAGACAGGTTAGTGAAGTTTATGAGAATATGAGACCCAGTTTTTGTTGCTTAACAAATATTTTTGGATTATGAGAACGCTTGAAATAGCTAGGTTGATACCTCCCCCCAAAAAAAAAAAAAAAAAAAATCAATAAAAAAATCAATCATAGCACAATTATAACAAAATCCACCTAAATCTTATTAAGAACAGGAATGTATACATTTTTTTTTTAAACTAGAAGTAACTTCTTCAAATCAGTTTTAAGAAGACCAGATTTTTTTCCCCGAACATCAAAGTCCTCTCTGCTCAATCCAAACCTTAAAATTGCCTTTGGCAACCAGGTTATTAAAATAACCATTAAATAATCATCATAATCATCATTATAATTTAACTGTCATTAAAATTATAAAAAGCCAGAGAGTTACGGTTTTATGACCAGCCATGTACCGGTACCATACCCGTTTGGACATAAAAATCCATCCCCGGTACAAATTAATACAACCTATAAAAAATAACATCCTAGGAAAAAAATAATTGCACCATGTTTACTTTGCTGTATAGAACCACAAACATGTGTACTGAATCCCGAACTGGTTATGCAAATCATGTGCATTTCCCCCCCCTTGATATCAAACAAACTCTACAAGTATGGTAGTATTACAATTGAATTTGCCAACTGAAAAGCATGCAAGCGTTTTTATAATTGTTAATTGCATTAGACTCATTACAGTCACTGGAGCACAAAATGTTGTGTGCATATATATACCAGATGCCAATGAGGGCAAGATCATGCTGCACATTTGTGACCCGCTCCATCGTAGTCAGGAATAAGTCGCTGGGGCCGTTTTACGCAATCGGTCGTTGAAGTGAACGCATGGGTGAAAATCGTGACCAAGTCGTTTTTCTGAACATTGTATTTTTAGGAAGTGTAGTTATCACAGATTATTGTCATTATTGTCTTGTATGTAAAAACGATCAATAAAGATGAAAATGAAGAGGATTTGTGTGCGCTGTCCGTATGATTTTGGTCAATTTTGTATATTTCAAAGCTGTTTTTCTCGGAATGTGGATTTGGCAAATAAATATACACCTGTCATCTTCATCAGACCATAACTCGTTAACCTAAGAAGATACACACTTGTGATGGGTATCATTAGAAAGCTTATGAAATTCCCTTTCTCACCATGTGCATATCTCAAAAAGTCATTTCGAGACTTATTCCTGATTTCGATGGAGCAGGTCACATTTATCCAGGGGTACACTTTTGTTAAAGGGGTTATATACCTTTTGCAGCTACATGTACACTGTATCAAAAAATAACCAAACAAAATACTGTTAAAAAGCTTACTTTTTGTCAAGATATTAATGATTCTAAACTCTCTGTGAGATTATTCCGTCTGACATGCTGTCATTTTGAAGAAATAAACAAAACAATGACATTCACAAATATGCGCACTTTTGGAAATTTTGCAATTAGTGCGCGCAAGTGTTGGAACGATGCGCGGCATATGCGTTCGCTATTACTGTTTAGTGCGTGACACGCGAGTAGCTGCAATACGCTTGTCGAGAACACGCCCCATAATGCCGATTTTGGTCGCAATTCAAATTGTGGCTCAATTTTGAATTGAAATCGAAATCGAAATCTTAGAAAAATGTTTACTCTGAATATACATGTATGCAGCATTCACAGAGCTAAAAACTTCATCAGGTTGTTTGTCAAGCATCTTTCTTTATATTTTGAGTACTTTTTCTGCTTTAATTAACTTTAATTAACTCCCTACACAACAAAGGAAGTTGGAGGATTTTGAAGGAATTGTATTGTTCAATAACAATGGTGAGGGAGTTAGGGTTAAACGATAAAAATGTACAACCAACAAATAGTATATTGCCCCCTCAAGCTATGTATGTATGGACAGGTGTGTTGACAGGAAAGGGGGAATTTGCTTGAACAATTAGACATTTAAAAAACATTCCCCCAAAAAATCCAGACACCTTGTCGGCAAATTACTTAAAGGAAAACAAAATGTTGCATTGACCTGGGAAAAAGCAATAGTATTGTCACTCACCACGATCAACGACATGATAAATCACTGCACGACCTCAAAACGAACAAAAGCCGAGAACAATGCCTGCGGGAATGCCTGGCCAACACAATGGCCTAGCCCACGAAATTTGAAAGGGGTTTCACGTTTTATTGCGTTTTCATCGTTTTTTACGGCAGTTTTTCGGAGAGTCGGGCGGGGATTATCACCAACTAATTTTTTTTATTTGGCCTAAAAAGGAGAATACATGTACCGGTACCTCATAAAAGAATGAAAACAGATGAAAAAATAGAGGTAAAAATAAACCAGATGAAAAATAAGTGTCGAGGAGGCACTCTAAATTTTGAGTGAAATTGAAATTGGAGCATCGCTTTACATGTATCTTGCCAGTAAGGACATGAAAATACTGGTATAAAAATTGGCAGTTTTCTTTTTCAACAGAGGGCACCCTAGCTCCTTAGCGGTATGAGATTGAGAACTATCTTTTGAACTGCTATATATTAAACTTACCCCATCTTTGAACAACAGAGGGCAGCATGCAAGTGATCCATGCAATTTGCTTTTAGGGATCACATTGGCTCTTTTATTAACATTTGCGCTGTTAGATTGTTTTTTTAATGGTGCACATCTCTGTATCCTGGGATAAAATTACACTTTTATACTGAGAAAAATGCATGTAGGTAATAAAACTTGCATTTCAATTAATTAAAGTATGCTTAAAACATTTGTGCCCCGGTATTAATGTATATTATTAAATATCTTTTTATTATTTTTTTTTACAAAATATTTTGTAATTATAATGGACTACTTCAGTACTTGCTGTATTCAGTTATACATGTAGTTGAATATTTAAAACTCTGGTGGTTTTTAATATATTTTTAAGCAATTTCAATTTAATGATCTGTTTTATGTTACACCATGGAGGAATAAGCACCTGTACCAGTATTATTGAAGTCAAAGGGAGTTTTAAATATCTTTGTAATTAATGTGTGTTTTTTTAGGTTGGGTTCGGGTGGTCTGTTTGACATGCGTAACTTGTTCTTTCAAAATCCTGATGGGTAGGTGGTGTGTGTTCCTGTTCCGAGTGCAATGGTCACGGGTCGCGTTCCCTTTGTTCGAGCGCGAGAACCGAGTTCACGGGTCAAGAACAGACCGCCCAAACTCGGCCTTAAAGTCTACATGTGTGTAAACCCAGGGCTCCCAGGAATAATAATAATAATACAAGGCATTTATATGGCGCTCTACAAAGATCACAGCGCCTAACAATCAACATGCAGCACACACAACAATATTATATATTTATAAAAAAATGGGAAATAAGTGTGTTTTGAGTAGGCGCTTGAAGATCGCAATGGACGCCACTTCCCTGATATTAACTGGCAGTTGATTCCACAGTTTCGGAGCAGCAACAAAGAATGAGCTATCCCCGGCTTTCTTGTTGGAGCGAGGAACAACCAGTCGGGTGACATCAGAAGAAGAGCGGAGTCTCATGCGATCTCCAGGTCTCTTTTTGTTATAAAAAGCAAGATTATCAGTACATGTAGCTTGGGGATTGACCATTGATGGATTGATACATACAAAAGGATTTTGAACACGATTCTTTCTTTGACAGGGAGCCAGTAAAGCGAGCGCAGTAATTGGCCAGCAGGAAGGACAGTTCTTTGATAACTGATGGAACTACCTTGGTTAAATAAAACGAAATAAATAAATAAATACATTTCAGACTTGGGGAAAATATCAATTTGAAGTGCATGTAGATTTAAATCAATTTTGAAAAGGAAGTGTATAATTTGCCTGGAACAGTAGAAGTCAAGTTTGCATTAAAGGTAGAATACACCATTGGCAGATATCAAATTATTACAAAATATCTTACTTATTTGAAAGTAAATAATGATTCTAGGCATTCAGCAATATGATTGCGCTAGATATCCTTAATTGTTCTGGAAAACCGAACTAACTGCCTGATGCCGATTGAAAACGTAGGCCGTTTTTCTTGTTTTTTTCTAGGCATCCATGATTGTAAATCAGGTCAGTTAAATGATATTTACTATAAAATACACCCCCGAAATACACAAATTTCTGACAATTTAAGCAATTACCAATGGTGTTTCCTACATGACCTTTAACTTAACCAATTTTGTTATATTAAATTACTTGTAAAAACTACCCCAGTATTAATTCGATTAGGGATAATCCTAAGAGGATTATGGGTTGCCCTTCATTTTGCAGGTCATACATAGCATTCAGTGGGATTAATGGTTTAAAGGACCATAAGTCTGCAACCACAATAGTAGCAAGCAATCAGTATTAAGGAGTTGAGGAGATTACTATAATTTACTAATTATAGTAATATAATTATATAAAGTGCTAATCAAACAGGGTTGAAGGTACCGGTAGTGTTAAAGGGGAAGACAAGATTAGTAGTGTGTGCACACATAATGAAGTAACGCTCGGTTCAGACAGGCGTTCCAGAGTCACGCCGAACCAAATTGAAATCAAGTCGCTCTATCAACTCCAGCAGTCGATCGTTCACTGTCTTGCGCGCCTTGTTGCTCTTATTCGTTTCAGATGTTGAACTAAATTCACTCATTTGGTTCGGCGCGACTGTGGAACGCCTGTCTGAACCGAGCTTAAAGGAAACATGTAATAAGTTTTTTTTTTGCTTAAATCAATAAAGTATCATATTGACAACAACATTATGTGTGAGGTTGTGTTTATTTTCTGTGATAAATGGGAGAAAATAATTTTTGAAAAAGTTTTGTCATACCACTCCGCCCCTCAAAGGGAAGCCTCATTAACATAAAACTTCGCGTGGGGTATGACAAAAATCGAGGCAGAGAATTGCCTCACTGCGGGGGGGCGCTACCCGGGCCTGGCTTGCATTATGCGCGCATTGCATGCAACAAGTCTTTGTCTACGAGTACGAGTTTACCATGGCGGTTTTTTATTCTAAATCAGGGTAAAAATACAACTGTTTTCAGTCATGCCGACTAGATGTGTAGCTGCTGGGTGTAGCAAAACTACCAAGGATGGAGTAAGCCTTCATTTGTTTTCGGCTGATCCTAAATATCGGAGGATTTGGACAGCCAAAGTAAATCTTACCAGAGCAAAGTGGTCCAGCCGGGCATAGTGATTTTTCGGCCCGATCTGCAGCGACCATTTTGAGCGGTCGTGCTTCGACACTGGTCTGTACAGCAACTTTGGCATGCCCTTAAAAAACATGCTGAAGTCAGATGCTGTCCTAACGATATTCCAATCGGACGAATCTGTACTGTTTTCGTCAGATTCACTAAAAACTGACGAAGAACTTTCACAATCGTCCATGTTTAGTCCGCGCCGATTACTGTACATGTACATGTACTTTGTACGGTATCCTTTGCTTTGGACAGCGTGCGTGTGGGTGATCGCGTTTACATGTACATGTACGTACGTGTGCACAAGGCGTACGGGATTCGTTCACTCTCGTACACACAACAATGTGTGCGTACGTGGCCACGCGAACCCGTCTCGTACCTAGACGTCGCGTACCGACTATCGATAATTTGTCCGGGTTCTGACTCGATTTACGTCACTCATTTTGAGTGGCCGCGAAATTTAAAAAGGGGGGGTCAATTTCTGGACGGCAAATTACCACACTAAACGTACACTAGAACCAATTTTGCTTTTTATTCACATTAGATACACATAAATCTATTGATTTAAAACAAAAAATGCGTAATGAAGATGTTAGACTACATGTTTCCTTTAAGATATTTGTGTTGGTCAATGAATGTCAGGAATTCCTTTCAGATATGTATAGGGTGTGTTTACAATGTTCTGGATTGAAAGAAAACGGGTACTAGCCAACTTGTCTGGTTTCCTAACCTGATAGTTCCCTGCAACTGTAAATTGCCCTATACTATTTCGTCTGAAAGTCAAGGAACCACACTACAAAAACACTATTAATGTTCCTGTTTTTACCGGCATCTAGGAACGCAACAGCTCAGCCTCACAATATTTACTATATCAACATACATAGTGAACCCCCTGACCATGGAAACATTTTTTTTCTCTATGCCCTAACCTAATCAATTTAGAAAATTACAAAAAAAAAAAAATTGTGTGTACACACAACTACCTTTAACATATGCATGTTTAACTTTATAAAGGACCAAATTAAAAAAAAATAATCGCCACAGGTTCAAAGTGGAAAAACGCAGCTGAACACATTAAATAGACGCATCATGAAGCATCTCTGCAGTGACTGAGAAAACAGCGGGCATTTAAGTAAGGACATACTATGTACCGGTACATTGATTACATTTATATAAATTGTTCTTATTGTTTTATTTGTTGGAGCTGTTTTTTATAGTGTACCAAGATATTGTGGTGATGGGATAGTGTTATCATATTTATAAATCTTAACTAACTTAACTCAATTACTTACTGGTACAGTACATATGTACATGGATGTTGCAACAAAACTACATGTAGTAATGCACCAAAATTTGGTGATGAGGTACCGTAGGCTCACAAGATTTGTCTATGGCGAGCCGATTTAACCTACCGGTATTTGTTACTTATGCGACAACATTTTGTATAGTTATTTAGAGATATCTCTAAATGTATTATATATCTCTAATTAGAGATACATTATATATACATGTATGTACAGGTACAGTACATGTATCTCTAAATTATGTATTAGAGGTACCGGTATCTCTAAATTATGTATTAGAGGTATATCTAAATTATGTATTAGATCTCTCGAAATGTATTAGAGATATCTCTAAATGTGATAGAAATATCTCTAAATTATTAGAGAATAGAGATATCTTTAAATAACTCAAAGTCAAACGAATAGTCGCGTGAGTAATAATTGTTTAATCGACTTGCCATAGACGAACCTTGTGTGCCTACGCCTTACTACATGGTGCATACTTAGATGTACTGCATGCATTTTGTTCTTTAGTTTTTATCACTTTGGCCATTCAAATTGATCAGTGAGCTGTAGGAATGTTGAACAATTCTAAGTGCACCTCGCATGTATGTGCTTGATGATGCATCAATTTATGTTGCCGCCTGCCCCTACTACTACTACTAGGCAGAACTGATCACTTACACGTTTGAATGACTCAAATCTCTGGGATGGAGCCGTCAGCATCAGCCAACCTTTTAAAAAGTTAACTCGCTCATGGACCAAGTCTTCATTAAACGTAGGGTCTTACAGGCTGCATCTGCGCGACATTGCGCAGTACACGCGACACGAGTGCAGTACAAGCGACACGAGTGCAGTACAAGCGACACGAGCGTCCTACTCGCGCAGTACATGTTCGTACATGTACGACAGGCGCGCCAATGCTCATAACAAGTTGTTTATGTCTTTCTGATAAGCTGGACAAACCATTATTCAGCTAGACGGGCGTTTTAAAAGTCATGAGGTGAAATTGTTAAACAAAGTTTGACTTTTGGACCGAAATGTAGATTTTTGAAAAGGTATTTATGAATGGAAATAAAAGTGTGGTTGTCCGGTAAAACCGGCCAACTACCGGTACATGTATACTTGTATTTCCTTTAGGGGGAGTTGACCAGATACAATTTTTGATTTTTTTTCTCCAATCTTTTCCAAGGAAAGAGTTTGTTGAAATAGTAAGTTCACACACACCTAGTTTAGCAATATCAAAGCATGAACTTGTTCATGTATATTTTTTTTAGTAGATTTGCACCTTGCATTTAGGAAATGTTTAAACATTTAGTTAATATTGTACATCTTTAATGTACCGGCGCTTGTCTATTGAAATTTGCCAGGGGATGCGCACTTGGGTGATCTGAACTGACCCGACAGCTGCAGAACGTGTGATAGATCCGAAACGGCCAATCCAGCCTCCTCAAACCCCTCTCCCCTCAAACTACACTAAGAAAATCGATGTCCCTGGGTGTTATTAACTCCTGTGGGATGAAGAAATGCCAAGTCTCTGATTCGTAATGACTATCAGATGGAGGGATGCGTGCATAATCTTTGAGCTACATTTTCATGATCAGTCTTCGTTTCAGGGCCGCACAACAAGCTCAAGAACTGTTAACACTTTACAGACCTGCAAAAATGATCAAATTAGCAGGGATAGTCCGTGGAAATGTAGTATAGGGGTTTGTTTGTTTGTTTGTTTGTTTATTTATTCTTTTATTCTTTACCCTGGGTCCATATTCAGAGGAAAATTTAAGTATCTCTCTGTTCTTCCATATGGCCCAGCAAAAACATATACAATAAATGCAAAAACGAGGTTTGTAACAATGGAAAAAATGCTCTGAAATAGTTCCAGCATCAGATCTTGCATTAACTATAATTTTTTGTTCTCATGAAATGCTTATTAGTCCCTGTGGCTCGCACTGTCAGACACTTCAATCATCAACCAGTCACATTCGGCTGGCCTGCACCTTTTTTTTTCTCTCCAAGGTTTGCTGAGAACCTTGATGCGCGTGCAGCGCGAGCACAAACACACAGATACGTACACAATTCAATGGAGTATAAATTTGCCTTGCTGTCGAAGAAGACATTTTATAATGAATGGAGCAAGTGATCAATTTGCAGCCTTGAGGGGTAATTTTTTTCTGGAGCCAAGCACATACACAAGTTGCATTTGAGAAGTGTTGAGAAGAATATTTAATATTTGAGGACATAATTTAAGGTTCAATTTTCTCCATAGGATTTGTACACGTTTTTGTCAACTAATATATCTTTGGCACTTGTGTAAATCCAATCAACTTCAGACTTGGCACACACATAGACCACCACACACATATTGAAAGTAATGTTAGACACTCGAAACAGCTCTGTGTCACATGTCTAGTTCTGTATGTTTTTGTCTCGGTTGTGCCCACCGCCCATACTAGACGCTGGAAAACGTTGATTCATTTTGAGCTCTGATTTGATAGATTTTGTGTGAACTGTAAACTCTGCACTGCTTGCAATTCGAAAAATCGTGGTAAACTACCCAGAATGCAGTGCATTTCCTTTACATAAACCTGTGAAGCTGCATCAGCGTTTCCCAGCGAATAATCTGGCATGAAAATACAGAAACAAAATAGTTTGGTATTTGTTCACATAAAAACAAAAAACATTTTGTATTTATTTCTAATGCTCACCTTGATATGCAGCTGACCCTACATTTGCTTGGCAACATGTATTTAAACCAAAATATAAAAATCCAAAACTTTCACTTAATCAATTGTCCTCGGAGTGCAGCCCGGCTACAAATGAGATTAAAATCTATCTAGACTAAAAGCCCCAGCCCCTGAGTGCTAAATTCATTTTTCATGAATAACACAGGAAACGTATACCCACTCCCAGGTTTTTAAGTCGCAAAAACTCAGTACATGTACAACGCGTAGGAAGGCCGTTCATAAGGTGCAATGTCTATTGCCAAGCATCTTGTCCTGTAAATGGATTAACAGATCGTACAGTCAAGACTTATTCATGCCTAGATAAAAAAATAAAAAACACTTGAAATTTGTTTGTTCGGCAGGGCAGTTTACAAATGTATCTACTTCAGTGCACTCCATGACTTTTACTAACACTATACATGTAGTTTCGTAAGTTTGTTTACTACTTTTTTGTCTTATTTTGTTTTCTTGATACTTGGAGGACAATTGGCGTAGACGCAGTGCTTGTTATTATTACAGTCAAACTTGCAAATGACCTAAGTTTACCTCTTATATAATACGAAGTAAAACACTTTGTCTTTTTCTCAATACATTGTATTTTGTTTTCAATTTTTTTTGCAATTTTGTTTGCTACAAAAAGACAATTGGTAAACATTTCCTATTGCCATTTAAAAGTGAACTGTAGAATGCCATGGCCCAGTTACGGTGTTGGACTCGTGTGATGGTGTGTGGGTTCGAAACCTGCCAGGAACATGGTGTTTGTGCCCTTGGGCAACTACAATTGGCTCACTCTACCTAGGAGTTCTATAAATAGGTACATGTAAGAGTTGAGGTCGATTGAGCGCCTATTAACGGCTGCCGCATACATTCTGTATATTAATTGAAACTTTCCCTCTCTCAGTGCCAACACGGAGCCAGGTACTATTTCTTTCAAAACCCCATTATAACTCATGCGCTATAAGAGATGAAGGGGTTCGGCTTTTTGATAGGTTTTGTTAGTTTTAACAGAAGGAGATTTTGTGAGATTTATGAAATTTCAATTGTTTTTAACAATGTCTAAATTACTGTAAAATCCCTTGGATCAATACTTAAGTTGTCCAGTTTGTTATGTTCAACGGCATTTCTGCCCAAATCCCCATTAAATTAAAGACAACAAAACTATTGGCTACGGTATTTGCCATGTGTATTGTACGTGTACCAGCATATTATTTTGAAGTGTGCCTTCCTCGTGAATATTACATTCACAAAAGTGAATGATCTATCCTAAAGTACCGGTATGAATACTGTCTGTGTACGTGAAGTTCATACATATTTTTAAAAGCTTCTATAGGAAGTACACAGTGGAGTTCAGTTCACACATCAAGTATTTCATACTCGTCGAGGAATGATGAAGAAAACATGGCAACTGTTGAACCGACAATATTTGCTTAAAATATCATAAAAACTGCAAGACAGATGCTGTATGGTTTCTTTTCTAAAATGTATAATTCATCAGGTTATTAGCTACTCGATCTACTGCATGCGTGTACGCTGACGCTGATAACGGCAGGTGTTAGCGAAAAGGGGGAGGGGGGTTATCCTGGTGCTAGGCAACCACGCTGGATTCCTGGGCAACCTCTAACTCTCATTCTAACTCTCATGTTGGCAGGCACGTGTGCCTCTGTGTTTGTTGTACATGCCTGTACCAGTGTACCACACGCATTTATCGGAATCCGCAATGTACTGGCCTTGTACAGGTGTGCCAACACAGGAAATTACAATTCAATCTCTTGGAGCAGATGAGGTTCCGTATCTGCAGCCGCATGAATCTGGTAAACATTGGAATATGGTCGGTAACATTTAGTAACGGACCGGTAGATGTACATACACCGTGTACTGCATACTAGTCTGCCCTCCAGTTACAGATAATTATAGCTAAGTTTGCAGTGGGTATACATTGTACGGTACAATGTGTTACATGTATATTCACAATGTTTGATATTGCCGTCAAACGAGAAATCATCTTCGGTGTTGATTAAGCAGACTTGTGAATTCGACGTAAAGTTTGTTAACTGTGGCTTATCTCCAATCACAAAACGGAAAGAAATCATTCGGTAGATAAATATCTCTGCTCTGCTAACATCGGCAGACGTGCGGTTGTTAGGGGTAGGACTTTTTTTTTGATGAGATGAAGACAAGCATGCATTTGGTGATCGTGGGTCATCTTCAGGAAGGTTTTCACTGAGACCACATCCTCAATGCACCGAGATGACAACTGAAGGAAAGATTGGATTTAAGGATGAGCCGTGGAAGGAAATATCGTCAAACTGAGCTTGGGAATGGAATCGAGGTCTCCTGCGAATACCGCGTTATTCAGGTGCCCAAAGCTAATGATCCGAGCCAGTGATGGGCTATTATTGGCTGCTCTAAATGCAGCTGGATTACCGTAATGTACCCTCGGAGTACCATTTTGTAAAAGTGGACTTGTGTTGCTGCTCGCTCGTTGAGATCAAATCTTAAAGCGATTAAAAAAACAGAAAGGGTCGTTATATGTTTGTAATGATCATAAGCAGTCCAATTGAAGATATGTTAAAGATGCAGGCCTGTACAAGCTGGATGGAATCGGATTTAACTACACATCTCACAGTGTTTGACTGGAAGAAATGTCTGTAAATACCATCTCAACTTATTTTGTGCACCGTTGTGGCCTTAATTCCCGTGTTGACAGCTTGACAACTGGTCGCAGTGCTTGGATAGAATTGTTCTGAAATGGCCTCTGATACACAGTACACGAAAATGATAAAAGTGTCGCCAATCCACAGAGGGCAGGATTACAGTCAACAAAAATCGGAACAAGAGTAAGTGCTGTTTGCATGTACTAGTATGGCCACAAAAAATACAAATCAGATGGAAAGGACAAAGTTTATGGGGGGGGGGGGGGGGGGGAATATATGCGCTATGATGAGCCAGGCACGGTACCCGCGCACGCATTGTAGGGATTGTAGAGAGTTCGTACATGATGTTCACGTCCAAAAGCGTGGATTTGAAATTTATTTTCTGTAAATAAGTTGCCTAAGGACACATTAACATTTAATAACCCATGACGATCTGTAGTTCCAGACACAAGGAAAACATAAGCGAGTTTTTTGGCTTCCTTCATCAGGTAAAAATATGAAAAAATGTTGTTGTAAAATTTGTTGCTATATGGCCAGAAACATTGATACCCTGGACGTCAGTCGTGATGCAATAAAGAACTTTGTTCAACCTGGGCTAAGAGACTGTCAACTTAAGCACAGAAAAAGCACATTTAACCACAGAGGAAAAATTTGCTTAAATCAGTGACATCACCACAAAAATCTCCATTCGTGCCCAAGCTTATTAAGCAGTAGCATAGATTTCTGCTACAGTAAGCACAACGTTTCTGCTAACGGTTGGGCAGCGTTATGAAATTAGGCCCTGGTCATTATGCCCGTCTAGGCCCCTAGCCCCTAAATGTACCGGTACATGTACGTACTAATTTTAACCAACCATTTGGAAATCAAATATTCCTGATGAAGTCCAGATGTGAATAATGTGAATACCTATACACTAAATTATTTTCGAAATGCACAGCCTTATAAACAAAATCACTCTTGTGATGTTCGTAGAAAACATTTCTTTCATCTCATTTGCTTGCATTTTGACCCAATTGCAATATTTCATTGAGGAATGCGCAATGATGGTCGTTAATTTTGGGGCTCTTGGACCGGTAATGATTAAGATGTTTATTTGCCTCCGACATCCTCAATCACATGCATCTCAATATTGGTTTGTCAGACAGGAATGTCAGATATTTTTTAAACGTAAGCCCATTATTACTTTGCCACAGAAAGTGCATGTCATCGTTTTTATAACATACGTATTGTGTGAATTTGCGTTTGTAGCTAAACCATGGTGTGTACTATAAATTGCAAGTGGTGCGAAATACGGTACCCTCTGGAGACATGAACACAATGTGTACAATGGAGACAATACATCTCTGGAGGGTAAATTTCTATAGATGAATAGGTCTCCATTGGGAATTTCACCAATTAGATTTTGGGATTTTACTTAAATTACTCAAAAACTAGGATTAGGATGTAGGTTAGGGTTTGGGTTAGGGTATAATATTGGGTATATTGGGTCGAAATTTCAACTCGGGAAAAAAAATATGGTTAAAATGGGAGCATTTTGAAAAACGTGCTCGACTTTCTAACCATTTTGTACACGAGAAGCCATGTCTCCACAGTGATACAAAAATGCGAATGTGTGTACCATAATGTGTACATGTACGGTACATGGGTAAACATGATAAAAAATGCCAACTTTTGCACACAATTCTGTTTAAATTGTAAACTAAAAGTTGTCAGGTTTTTCTTTGGCCTAATTGGTAGGGACAAAGTGTCTGAAGATTAACCTATAGTGAACATTACAGAAGAAAACAAAACGAGTTCTAATGAGAAATGTATCTTGTCACCCCAGTTATAAAACACATAGGCTAATTCAGCAGGTGTAATTAAACACTGCTTTTATGAGTAGCTAGCTCTCAAGCATTCCAAAATTGCCACTTGAGTAAAATCATTTTATCATTTCACTGGCAGTACCTACCTTACCAGTAACCCATTATTAATTCTGGTTAGCACAGCTGTGACTGTTTAGCATTTTTTGCTATTAAACTGTTCTATGTGTACATTGCTGTCTACTATATGCTGCCAATTTATAGTCACAATGTCTTTTAATATTGGTACATGTAGCTTCAAAAGGCATATTTGCTGAACAATGATTAAACGTTTTATTGAGCTTTTTTTTCTTTCTTGTTTCACACATGGCCTGTAAAGCTTGGAAAAGTTTTCACCAATTTAAAAGGTGATGGCACTTTGCGCGTACTTTCCAGGAATTTGTAGTTGCTTTTTTTCCCCTTTTGTTTTTTTCTTCTTTCTTCGTTCTTCTGTATTCCGTTATGCTTTATCAATCTCTGACAGTTTCGCCTCATTAAAATTCAAAGCGCTAACCGCTTCTCATTTCGAAATCACCAACCATGCTATCATGCATTTTTGAATCGAGTAATTAAAGTTGAATTGCAGCAGAACAGATCGACAGGATTGTATACATGTACGATATGTAACGTGAAGGGTTTGAACAGACGCAAATGGAATAGCGCAACGTACGGCTGTGTTATGCGAAACAGGCAGCAAATTGTAGTGCGTTTATAAAATGTGTAGCATGACTTTAACATTTGTCCGAATGCAAATTGTTGGAATTCTGCATGGGCAATAAACATTCACGTACATGTACATGCACCGGTACATGGCAGAAATGCTAGGATTTTCGGTGTGCTTTTGAAGCAATTACAAAAATGAGCAGGGAACGTGCATCATCTTCATTTTCTAGGTGAGTGACTGGTTACCAAAATGTTTTCACTTTAACCCTAACTACCCCAACTAAGCCCATCAAACTCCAACTGCTGGTTTTGCTACTGTATGTTTTAGCAGGTTGGGTACCAAACATTAGCAACTTGTTTCTTAGACTTTGTTTGACTCGGTACAAACGGCCCAGAAATTCTGTGAGGTTTGGGGCAGAAGGGCAAGATCAAATTGTTTTGAATTAAACCTATTTAGAAACAATATTTTCATTTGTGTGTTTTTGTTTGTTTCTTTGTTTATCCTTCAGGGTTCGAGTTGAATTCTTTGTGAACGAGCAGTCTTTCAAAGAACGCCTGCAGCAGTACTTCATCAAAAACAAGAGATCAAGTAAGTTACAGTGCCCAAAAAAAAACCTGCAAGTAATAGCATTGTGAGGATAATTTTATTATCGCAATTTATTTATATTTATTATACCCGCAAATCCTTAGAATCCAATGAAGTCTGATTATTACTATTTGATTTCTTCTTGTTACAACATAATTCACCTGGCCATTTTCACTCAGCCATCCGGAATTCCTGCTCATTATTATTTTATCAGTTACTTAGCTGTAAAACGTGTGCAGACTTGTATCCTTTGAGGATGTACCGGTAGTAAGCAGGTGCTCTTATCGGTTTTGTATGCAAGTAGCATGAATAATAGAAACATCGGTGAATGGGATGGACAAATTTAAAGGGAATATAGAACATTAGCATTTAGCAAACATCAAAAACAATTATAACAAAATTTTCACAAAATACTTTACTGGAGTGTTAGGAATTGACAGTCTAAAGCATCCTGTAAAATCATGGCTCCTTGGGTGCTGGCATTTTCAAGTAAAAGGGTATTTTTGTTTCCAAACGAAAACCTGTTTTTTGTTCTTCAAATGCATTAACTCTCAAATTTGTATCCCTGTGGAGACATCTCTTTGTTCTCGTGTACAAACTGCTAAAAAAGTCGGGCACCTTTTTCAAAATGCTCCTATTTCAACCACAATTAATTTCCTGGGTTGAAATTTCGACCCAATATACCCTATATCATACCCTAACCCAAACACTAACCCTAACCCACATCCTAAACCTAGTTTTTGAGTAATTTGAGACACACTCCAAAAAATCTAATTTGTGAAATTCCCTGTGGCGACCTATTCATCTATTGAAATTTACCCTCCGGCGTCCTTTTGTCTCCGTTATACACATTGTGTTCAGGTCTCCAGAGGGTACCGAATTTCAGATCTGTACTGCTCTAAATTTTCACATTTAGTTACATGTATTCCGCATTTTCTTTGCAATTGATTGCACACGTACCTGTGAAGGGTACAAGCCAGCTAGACTGATTCTCTGATCTTACAATTCCCCAACAACTATAAATTGCTCTGTTTCATCTTAAGTTGGGTCTGGGTACCATACTTAAAAAAACTTGATTGGTTTTCTTGATTTCTCCAGCATCTATGAACCTGAAACAAGTCAGTGTACCAATATTTGTACCCCCCCCCCCAAAAAAAAAAATATATATATATAAAAAAAAAAAAAAAAAAAAATAATAAAATAATAATAATAATAATAATAACTTCTTTATTTTGTATTGCGATTTACAGTAAATGTTAATTATTATGTACATGTACACTTCCTTTAACGACTCGGATTGCACTCTGAAGAAAGTTTTAATCCAATTTAGAGATATTTTCATCTGAGTATTTATGTTCCAAGTGATCATACACCTCAGTTCTGTAATTACATGCAAGTGGATGGAATGAGTCATGGGCAAACATGTACATTGTACATACATGTATATGATTGGACATTGCTGTCGGCGCCACACACGTTTACAAAGAAAGCAGAGAGCTGATTTAATTTCCTGTTATAACCAAAAAATACATACATTTTAATTGTTGCTCCTCTTAGGGTTCCGAGCTTTATTTTGTTTTCCGCTTCTTTTCTGCGAGAGAAGCTCTCGCGCCGTCGATTCATTTCACATGCCTGAGGCTTTTTTTTTCAGTGGACATTAATGCCAATTGGATAAATTCTTCTGAGAACTGCTTTCTCGACCGACCGGCAAGTGATGTTGCATATCTGTGGAGGATGCATCGTGTTCCCAAATTGGCCTGAAGCCAAGCCAATTGGAGATACCGAGGATATACTTTCGGGAAGATCGGGAAGATCCGCCGATCGATCCTGGTCAATTTCATGAAAATGCGATGTACAACTTTATATGGAAGTTTGCATCAGGAAGATGAAAGTTTTATATATTTAACGGCATCTGTAGAATATTGGCTTTTTGAGCATTTTTTTCATGTCCCAACACTAATATCACTCAAATTCCAAAGCAGAATGTTGAAAACCTAACCTGTCAAAGTTTCTGCCTGTATTGACATCACAGTTTTTGCTTATAAATATGGAAATTTTCATAAAAACAAAATGTCAACAAAATACCCAAATGGCAAAATAAAAAATGGAAAGTAAGGAGTACCGAGGGCTCCTGGGGCCAATTTCACGGAGCTGCTAAGCACAAAATTTGCTTAGCACAAAAAAGTCTTGCTCATTAAAAACAAGTTATCAGCCAAAATTCTACGTGTTTTTCATGCTAAGCAAAAAAAACAGCTGATTATCAATCAATAATAATAAAGATCACGTGAAAATCATGCTAAGCAAATTATTGTGCTTAGCAGCTCCGTGAAATTGAACCATGGTGTAGAGCATTGAATTCGCCGTCTGTGGGTAAAGCTGCAGGTTGTGGGTTCGAGTCCGGCCTGGGACTATGGTGTGTGTGTGCCCTTGGGCAAGGCACTTTGTCACTCATTGCTTCTCTCCAGCCAGGAGTAAATGGGTACCTGTGAGGGCAGAGATGATTGATATTGTTAGCTACTTTGCTCCGAAATGGCAGCATCGAGCTGTATACTCTCAAGAGAGCTAAGATGGCATTTAAAATGTTTCATGGGCCTAGTAAGCAAGGGGGTTCTCTCTTTCTCGTATCTTGCTCCAAATGTTGGAGTGAGTGAATAAAAAAAAACGAATACAAATACTGTTTAACATAGGGTCAGACATGCCACTATAATTAGAGTCCAACAGTTTGGGTGTAGGAGTTGCCTCATGGTGATGGATTTTGAATGAGTAAGGAAGGTTCTTAGTAAAAGCACGGAAGGTGGGTTAATAATTAGAAGTATTGGCAATGCAGCAGGTCCCAGCTCGCTTGACACGAGAATAAGATGCATGCAGAAATTAAACCATCTGTCACTCGCTAGGAATACTTCTTAACTCGGGGTTGGAACAGCCCTGTTTGAAAGCTCTGCGACTGTTTTTCCACAGATACCAGTACATGTAGATTGGAATTGGCATTGAAAGTATATGCCTGAGGGTACATTGCATCACAAATTAGGTTGTTTTTTTGTGTAGCACAAACTGTCTCGCAATGCAGTGCAGCCATTCTCAAATTAGTATCCTTGTGGAGATATTTCTTTGTTCTTCTGTACAAAATGGTTAGAAAGTCGAGCACCTTTTTTTTCAAAATCCTTCTATTTCAACCACAATTAATTTCCTGGGTTGAAATTTTGACCCAATATACCCTATATTATACCCTAACCCAAACACTAACCCTAACCCACATCCTACACTAGTTTTTGAGTAATTTGAGTAAAATTCAAAATCTATTTCGTGAAAATTCAAAAATATATTTAGTGAAAATTCTTGTGGAGACCTATTCATCTATAGAAATTACTCTGTGAAGACCTTTTGACTCCCATTGTGTTCAGGGTTCCACAGGGTACCGAATTTAGAAACAGCATACTGATACTGAAGTTTTCATTGTATTTTACCTGTCTACACAATTTAAAAAGTAAAAATGTAAAATATTTCAATAATGCCTTTGAAACTTCTAACATTTTGGGATTGTCGTCGTTGTATTTTTTTAGGTGTTCGTATTCGTCTCTTCAACCTCGTCATCAAGTTCATATCATGTGTTCTGTATGTCATTCGAATCCTACTGGACACGTCGCCAAAAGATGCAGGCCCTTATGGGTAAATAGTTTGTTTTTCCTCATATTTTTGGTTTACTGTTTAAAACCTAAACTCGTTGAACTACCTTTTAGTTTTCTAAGATCCACCAACCTATGGCTATGTAACGCACGATTTTTGTGTGATATTGCAAGTTTCAGTAATAATTCAGTTTAGTATTCCAACTGCATATGTGCACAAGAAGATTTATCAAAAAATGTTCTATTATGATAAATGCGAAGGATCAATACTGTACACAAGGCTATGGGGGACGTGATATTAAACCGAATACGTATTATGTGCCAAATATGTTTGGAGATTTTTAATGAAACTTCTGTTCAAATGGTTTCATCTGGGAAATCAGTGTAATTTGATCGCATAGTCCCTCGGCCCATAATACTTATAATCGTGTATACAATATGTCCGTGTATGACGTGGCCAGATCCGATTTCATCAAGTGTGCCGTCTGGCATCTGGATTTGTCTTCAAGGGTTTCTGGCTTTTTATCCCTATTCAAAATGGAAAAAAGAAATTGAGAAAAATGTGCAATTAGCATATATGGTCTTGCACTGCATTGCACTGCACATTGTATGATCAGAATTAAAAGGCATAACGTTTTTGTTGTTTTTGCAGGATTTTTTGTTCCCTATCATTTTATGAGAGCCATGGGCAATTGTATTCATGTCGTGTCTCAATTTTTTTTATTTTTTTTTTATTTTTTATTTATTATATTTAGTTTACTTGGTATTATATATTATATTCTTTTAATAATTTTTACATGTTTATTTTTATGTTTTACTCAATTTTTACTTAATCGCGGTAGTGGATTTTATTACGAGTTTTTAAGCTTTTCCACGACCCTTGACCAAAGCTACCGTAGCTCATAAATAAAATAAAAAATGACCGTTTTATTTTATATATATTTAAAAAACGGGAAACTTAATTTTGTTAAGAAATTTAAATTTGTTTTTTTATGGTTTTTTATTGTTTTTCTTGGATGCTTTGCAATCGGGTGAAATAATTTTTATATTGACTTTACAATTTATTTTTTTCTTTTTTTCAGCGACATATATTCGGCATCGGCCAACCAATTGGCCGATTCTACAGAGCTGCCCACAACACCACCGCCCCCAAACATGTGGTAAGTTATTATACCAATATGTTGTACAGTTATATATAATTATTTTGCAGATATTAATACATTTATTGTTACTACTGAATTATTAAGAAATATTTTACTTATTTGAAAGTAAATTATGATTCTAGTCATCCAGCAAAATGATAGTGCTAGATATCCTGCAATTGTTCTAAAAATAGAATAATTTTGTTTTTAAAAGATCGCCAGACGGCGTTCGCAAACAAAATCAAGAACAACAAGAACAACTGCCTGACACCGGTTGAAAACGAACACCGTTTTTCTTGCTTTTTTATTTTGGCATTTATGATTGTAAAACTTGCATTAAAAATTTATCGTCAGTCTTAAATACTGGTACATACATGTAATGTATGTATAATTAACTAACCTAATCCAATGTTTGGTGATAGATCTTGTCTCTCGTTTTGTTCTGAAAATAACTGTGCCCGTTTGTTTATCTGCAGTTGCAGCCCAGACAATGATTTCATGAAGGAGGTACATTGGTAAGTTTGATATTACTGCATAGATGTAATTAAAGGTATGTGAAATATGATCCTTTAATTTGTGTGCGAAGTGATGTATTTCTAACAGAGTTGTATTCGAGTCCGTGCAAGTCCTTTCACAAGTCCTTTCACAAGTCCTTTCACAAGTCCTTTCACAAGTCTAGTCACAAGTCCATCCACAAGTCCATCCACAAGTCCATCCACAAGTCCATCCATAAGTCCATCCATAAGGTTGAACAATGACAAAGGAATGCTTTTGTCAAAGCTCATTTGAATAGCTTGCGATTTGAATTGGAACTGGAGGACTTGTGAGGGACTTGCAGGGACTTACAGGGACTTGTGATGGACTTGACTACATGTACATCCCTGATTTCTGATGAAGTATGTACATGTACCATGTAATTTTGTTTTCCCATTTGTGTTTTTCAGGGAGGCCATTTTGTGGGTGAACCGTAACCCCGTTATCTGGGTCATACAGATCACCATCGCTTTCATATCTCTGACCCAAGCATTGCTTCTCCTATTTCTGCAGTACAAGGTAAAAAAACTAAAAGCAGGCTCATAAATGTTAACCACGATCAACTAATTTATAGTGGGAACCAAATGTTGTAACATCAAGGGGCTCTGCTAAACCATCAAAAACCTACCAAGTGAAAACCGTTTGAAAACGATTTGGACTTGGAGCGGAAACAGGTTACAATCTGAAACTTTATGTGATAGCTTGTGAGTTTGTTTCCTGCTGATTTTTACCTGTATACAGATTTGCTAACCAGTGGTTTTTTTTTCCTCAATTTGTTTGGGTTTGTTTTTGCTACCAGTTACGGGAAATTAGACCAGAATGAGTGTGTGCAACAAAGGAATGCAATAAGAAAAAAGTGTTGAATGGCTTTGTGCAGCTATATATTTTGCACACAACTATTTTCAGTGTCATCAAAATATTCATCCCCGAGAAAAAACCTTGGCAACCAATAGTTCTGCCATGCCAAATTGCTCCTGATTGGTCCTTGATGGGCATTCTTCTCTGTTTCCATGGAAACCAGGATTGTGTCTGCAATGAACTTATGATGAGATACCGGTATATGGCAATTGCTTTCTGGTGTTTTTAATGGTTTTGTTGCCTAGCAACGGTAGCATCCAGCACCCATCCGTGAGCCTTGAATTTGGTTGAATAATGCAAAATTACATACTACTGTATGTACACTGTATATTGCTTGTTTGTTTGTTTGTTTAGAAAATAAAGGTTGAGTTCCACAGGAAATTGTCACTAATAATAGTAATAATTGTAATGCACTCTCGCAACAATCTTAAAGTGATTTACAATTAATTATTCTGTTCTCCAGGCCACCGATATCGGCTCACATTCATCCTGTAATATCCCAGGTACTCATTTGTACTCCCGGGTGAAGAGTGAATTGTCGGCAATTGCAGTTAATTGTCTCACCCAAGGGCACGAACACCATGTTCCTGACAGTGTTCAAACCCACGCACCATATCATGCAATAGTCGAAAAACCCGATATGACCACTTGAACATGCCATTCTGCAGTACACAAAACAAGCCAAACCAGTCAAAACAAGCCATATACCAGTCGCAACAATTTTAGTATAAATCCCACCAATTATGTAGTACATGTACATCAACATCCAAACTGTATAAATCTTCTCCTAACTGCATATAACTTGTATTTTTGTATTGTATTAGTATTGCACATCTTGGGACTGTTGAGGTTTATCCCCATTGTTCCATTATTCATAAACCTTGTCTCTCCGAATAGGAAATCTTGTCGGTCTGCTGATGAAATTTGTGTTAAGTGCAAGTCTAGGTGTGAGGGTCAATTACTCTACATGTCTGTCTAAGCCCAGACGTGTGGGCAGGGGGTCAGCACCTGTGTGGGATGGTTCTCCCCCCCCCCCCCCCCCCCTCCCTCACCTCAAATCTTACAATTTCCAGAACCATCTTTCTTTGCACAGGAGGTCTGATGGGAAATCACTGTAAAGACAACAGGAAGCCAATTTGAATACAGAATGAAAAAAGGGGATTGGTTGGGTGGGGGGGGGGGGGGGGGGGGAAGCAAGACGTAAGGATTGATTATGAAATATAATCACTGCCCTGCAAAGTATAACATGCACTGCCTAATTTGTGTGCTTTTAAGTAATTGCTTGTAATTTGAATCCAGTTTTAATCTAGGTTTTTTTTCCTTCTGTTTCTAGGGTAATCTTCTGCAGCAGGTTGGCACGATCTATTTTTTCATGGAGTTGCTGAACACAGTGCCGTTTGTAATCACGGTAAGGAAGTCCCGACCCCAAATGTTCGAGTTTCTGAAAGTGCTGCGCATGCCACAAAAGACAAAATACTTGTGTAATAATATGTTGCTTATAAACTCTAACCTTCCTATCCTCCAAAAATCTTCCTAATGCGAGTGGAGAAATTCTGAAGGATTGAGCTGCTGTGTGGCAAAAAAAATGCATCAATTTATTTGAGGATGCATTGTGCCAAGGTCTAGGCTGTATCTTGTGTTATTTAAGCCGTGCATACATTTGGCCTAGATAATACTAGAAATCTCTGGATATTATTGGCACTACCTCTGTGTATTAACAGTGATTGCTGGAGGATTTTGCAGGATTAGACATAGTCGATCACCCTCCAATGAACTAATTCGAGAAATGGTGCATGATTTTGAAGGATTAAGGCTGTATTCATTAGTATATTACACGGAGGCAGTGGATTTTGAAGGATTGAGGGTGCATCCTATTATATATAACGGTACCTTAAGAGTTAATGAATGAATTAATGAATTAATTTACATACATGAAATAGTATCTTTGTTTCTTTCCATTCCATTTTCTCCACTCTCGGCTCTACTAATTCAATTAGGCAGAAAAATAAAAAACAATTATACATGTTTTGTTTGCAATACATTCTGTATTTGGCTTACTTTATTTCAAATTTCTGCATGGAGCTGAATGTAGTGTAGATCAATAAGATTATTTTGAATAAAAAATAAATAATGTGTCCTTGCATCAAGCATCGGGATAACATTTTTATCTACGCTATTCAAAAAAAAATTGAAAAAAAAAATTGATTTAATTGATTTTTTGGGGGTTATTACCTATTAAAAAAACAACCATGAAAAGGTATTATGTTTGTATGAATCCACCCTTCAGAGTGTTCTGTTTTAGCTAATAATAATTTGCCCTCTGTTTGACAGCCTGATGTTATGAGATTAATTATACACCATGAAGGTCTATTGTCAAAACGAATTGGCTGTGGAGAGGAAGGCCAATATTGATTATTTTTACCAGGTTTTTCCGGGCAAAGAAAGAGAGAGAGAGAGAGAGAGAGAGAGAAGGGGAGACGGGGAAAAAAATCCATATAACTTAAGAGAAACAAAAAACATGTACACAATTTAGGATAGTGTTTTCTTCTAAGCATTTTGCCTTATAACCCTACCTCCCTCAAGTGTGTGTAAAATCATATGTGACCCGCTCTGCAAAAATGAGTCTGATGTCGGAAAATACATTTTTATGTAAAGAGCTGTTTTCTTGTCTGGAGGTTATTTTTTTTTTAACAAATAATATTTTTGTTTTAAGGCATTTTGGTTTCTCCGACACCTATATTTTCAGATCAGATCGATTGAAAAATTGTTTTGATCCCTAAATAAAATTAATACAGGTTTTGTCATTCTCTTACCATAGCATCTGATGACGCACTACAATTGTAAATCTTCATTTCTTTTCAAAGACATTTTGAATATAACTGAGAAAAAGCTAATTTCCCAAAATTGTAAAAGACCGATGCATTACACTACAGAGTTGTGCCATATATCAAACGAAAGCTTTTTTTCTGCTTTTTCTGACTAACTAAAATTGAAAAAAAACACATTTTTAACACATCAGACTCATTTTTGCAGAGTGGGTCACATATTGAATTTGGAGGATTGAGGACTGTTTGGGTTAAGAGGTTTTTTCAACTTCGTGGCCATGGTCCCTACTAGTACTAGTCCCTTCATATTATTGTAAATGTTTTAATTATTTGTTTTCTTCGTTTGTTCTACTCGCCTGTTTTACTCATGTTGCAGATTTTTTGGCCACCTCTTCGCAACCTCTTCATTCCCGTCTTTCTCAACTGCTGGCTCGCCAAGAACCTGCTGCAAAATTTATTTGTAAGTATACTCGCACATACACAAACATCCTATATTTTGTTTTCGTAATTCGTTTTTTTTCTGACTGAAGGAGCAATTTTGAACAGGTCATCAAACCAAGAACTGAGCTGTCCGCTACACCCTGTGACAAAAAAAACACTCCCCAAGGGAAACTAAAATAGCAACGAAGTGGGAAACAAATCGAGCTCCGACAGTGATTGTCCAGTGTAGTTTACTTAGGTTTTTGTCAAGAGCAGATGTGCGCACACATGAAAATGCATGATTAAGAAAGTGCAATGCAATGCAGTGATTTGTTTTGTGTCTTGAACAGTATATGTTGCATCTTTTCCTTTAAAGGGATCGTATACGTTTGGTAATTACTCCAAAAATGTATGGCAATAAAAACTTACTTGGTAAGAAGTACAGCAGCTTTGGATAGTATAATGCATTTTTAGAAACTTTTCACTTCAAAGTTCTGTGGTTATGGAAAAAGATATCACTTTTTATCCCAAAAAATTTGAATCGGAGAAGCGTTACTGCAGTGACGTTTCTCAGATTGTGTATTCCAATGCAGATTATTCTTCTTGCGTGGACATAACTGCTCCAGATTTTCGGCAATATCTCAGAATAGCTAACACCTTTTGAAATGAAATTTGTACAGGTTAGTTTTGTGGTATATATCTATAACTATATAGGATTGAAACAAACGGTGGGTTCCAATTACCAAACGTATACGATCCCTTTAACTTATTGGCGCGATTTTCTTAAATTTTTTTTATTGTTGACTGCTTTTATTTTGGATATTATTATATGAGTACAATGGTTAGAAGATTTTCATGAGTTGAAAGGTGAATGGATCATTAATTATCTTTCCACTCATGAAAATATTCTCACCATTGCTTGAATGCAAAACATTCATTATTTGTTTTATTTAACACACAAGTAGATCTCTTTCTTTTGATTGAATGATAAAATATATAAAGAGAAAAAGATATGTATATACATGTATATTTTTGTTTAAAGAATGATCTTCATCGGGTAATGCAAAAGCCCCACTCTGCCTTATCGCAGCAGTTGATGATTCTGCTCTGCACTGTCCTGTGCCTCATATTCACAAGGTGAGCTTTGATCTACAAAAGTTGGTGTTTTAAATGCAATTTTTAACACACCAGGGCCCAAATTCATAGAGCTGCTTAACAGCTGATTCTGTGCTTAAAACCGCCTCCGTCATTTCGTAGAAACTGTTAAAACTAACAGTAAGCACAGGAAAATCATGTTATATTTTCACAATTTTTTTTCGCACGACAATACATTCAATTTTAATTTCAAATAGTATAGAACTCGACAACTAGAAACTAGAGAGAAATAAATTTGACCGATGACCGACAACCGAAACAGTTTTTTTGATTACGTTTGCCAAAACACAGCGCAGACTTCCCACTCTTTCCTGTGCGAGATTTGTGTCATGGTGGCGTGTCATGGCCGAGCGGTTAAAGCATGCGGGCTCAAGCTCTGGTGTTCCTGATTAGCAGAGTGTGGGTTCGAGTCTCGGTCTTGACATGTGTGTCCTTAAGCAAGGCACTTGACCACTATTGCTTCGTCCTTCGGATGGGACGTAAAGCTGTAGGTCCCGTGTGTTGTGTAATGCACGTAAAAGAACCCAGTAACACTCATCGCTAAGAGGAGGGGTTTGCCCCGGTGTTTCTGGTAGTGGCTGCAAAGTGCGCCGCTGAAGCGCCATGAGCGCCGTTTTACGGCGGATACCGGCGCTATATAAGTCTTCAATCATCATCATCATGTTCTCCATCTTGACTTTCTGTCTGCAGGAACTTTTCTCAGTGGTGCATGCTGTCGTGAATGGATGTACATTTGTAGTACGGTGCTGTGTCCATGTACATGTACTATACTGGTGGTGATGGGCGGTGATGTAGTGGTGACTATCGTGTGTCTGTGTGTCTGTGTGTCTGTGTGTTTTTCTACACTACACTACATGTATGTTGCCATAAGTGACAGTAGTCGAGAAAATTAGTGAACAAAAAATTCACTTGATGATTCAAAAATGAAATTTGGCACATAATCATACTATGTCATGGGGAAAATATCTGGCTATAGGGCCATCGCAGATTTGTCCTTTGAAGAAATACGGTAGGAAAACATGAATTTTCAAACTCTTTGAAATGGCTGCCATTTTAATATACCTATATAGCCAAATATGTTTCTCATGCCATACTACAGTATGTTTGTGTGCCAAATTCTATGCTTTTATCATAAAGTGAAACATTTTATCATATTGTGACCAATCTGCTTTACTACGTGGGCCAATTTCATGAAGCTGCTATAAAGCACACAAACTTAGTACGCACCAAAAAGCCTTGCTCGGTAAAAAAAACCAGGTTATCTGTCAAAACTGCATGTGCTTTTTATGCTAAGCAAAAATGGCTTCCATTACCTAAAAATTTGGTCTGTTTTTTTGTTTTCCTTTTTTTTTCCCCGTTTTTTTTCCAACTTCATTCTACTTGCATTGTCCTTGCACCTGTTTTGTCGTATTTGTTTCTTGTTTGAAATGGTATTTCCATGTTGACATGAAATGTACAAATACATGCACGACTACATCTGTTTATGAGAATGTACAGTTTATGAGAATGTAAAGCATTCCTTTTTATGTAACCGCTGGGTTCACCCGTCCCAGTCACAAATGTACAGAAATGTTATCAGTTGTTATTAAAGTTATTGAACCCCCCAAAAATATTATAATAAAACATTTTTTCTAAACATGAATCATTGTTAACACGAGAATGTGTAAGCTGACATGCTTCATACCATCAAATGCCATATTTACAGCGGCCTTGCGCATTTCAAGCAAACAGTTTATTGGTCAGATTGTTTGAGTCGGTTTTATTTTTTGTCCAATCACGGCGGCTGCAGCTGGATGGGAATTCACCATCTTGAGAGAGGGGATAATCATGGCATGCCGCTGTTCCACGCGCTGTACTTCACCATCGTCACGTTCTCCACAGTGGGCTACGGGGACATACACGTGGACATCTGGCCCTCTCAGCTCTATATCCTGTTCATGATAGCGGCTGCCCTGGTCGTCTTGCCCATACAGGTAAAAGGCAGGTTTGTACACCGCCACTCGGTGAAAATCAGGCTTGCAATCTTTCGTCGGATCAGCAGATATCCTCGTTATTCACTTAGCACTCGCGCCGTTAGAAATTGAAAAAACACTGCACAAAGTCTTCTCAAGATTATGTTTACAATTTGAAAATTAAAATTTTAGCTTTATTAACGGAGCTCTTATAACTCTGTCATAAATATTACGTGAGATAAGGTTAAAATTGTGCAGCTCTTTTATTCCCCACGTTGAAATCCTAAATTCCATATCATGTCACTAATAGGACACTTATATTGCAGGGTCCCATTTTATCTTTTGCTACTGTTCATTGTACCCATCATTGTACCCATTATGGTGTGGAGGTAACACAAGCTCCCCGCGTTGCACCCTGGATTAACTTGATTGATTTCAATCAAGGCTAAAAGTGTTACCACCCTGTTGACGTAATCGTCACAGGTTAACGTTAGTATGGGCATACAGTCGTAAAACAATAAAATCTGCTGCAATATGTGTACAATATCTTGTACAATGGCAGTTACCCGCCTACGATCGTGACACTTGGAGAGTAAGTGTAAGAACTGCCAACACTGGACCGAGCCAAAGCTTTGGAGTGGGTTCTACTGATGTGGATTAAAAGTCCAGTATAAAATAAAGTAACCGATATGATATGATGATGATGTTGGTACCCATCACATCTGCTGACACTCTCTCCCATCCACTCTACAGTTGGAGAGGATAGCCTACCTCCTGATAGAGAGGCAGAAGCAAGGCGGCACCTACAGCCAGCACCGGGCCGAGTCAGGCAAGCACGTCGTGGTCTGCGCCACGGTGTTACAGTACGACCTGATCACGGACTTCTTGAACGAGTTCTACGCGCACAACCTGCTGCATGTAAGTGTGGCATAAGAAGAAAATGTCCAACTTTATAAAATTCGCTACAATTAGTGGCAAATAGTCATGAACCTGTTTTAAACCATCCACGTCACCGATCTGCATAACTAGAGCCCAGCATCCTCCTATCTTTCTTCCATGTTGCAGGGCCACTTTGTCGTCTTGGTGTCGCCGTGTGAGCTGGATACCTCCCTTAAGTCACTCCTGCAGGTGCCGCTGTGGGCACAGAGGGTCATCTACATCCAGGGATCTGTCTTGAAGGACCAGGATCTCATCAGATGCAGGTAACCAGGCAATCTTTTAAGGCCCCTTAGTTTTGTGACCTGAGCATAACTGTTCTGCTTGATGTCGATGGTCCCTTATAGACCAACGAAGTCTTGATACAACTCTTATTTGACGACTTCTTTTGCTTAACAAAAACCTTCTTTTTTTCTGTCATGTTTTTTTTGGCAGGATAAACATTGCCCAGGCTTGCTTTATTCTCTCCCCTCGGAATGTCATGGATCGATCTGAGGCAGTAAGTACATCATTATTTAAAAAGGAAAAATTTGTCATCCAAAACGAGACGGAACTAGGCACAATAACAAAAAATAGGGGATTTTCTTTAAATTTTCAGATTTATTGATATTTGTATTATTGATCTTTGGTATGCCTACTAACTATATGTTGTTAAGAAATAGTATGGAAGTAGTGGAATAATAGTGTTTTTAAAGAAAAACAATTACTTTTTTCTATATCACATGCACAAAACACAAATATTTGCAGGCCTTTTTCTCAATATTTTACTTTTGTCAGAAATGTGAACATCAAACAGCATAACTTGTTAATGGAATGTCCGATTGACAAGCTGCAAAATGTATTTTAGGGTGAATTTTATCCTCTTTTCTAATACATAAAACCCTCATTTCAACCTCTGCCCAGTTCTTTCTCATTTTTTCAGAACCCCTCGCATCTGTGGTACTTGTATTATATGGGAATCCGTCGAGTATAAAGATCTCTTAACTGTGAATTTGTACTCGGCTGTATTGACAGTCTCTCGTCCATGTTTGATTCAATTGGAGGGGAAGTAGTAAAATGTCATTGGACGAAATTCTGCTAAATGCTGCCTCTGAGACTTATCTTAGAGGCAACATAATCTTAAATACTTGTCCATCTGTGAAATACAGTTTTGAAATAACCCTAAACTTGCCTATATAGGTTTAACTTGACTGACTTCATCTTCGACAAGCTCTCTTATAACTAAGGCAATTTTACAAACCCCAGCTTTGTCTGTGTCTTTGGCTTCATTCATGCAGTTTAGCAATAGTGATGGAGCCGGAGACAGACCCTAAGCTGGGGTTTAAAAAACGACCCCAAGCTAGACTAGCAGTGTATGCAATCTGTAGATTCTGCGGGGCTCTGATTTTAGTGCTCTTTACCTCAACCGTAGTCTTTGTGGTAATTTGTATCTTTCCTTAAAAACTATAGCGACATTATTAAAAAATGTCAGCAGGGATATTTTCCATTTGTTTTTTTCTAGTTCTACATTGATCAGTGTTTAACCAGTTCGTGCCGGGATTATTTTAACATCATCGAGCCGACGGGCGGGATTATTTTTAACAAAACTCCATCCGAGACGTGTTCAGGCCAATAGTACCGCCGGGAAGCACACCCACGCATTCCCAGCCTTGCTCGCTGCTGACAGACATTTCCGGCCTTGCTCGTGGCGTGTTTATGCGTCATCCGTTTTGAATCTGGGGAAAACTTTGCGTTTATATTTTTCATTTGGCGCGAACTGGTTAAATGACATGTCAGGAAGAATAGTACAAACGGACACTACAACCAACTGCACATTGCATGCCTGTTTAAAACAAGTAGTTTATAGATACGACAAAATATAACATATACAAAGGATTCCGCAGAGTAAAGTCACGCACATGTATAAGCCGTGTCCGAATCACTTGGCTACGCGGCTGGAAATTACACATGTGTCGATGGTAGCGGCTACAGCCACTTCCTATAGACCTGTGTGTAATTTTAAACCCCAGCCAAGTAATTCGAGCACAGCCGGAATGTTTTATTTGTTCTTTTCACTGTGCAAAATGCACATGTACATGTAGTATCTACATGTGACAAGTTAGTCGTTCACACCAGCCACTGAATGCAGTTTGCCTTTTGTACCATGATGTTCATATTAATTTGTACAATTTCTAAAAAACTCTGATAAGTCATTAAAGTAAACAAAACATAATCCCTTGAATCAACTTTCTCTTTTATATTTTATGTGTAGGGAGCAATGCTCAGGCTTTCAAGTTTTTCCCTACTTTTATTACTTTTTCTAGGTTTTTCTTTCTTTGTATTTTTGCAAAAGTAGTAGTTTTACATAGATTTTGTCTTCCAAAGTCCTACTTTTGCCTTTTTTTAAATTTCGATTCTACGTGTACTCTTCTCCTCCTTTTTCAGCAGGGCCTTGAAAGCCTGAATGCTTCCCAAACATTTTTTTATTTTTTTCCTCAAAAACCTTAATTGGCACGTGACAATATACTATCCTTGTATCTCGACCATCATGTGAAGTCCATCACAAGTCCTTCGGTTTCAAGTCAAGTCGGCAGCTACTCAAATGTGAGACGATCAAGCGAAATCAGTTGGATGTCGGCCCGGTCAAAAAATGAGTTTTCATGTACATGTAGTTTCAAAGAGGGCATCTGTACGTTTTAAAAACTGAAAACCCCATGTTGATACAATGTTTTGTTGTCGAGTTATGTAAATTTGTTTAAATACCAACGAAGAACACAGTGCATTTTTGGGATTCCCCGACATCCGACTGATTCGGCTTGATCGTCACAAATGAACTGTTACAAACGCATTCCTTTGACATTGTCCGTCCAGTTACTTGTGACTGGCTTTACAAAAGGGCCTTTGACTGGACTTGTGAAAGGACTACAATACACGCAAAGTCAAAAGTGCTGTTGGCTGGTCGCTGATATCAGCGTCAAAAATATTTTGACTTGAAGCTGACAGCGCGATGTTTTTCCTTTCCCCCTTCCTTGCTTCTCTCAGGCCTTGACTTTGGGCAAGAGCTCTAAACATGGCCCCTCCCACAAAAAGAAAGGTGTCTCTTCGAACACTATCAGAGACAGAATAGTAAGCACACTGAAGTATGCACCTCTGCCTGTCATTTCTGTGGTAGTTTCAACCACACCTTGTCTTTGTACTTGGGGGTACTCGAGTCTGTCCTCTCTCCTTCTCTAGTAAAAGTATTTAAAGGGAATGCGTATTGCTGAGTTGATAAGCTGGTGCTTATTGGTTTCAACTGGTAAATGGACAAAATGTCTTGACGTTTGCAGCAGCGAGAGCCCCTTTAATCTGATTGCGTGCCAGGCCATCTGGAAGGAGCCTTGAAAATGATTGTTATCTCAACTCCCGATATATAGTACATTTCTATAAAAGACGGCAACATTTATATAAAATATATATTTGAGAGAAAATTGTTGAGAGAAAAATTGTTGAATCATTTTCACCCCACCTATTCTGTTCTCCGGCTTTTTTTTAACCAGAACTGAAAACTTGAAGTGCATCGTCGCGGGTATTTGTAAGGCCTGAGAGAACGGGGAGAAAAACAAGGGGTGTCTTAGTTGACTTTTGGGGGGGTTTAAATCCTGTTTTACAACGACTAACAATTTCTTATTAACCATGATTAATTCAGTTATTGCACATAGCTTTTTGCTCATTAATTATATGCACAGCTGTTTATTTCTCTATCCAGTGTACCGTACTACATTGTTCCACACAAGTGCACCCAATTATTTTGATGCATGAAAAGTGCTTTACTTTACAACTCTTTACAAACAAAGTGAATTTAAAGGAAATGATTTTTACCGATGTAACAATGGTTGATTTTTTTTTTGAGTACCCCCAATGTGTTCTGTTGTTTATTTAGGGCGTCCCTTTTTATTTCTTTGGTTATCATTTCCGACCGACCCTATTTTGGTCTCCTGACCCTAATTTGGGCTTCAGATCCTATTTTGGGCTCCTGACTACCACCGACCCAACGAGGCAAAAATATGAGAACCATAGAAAAAAAAGGGATGCCCTTATTTTAAAGTGGAGAATTTTTGCTTTCAGAATATAGATGGTTTGTTTGAAATAGAACAGTTTTTTTGTTATAAATGTGTGTTGTACGTGTAGCATGCATGAGATTTTAGAAAATGTTCATTTCCTTCTTCCAACACACATATACTAGTGTTCTACTTTATAACTAACCCTAACCCTAACCCTAACCCTAACCCTAACTTCCTAGGGTGTGTAGAAAATCCTGATAAAATCCTGATGCAGCAGTAGAGGAGGTTTTTAATAACAAAAACAATAAGTCAGTATTATTTCTGTTTCATTTATGTTTGCCGTTTTAACGGAGCTGCTAAGCACAACAAATTGTTTAGCACAAAAAAGGTCTTGCTCAGTAAAAACAGCTTACTAGTCAAAATGTGTTTTTCATGGTAAGCAAAAAACAGCTGAATATCAATCACAAACAATAAACGTCACGTGAACATTTGACGGATAAACACGTCACAAGCAAGGCCAAAAATATCTGTTAGCGACCGGAAATTGCAGCGTGTGCTACCCACAGATACCGACCTGAACCCATCTTGGATCGAGGTTCGTTAGAAAAAATCTCGCGCCTGGGCTTGGTAAATGTCAAAAAATCCTGGCACAAACTGGTTAAAGATGGAAATTGTTTTGTTGTCAGATTGTTTGCAGTTTCATAATAGTGGGGCTCATTATCTTAATGGCAGCTGTGAAGCTGAATTGCAGAGGGTGTCACATTATTACCCGGGGTCTTTGGGCCCACGAAACATTCCAAATACTATTTCAGCTCCCTGGAGAGTAATAGTATACAGCTCAATTGCTGCCATTTCAGCGCAAAGCAGCTAAATCACCAATAATATTCATCTCTGCCCTCACAGGTACTTATTTACTCCTTGGTGGAGAGAAGCAATGCAGGACAAAGTGCCTTGCCCAAGGGCACACACGATAGTCCCAGACCGGATTTGAACCCACAACCTGCAGCTTTATACCTACAGATTACAAATTCAGTGCTCCAGACCACAATGCAAGGCACTTCACTCTTCTCGTATGTTATTTTTTATTTTTTCCTCTCGTTTCTCTGCTTAGGATCAGCAGACCATCCTGCGGACGTGGTCCGTCAAAGACTTTGCCCCCAATGTTCACCTCTATGTCCAGATTCTCAAGCCAGAAAATAAGTTCCATGTGCAGTTTGCAGGTAAACAGTTTTTTCTTTCATTTTTGTTTTTTTGTGGCTGGAGAGCGAACTTTTTGGAAGTTGGAAATAAACTTTGTTTTTGTTTTTTCTCCAGATCATGTGGTATGCGAGGATGAGTTCAAGTATGCATTATTGGCCAACAATTGCCTATGTCCAGGAACATCCACGTTTGTGACTTTACTCACACACACATCCAGGGGCCAGTAAGTACGGCAACGAATATCGCTAATACAGCTAACTTGATTGACAAACCTATGATTGCCATGCACTGTTGGTTGTACAGAACTTTTATGGAGACCGTTTGCAACTTCCAATGTAAAAGAAATCTGAATAATTTGTAATGTAATGTAGTGCTCAAGAAGTGCAAGTGAAGAGTTCAAGCCCACAAGTCGCCAAACGCCACCAAAACAAATTGATCACATCTATTAGGCAATAAAAGTTTAAACTTGATATTGTTTTTTTTTTAAATTATGGAAGTGGCGTGTAGCGGCTTGTGCGCCTGAACTCTGAAGTTTTAATCAAACATAAAAACAATAGAATTAGAAACAGACATTTTAAATCTGTTTTTCAAACATTTTATCAATTTTTTATCAATTGTCGTATAAACAAAAAATGAAATCTTTGCTTGCTACTACTACCAACAAAGTAGACACCTAATATGCACATAATTTGAAAATTTGTTGCTTGTGCAAATAGTGTGAGCTTTTAATTCATCCTTCCCTGCGTTTTGCTGAAGTAAACCACACAGACAATATACACTAACTACTTGAGCAGAATTCCTATATTTTGTCTGATTTTTCAATGACGGATGTCTTCTACTTTTCTTTTTTCTGTCAGAGAGGGCAGCGATTCTCACTCTCAGTGGCAGCGTACCTACGGCCGATGTTCTGGAAACGAGGTCTATCACATTAAACTAGGCGACAGCAGGTTTTTTGGAGATTATGAAGGAAAGAGCTTCACCTTCGCGTCCTTTCACTCTCACAAAAAGTAAGTTCACACTAACGGGGTGGGGGGAACAATAATAGAGACATTTCAACTGTTAGAGGAAGTTTTCGAAACCTTTGCTTTGCGTTCAGCTTTGGCTTTGGCTTCGGCTTCGGCTTCGGCTTCGGCTTCGGCTTCGGCTTCGGCTTCGGCTTCGGCTTCAGATTCGGCTTCGGCTTCGGCTTCGGCTTCGGCTTCACCTCCGCACCGACTTCTAAATGTCTTGTACTAAAACGAAAACCAAATGAAAACATTGGAACTTTTGGGTCCATATCGATCAACTGAATGTTTCTGAAGCACAACAGGCACCAAAATGGGGCTGGAATTACCGCATTTGGGAGCCAAGCCAAAAACGAAGACGAAGCCAGGGATTCAAAAAGGCCCGACGTTCATCT
Organism: Crossaster papposus; assembly: GCA_037893245.1. NCBI lineage: Eukaryota > Metazoa > Echinodermata > Asteroidea > Velatida > Solasteridae > Crossaster > Crossaster papposus. Next base: position 1,318,957 of record JBAIAA010000642.1, on the reverse strand, counting down.
CTGCAGTTACAAGATTCGAATGTCTCTGTTGGAAATTTGGCAACTCAGACTTGTTATTGTCTTGCGCGAATTAACTATCATTTGAGAGATCATCAGGGCTAAATTTCATCTCGTGAAACATTTGATTGTGGTACCTGCTGCTAATCAGATTCGAACCAGCCACCCGACCCTGGCTAGCTTCCTGGTCGATTGGTAAGACATCTGCACTAGAAAGCAGGCGGTCGTGGGTTTGAGTCCCACCCAAGTCGGTGTCAACCCTGAGTGTACACTGTAAACACAAGTCGGTGAAAAGCAGGAATCTAATATTGTAGTGCCATTCTGTGTAACAGATACGGCGTGTCTCTGATTGGCATCCAAAAACTGGACGAGAACGCCAACATCCAGCTGAACCCGGGGCCGCGCCACTTGCTGCGGGCCACGGACACCTGCTTCTACATGAATATCACTAAGGAGGAGAACTCTGCCTTCAACCAGCGCCAACCGCGAGAAGAACGCGAGAAGGAGAAACCGGACACCGGCAAGAGCACCAACTACGTGCCGCCGGACAACGGCGGGCTGACACGGGTGGAGAGCGCCATCGCCAGTGTGGGCACGCTGGCGTTGGAGCTGCATCACATGGGCGGGAAGGTCGGGTCTCCGACGCACTCAAAGGCCTCAAGTCCCGACAAGTCGCGAGAGAGTTACATGTCTCCAGAGGGTAGAGAGTCCGCAGGTAATAGGTTAAATAAAAACAATTAATTAGCCTTATGTATAAAACAAATATGAAGTAATTTAAAGGGGGGTAGGGTGTACATTTTTAATTGTTTGGGTGATTTGACACGGAATGACCCATATACCTTTGAAGCTTTTTTTCCTCTCATATTTTATTAACCAGTTCACGCCGAAGGACGTATATATACACGCAAAGTTTGTCCCAGATTAAAAACGAGCAAGGCTGGAAATGTCTGTCAGCAGCGAGCAAGGCCGAAAATGCGTGGGTGTGCTCCTGGTATCATCGGCCTGAACACGCCTCGGATCGAGTTTTGTTAAAAATATTCCTGCGGCTCGGCTTGGTGATGTTAAAATAATCCCGGCGCAAACTGGTTATTTTGTTTGGTTCGGTTGGTATTTTGAAATAATTGATTTCGTTCTTGTGTTTGTTTTTCCCATGTTGAAACTGTAGCTCTAGAAAATACATGTAAGATTGTTTTACTCCTTGTAATTCAAGCAGTGAATCATAACAAGGTTGCATAAATTGATTTCATAAATTGTTTTGCCTGTAGAAATTAATTTTTTGTTAGCGGAAAAATAAATTGTGTAATAGCATGTGTTCTTTCCGTCTAACCCCTTTATGTCAGATTTTGTCTTGTGTAGATGTGTTATAGTGGTGTGAGTAGTAAGATCCCATGCTGAATCAGTGTTCCATCAATTTTTGAGCCATATTTAGTTTAAACTTCTTTTTTTTCATTTTCAAGAGGAGATGCAAATTGATATTTATCTTAGAAGATTTTGCTAATATTCGTTTCAGGGAAACTGTGATTTTAGACCGTGGTTTAAATGTTATGGTTTTTGTTTGTCCTTTAGTGTTTACTTAAATATTTGCTGAACTGAGAAGGGTACTAGGTAAAGGAAAATCTGGAGAAAAGAAAATGAGTCCGGAAGTGAAGTTACCAGTTTACGTCTTGTCATCGTCCAGTCTTTCCCCTCACACGTCTCCGTTTGTCTCTCTCTCTTTTTGTCACTTCATCATCACTACCACCACGCCTTCCCACACAGCATTCCCTTTTCTTCTGCATTCCTCTCCGATCCGTTCTCCTTTAGGCGGGCGTAGCTCCCTGGAGATGGCCAGCACCTCGGGCCTGGACCGTAACCACCTCATGCCCCCAGCCGGGGAGGAAGGAGGAGGTGGAGGTGGTGCAGGTGGAGGGGGCGGACTCAACGGACTCAACGGACTCGGCGGAATCAGCATCACGGTTGGGGGAAGCACCAGCACCGATGACAACAATGAGTTCATGATGCCTCCCAATGTCCAGCGCGGCCGGCGACCGTCCATCATGCCCGTCCTGGAGACCATGTCCTCTGATCCCGAGGACGAGCAGCTGCGAGACGAGAAGCCGCTGCATGCCCAGAAGCAGGTGGATGTGGTAGACACGGAAGACGTACAGCTCTGGGATGAGGAGGACCCGTAAGTTACCTTCCTTCATTTGCATAATTGATTGGGTACTAGTCCACTAGAGATGCTAGTCACTTGTTTGTTCTCCCTGTAAACTTTGCAAATTTGTATATTTGATTGGATGGGGTCCAGTTATCGGTAGATCCTGCTACGGGGGGATCTAGGATAGCGAAAAAATTAAGAAGGTAGAACTTCCTTTCCGATGATGGATTTCTGTGCTTGTCTGCATACGTCAAGTGTGAAACATTTCTATTGAGGTGATCTAGTAATCAAACAATTAATTTGCAACTTGCTCCAAAACACTTTAATGTTTGCAATTGTTGCTTGTTAAAGGTAGGATACACCATTTGCAGATATTGAAAATATTTATTACCAAATTTTTAAGAAATATCTTACTCATTTGAAAGTAAATGGTGATTCTAGGCATCCAGCAAAATTATTGTGCTAGATATCCTGTAATTATTCCGAAAAATAGAATTTTATAAAGATCGCGAAAAAACAAAGATAACATAAGAATAACTGCTCGACGCCGGTTGAAAACAAACGCTGTTTTTGTGCTTTTTTCGGCATCCATGATTGTAAAACTTCGGACAGGTCAGTTAAACGATATTTACTATGAAATACAACCCCCTTAATCTACTCATTAACGATAATTCAAGCAATTACCAATGGTGTATCCTACCTTAAGTCAGTAAGCCATAACAGAGAAAAGGTTAGCTAAATGCACATATGCAGAGCATTGGAAATGTTGTGTGCAGAGAGGTAGGTACATGTATCATACACATTTTTTCTACATCTTAAAGAAGGGTGTGTTTTTTTCCTGTGTATTATACTAACAACAGCACTGGAATTGTTGATTGTTGATTGATTATTAGTGAATTATTCATGAACCCTCTTTTGGGGCTAGTTCCATTTCCTGTGTATGAACTAACAACAGCAATGGAATTGTTGATTAATTATTAATGAATTATTCATGAACCCTCTTTTGGGGACGTTCCATTTTCACACAAGTGATCAACTACTGGCCAGCATGAGTGGAGTAAGAATGTAAGAAAAACAGATGTTCTTCATGTGGCACCGTCATATGTTGCACATGTTTCATTTGGTGATTCCTTTTTTTTTTAGCTCTTAAAATAATAACCATTTGCATAATTTGCTTACCCTCGGGGCTGTTCCATTTTCCCTCCCTCCACCCCATGCTTACCCGTACCCACCCGTACCTGCATCAGGCAAAATATGGATGTGATCAGCATGAATGCTACCGAAGCGTAAGGGAATGTAGTCACATGTCAACTCGTGTCTAAAGATTTACGTGTACTAACTTCTTGCTGGACTGGTAGACTGTCAAATAAGGGCCTGTCTTAAAGAGATTGCTTTACTTCGAATACTGAACAATCTTCTGTAGTATTTTGATACGTGTAGATTAGCACTGCATGGATAGACCACGTGCACATTCATTGTTAACCCCTTGAGGCCGGGAGCGGCTATGGCTGCAGCTATGGCTGAGGCTATGGCCGCGGCTATGTCTGAGACTATGGCCGTGACTATGGCTGAGGCTATGGCCGCAGCTATGGCTGAGGCTATGGCTACGGCTATGGCCGCAGCTATGGCTGAGGCTATGGCCGCGGCTATGGCTGAGGCTATGGCCGCGACTATGGCTGAGGCTATGGCCGCAGCTATGGCCGCAGCTATGGCTGAGGCTATGGCCGCGGCTATGGCTGAGGCTATGGCCGCGGCTATGGCTGAGGCTATGGCCGCGGCTATGTCTGAGGCTATGGCCGCGGCTATGGCTGAGGCTATGGCCGCGGCTATGTCTGAGGCTATGGCCGCAGCTATGGCTGAGGCTATGGCCGCGGCTATGGCTGAGGCTATGGCCGCGGCTATGTCTGAGGCTATGGCCGCGGCTGTGGCTGCGGCCTGCTAATCTGTCTGGAATGGTGTTGTCGACTGTGCTACGCTGTAGAACATGGCCTGTGTCAAAGGGGCATGCTCAGGTTCATTGTACAGTGCAGCTACCAGACAAAGACTGCTGTGCAGTATTGCATATAATCCTATGAGTGAGGAATTAATTCCGGCGTGAAGGGGTTAATATAGAGCGCAGTAGCAAAGTTGTGTTTCTTTATTTTATTGATTTATTTCGTAATATACATGTATTTAACTAGGGTAGCCCCATCAATTATCAAAGAATGTTCTCCCTGGAAATGTTACTGGAAAGCCAGGGAAAGTTTGTTTTTACACGGGCAAAGAAATATGAGTAAAGATGAAATTTTACCAGTCCAGAACTAGTGTATTACTACTAACCCTACTTATTTGGCACATGTACATGTATCTTGTAGGATCACAACACCTATGTACTGATGTTTTTAGATTCCTTTTTTTTCCGATTTTCTTTATTTGAAAATTTCTGGGAATTAAAATTTGGCTCGCTGCAAACCTCCCTTTTGATTACCTTTCCAATTCATTTCACAGCGAAAATCTACATCACAAACTTGCAAATTGCTGTACTTAACGGTTTATGTGTCGCATAATTTAGCTGGAAATTTGCTTTGTTTGATTGTTTTGTATTTGTTTCTTGAAATCACATGAAGTCTACACCTTTTTTTATTGTAAATTCTAATTAATAACAAATTTCTATTTATTTTGTTCTTTTTTTTCTTTTTTCGAGAGAAGTATTTGTTGCCTTTTTATGTATCACAAGTTGCTCGGTTTTTAATAATTTTTATTATAACCTTTCAGTGGAGTCTTGTAGAAGAACAGAATAATATCTGCCAGTAACTTCTGTCTTTCATGCTTTAGAATAATATGTGAACTCTTGGCTGTAGATTACACATAGAACGATTCTGGCTGTTAAATGCATTTTGTCATAACTTGTTAAAGGTAGTATACACCATTTGCAAACAAAACCAAAAAAACTGCTGAATTTTTATTAAAAAAAAAACCTACTTGACTTTAAGTGACTTTCAGTGAATAACATTTCCAAGCATCTTGTGAAGTCACAGCGGTTGGTGTGCTATGGTTTTCAAGAAAAGTGGAATTTTGTATCAATTTCTAACGAATGTTGGCCGGCAATAGTTTTGAAAAAACCTTACATTTTTTAAACACTGCCCCTAATTTATTACATTTAATTTAATATCCACATTTTATTTGCAATATGGTTACAAATTTGTGAGTGGGTGCATGCCAGCTAGTCTGGTTTCCCTAAACCTGATAATTCCTTGACGTCTATAAATTGCTTCGTTTTGTCTCAAGAAAAACAAGGAACCAGACTTCAACAACATTTTTTTGTCTTGGTTTTTTCAGCATCTATACAAATAAAACAGGTCTGCGCCATACTATAAAATATGAATCCTCTAATTAACCCATCCATTTTTTTTTTAAACAGCAAAAGCAAATGGTGTATACTACCTTTAATGCAGCATCCACCATCTCAAACAAACATGCATTATTAATGCATTAGCTAGTACGACCCAGAAGCGTCACATCATGTTCTTATATTGTTGACTCTGTTCACACAAACACCCCATAGGAACTGTATTTTCACATTGGATTCCCAATGGCATTGCCTTGTTAATCAGGTGGACCAAAGGGGAACCTCCAACCCTGCCTTACATCGGCTACACCCCGGCCCTGTGCCACCTGCTGGCCAAACCAAAGAAAATCTGCTGCTTGGAACTCGACAAGGTAAAATTATTACTTAGCCTGGGAAATTAACTTTTGTTCGTGAAATCGATTACAAAAAGACACGTTTCTTAGTGTTCCTTCAATAGTTAAAGGGATCGTATACGTTCGGTAATTACTCCGAAAATTAATGGCAATAAAAACTTACTTGATAAGAAGTACAGCAGATGTGGATAGTATAATGCATTTTTAGAAATTCACTTCGAAGTAGTGCCCTTATGGAAAAAGATATCACTTTTTATCCTCAAAAATTTGAATCTGAGAAGCGTTACTGCAGTGACGTTTCTCAGATTGTGTATTCCAATGCAGATTATTCTTCCTGCGCGGACATAACTGCTTCCGATTTTCGGCAATATCTTAAAATCGCTACTACCTTTAGAAATGAAATGTTTACAGGTTAGTTTTATGGTATAATATATATCTATAACTATATAGGATTGAAACAAACAGTGGGTTCCAATTACCAAACATATACAATCCCTTTAAGCAGTTGGGTAAATTCCTATCAGGGTTATGTTTACCATTCCTTTACTGATGAAAGTTTGTCCATCGATCTCCCGTTAAACTCCGTAGCCCTGCGAGCACTGCAGTTACAGGCACGCCGCCGAGTACAACTGGCCCAACAACAACATCATCGTTGCCGCTGAGTATGCGGCGCTGGCCATGATCAACTTTGTGGTACCCCTCAGGGCTCACTGGAGACCCAAGCACACCCTCAAACCTATCGTTATTCTACTTGAAAAGAGGTACATCCTAAAGTTTGTAGTCGACAATAGGTTAAAATCTGTGACGCTACCCAAAACAAAAGTTGATGTAGGTTTAATACAATTGGTTACTGTCTAATTTCTGACCAAATCAGTCAGACCAGGCCCCAATTGCTTAAAGGATAATATGTGACCCGCTCCATCAAAATCAGGAATAAGCCTCGAAATGACTTTTTGAGATATGCACATGGTGAGAAAGGGGATTTCATAAGCTTTCTAATGATACCCATCACAAGTGTGTATCTTCTTAGGTTAACGACTTATGGTCTGATGAAGATGACAGGTGTATATTTATTTGCAGAATCCACATTCCGAGAAAAACAGCTTTGAATTAAACAAAATTGACCAAAACCATACGGACATCGCACACAAATCCTCTTCATTTTCATTTTTATAGATCGTTTTTACATACAAGACATTAATGACAATTATCTGTGATAACTACACTTCCTAAAAATACAATGTTCAGAAAAACGACTTGGTCACGATTTTCACTCATGCGTTCACTTCAACGACCGATTCCATAAAACGGCCCCAGCGACTTATTCCTGATTACGATGGAGCGGGTCACATATATCATGTCAGTTTTTATCATTTGAAGCAGCAAAAGTGATCAATATATAAAGAAAAGTGTTTGACAACTATTAACCTTGTAAAGTTTTAGCTATGTGAATGATGCATATTACGAGAAACTATTACGAGATGGACAAGAGTTTGAGGTACCGGTGCCGGCAATTTGAGTTAGGGGAGTATTATTTATTTTTTCTTGAGGGGAATGAAGTTAACATGTAAGGTTGGAATAAGCCGAGATTCGAGTTATTGTATTGTACTTCTATGATTTTCTAGCATCCCAATAAAGGTTTACCTTGTTTTGTTTTTGTTCTCATTTTGCTTATTGTGTACATTGAAGCAGTTAGCTAAAAATGTGTAAACTTAATTTTTTTCTCCTCGTATTTAGACCAGATACGACTTTTTTGGACTGCATCGTGTCATTCCCAATGGTGTACTACATGATTGGCACCATTGAAAAGTGAGCAACAAATTATTTGAGTAACAATACTGTTTTGTTTTATTTTGGGGTTGTGTAACCCTTCCATTATTTGGCACAATTATTGTTTCTTTCTGAGTTTCAACATAAGACCTACAACTCCAGTCCTAAATTTAGCGCTAATAATTACTTCTGGCGACCTGGCAGAGCATACTGTCCGAAACGTTGAGTTTCTTCCAGTTCTTTTCAGAACCACACAACTCATTAAAGAGAATTACCACATGGTGCTACCACAAACAACTTATCTTATTGCCTTTTCACCACGCAAAACTTCAAATCCCATACTTTACATGTGATATTGCGTTACAAGTTGATGTTTTCTTTGCAAAACACCCCCCACACAAATTCCTTAAGTTTTTTTAAATCAAGGGCCCACTAAGCTAGCGTCTTAAACAAATAAGTGACGGTTCTTGATGGTTCTAATTTTATCTGAGCCTAATTTTTGGTTAGCCATTTGCATGTCGCATAGACTGAACGGTTCAAACCTTGCAAATAATATCCAGTGGTTGTTGTTACTTGTCAAATAAGGATCCGGTGTCAGTGTTCTCAGTGCCCGCTGTTGTCTTGTTTTGCAGTTATGATGACGTCTTGAGGGCGGGCATCCTTCAGGCCGATACGGTCGTCGTGGTCGACAAGGAAAGTTCCAAGTTAGCAGATGAGGACTATATGGCCGACGCTAACCAAATTGTCGCCGTGCAGACGCTCTTCAAGTAAGTTTGATGGTAGGGTTTCAATGGTCAAGCACTGGTCACATGACTATATTTGTTTAATTTTATTGGTCAAGCACTTAGAGTTGTATTCGAATCCCTTGAAAGTTTCTCAGTCTCAAGTCAAGTCACTAGCTATTGAACATAAACTGTTAACAAAAGCACTCCTTGGTCATTGTTCAACCAGTTACTTGCGACTGGCTTTATGACTGGACTTGACACTGGACTTGAAACTGGACTTGAAACTGGACTTGAAACTGGACTTGAAACTGGACTTGAAACTGGACTTGAAACTGGACTTGACACTGGACTTGACACTGGACTTGAAACTGGACTTGAAACTGGACTTGTGAAAGGACTTGTGAAAGGACTTGAAACTGGACTTGTGAAAGGACTTGTGAAAAGACTTGTGAAAGGACTTGTGAAAGGACTTGTGAAAGGACTTGTGAAAGGACTTGTGAAAGGACTTGTGAATGGACTTGTGAATGGACTTGTGAATGGACTTGTGAATGGACTTGTGAATGGACTTGTGAAAGGACTTGTGAAAGGACTTGTGAAAGAACTTGTGAAAGAACTTGTGAAAGAACTTGCAGTGACTCGAATACAACTCTGCAAGCACAGAGTCTTGTTGTCTTGTTGCCTTTTTTATGTCATCTGATTTGACGTCATACGATTGGACCCCAGTGACAAATTGATAGTTAATGGTTTTGTGTTTGTTGGCCTATTCGCAGGTTGTTTCCTCATGTTAGCATCATCACTGAACTGACTCATCCCTCCAACATGCGCTTCATGCAGTTTAGAGCCAAGGATATCTACGCACTTAAAATGGCCGACAAGCAAAAGGTAGTTAACACACGATTGTGTAAGCAACTCCGAGCAACAAAATGAGGTTATAGTTGCAAAATAAGGAGCGATTTGTTTTTTTCTTTCAATTTTTTTAGAGTCAATGATATTTGTAATTTTTGATACCGGTCTTCTACACATATTGTAAGGAAATAGTTAAACAAATCCTAGAATCAAATTGTTTTTAGGTAAAAAAACAATTGCCATCTTTTAGTTTCAACTATTACTTTCTACTCCCGAGTGCCGGAAAATGTTGCGTGCGCATTACTTTTGGTGCAAGAGCATACCATCGGTCTGACCGTACACCTGCCATTTGTGAGCTCATGAGCAATACTCGTGTTAACATGAGTAGCACACGAAATGCACCTTAAAGGTCTTTTACTCAGGATTTTTGTGACATGTCAATAAATGTAAATTTTAAACTGCCAAAACTTGTCAACAGAATGTCCGATTGAGGTGCAACAAACAATATTGTAAGAAGAATGTCATTCTCTTTTCTAATTAGTGACTAACCCTCAATTGAAAATTTGCCCAGTTCTATTTTTTTTATTTGTTTGGGCCGGAACGCCGCACATTTGTTTTCATAGGACTGTGACGTTGGGAGCGATCCTTGTCAATATTGTTCATTGCTTCTCTATCTTTAAGCATCCCTTGGACCGAACACATTGTAGGAAACAGCAGACGTAGGGTTGGACAGCTCAGTTGGTAGACCAATGGTTACTGTATTCCAGAGGTCTGGGGTTATTTTACTTCAGCCAGTTTTCATTAATCAGCTTGTGAATTTGTTTGATAACGTTTGAATTTCAGAAAGAGAAGCAGAAAGGCTCTAATATTGCCTACATGTTCCGGTTACCCTTCTCGGCTGGCAATGTCTTCAGTGCCAGTATGTTGGACACACTGCTCTATCAGGTAACCTGATCATAAGCTGCAGAATTCCTTCCTTCAAATCTAAAGCCGTGTTGGCATTGGACTTTTCTTTTTATTTAATCTACTACAACTTTTTTGTAGAATGAAAAAATTAAATAAAATGGGGACTCGCGGTAGACTAACTTCCGTATCAACTTATCGCGACAGTGATGTAAAAAATGTCAGGCCGAAAGTGGTCGCGAAAGATTTTCCACGTAGCCGCGGAAAGCTATCAGCGCCAGCAGTGTGTGACATTCTGCCAGTCTCGCAAGGCAGATAAACGTTCCGTTCCAGTTTTAAAAAAAGTCCCAGTGGGAACGCACGGTAGAATTGCACGAAGGCATGTCGCAGTGAGTTTTCGCGAGGCCACGTAAGAAAAATTCAAATGGGAACGCGGCTACAAAAATCTTCAATTCTTTTTATTACTTTTGGAGGGAGGACACACAGTTTTGACATCTCTTAGGCCAGCATTTTTAATTTTATTGGATTGCAAACCTGCCGACTTCGAATAATGCAATTTTAGCGAGGATTTTTTTTTTATAAAAAAAATAATAAAAATTACGATTTAAAAATAAATAAATAGATGGACTGTATTTATTGGGGTCGCAGTGTTTTGTAAGTTTTGTAATTTTATTTTAAAAGCACGTAGTAAATACCACCAATATTTTGTGGACTTATCGCTGGTATCAGTTCACTGCACTCCGCCCAGCTAGCTTGTATATACAAAAAATACTTGCTGTCACACATTTTCCAGCTCTAGGTGTACATACCTTGCCAAAAATCATTATGAGCATTGCTCCTCTTGACCATTTTGATACCGGTGGCCCGATCTTTAGACCAAGGCTCATAACTTCCCCTTTGTTGGTTTCAGTCGTACGTCAAGACCTACATGATCTCCTTCACACGACTCCTCTTGGGCATCGATCAGGCGCCCGGATCTGGCTACCTTTGTGAGCTCCGGATTACAGCAGAGGACATGTGGATCCGGACCTACGGCCGACTCTATCAGAAGCTGTGCTCCACGACCCATGAGATCCCCATCGGAGTCTACAGGACGCACAGCCAGTCAGATAACAAATCCGAGGTCAGATTTTCAAGTCTTTTCAGTCTTTGTATGGAATTTTTCTTCCAAAGTTTTTTTGGGGGAGAGGTTTAACTTGAGAAAACATTTTGTTTTAGCATTTTACGACTTCAAATTTTACAAAACTCAAATCAACCTCAAAACCAAAGCTTGGGTCCTTTTTTGTTGAGGCTGTTAAATGTGAAGACTATTTCGCATCAGCTGACATGTAATACACGTAAAGTTTTTTCGAAATTCAAAATGGATGACGGATAAAAACGTCACGAGCAAGACCAAAAATATCTGTCAGCAACTGGCTTGCAGTAAGCAAGGCCAGAATTATTAGGGTGTGCTACCCACAGAACAAGGTTCGTGAAAAATAATCTTGTGCCTGGGCCTGGTCATTGTCACAATAATCCCGGTGCGAACTGGTTAAAGCTGGTTTGGTTTCTAATGTCGCGTGGGACACTATAGCCTTGTAATGACCCTACCATGTGACTGCTAATGTTCTCGGTCATTTCATGTCACAGGGGCAGTGGATGAGTGCTCGTGACAATTTTTGCGATTAAAAGTTGAGACAAATTTGTCGTGAAAGTTTTGAATTTCTGAACGAGGTCTGCTCATGTTTTAAAGACTTTGTCATTTTGCTTCAGCTATCCGTAACCATTGAAGACGATGACAACTCCTCCTTGGGCCAGTCAGAGGAGAGGAAAGAGATTGCTAGCATCATCAGGATGAAGATGAGGAAGCTTGATCTACCCGCCGAAGAATACGGTGAGGAAACGGCCCTGAAATAACCATCTGTACATCTCGTCGCGAACTGATTAAACCTGATAAATTTGTGTGGTTAACCAGTTCGCGCCGGGATTATTTTAACATCATCGAGCTGAGGCGCAGGATTATTTGTTAACGAAACTCGATCCGATGCCGGTTCAGGCCGTTGATACCGGGAAGCACACCCACCCATTTCCGGCCTTGCTCGCTGCTGACAGACATTTCCGGCCTTGCTCGTGACGTGTTTTCGCGTCATCCGTCTTGAATCTGGGTAAAACTTTGCGTGTATATATGTCCTCCGGCGCGAACTGGTTAACCTCAGGTTACCACCAGTTACATTTTGTAACAATATCTTTAAAAACTATACAAGCTAAAACAATATTTATTTATTTTTAAATTTAATTATCAACAGATAGCGAAGTGAGTGACAAGAGAAACAAGCTATCCTACGTGTTGATCAACCCCAGCTTTGATTTGAAGCTGGAAATGGAAGACATCATGTGAGTACGCAATTGGTCTAAAGCTGGCTAGAATGTTGTGCGAGTATGTGTCCCAAAGTTAGCCACTTGCAGTGATACACGCAGCTTGCATGTAGTAAATTGTGCACATATTGCACAGAGTATACACGACTATGTGAGGCGTTCGGGCAAAATGACACGGAACTGGGCAGACTGGAGAAAACTGTAAACAATGAATAATGTTTTTTTTTTTTTTTTAAGACTTATTGATATTTGTAATCTTTTGTGTACCTACTAACTATATTTTGTAAAAAAAAAGTATGGAAGTAGTGGAATTAAAGTGTTTTTAAAGGGAAAACTTCTGAATTGTTTCCATATCACGTGTACGAAACTTCAAAGGCCTTTTTCTCAACATTTTACTTTTGCGACATGTTGATCAATGCGAACTTTAAACAGGAATAACTTGTTAATGGAATGCCCTTTTAAAGCACAACAAACAGTATTGTAAGTAAAATTTATCCTCTTTTCTAATACCTGAGAACCCTCATTTCAACCTCTGCTTAGTTCCGTCTCATTTTGCCAGAACTTCTCACTTAAAAGCCTGGAAAAAGCAATTGGTAGTTGTTATGTATACGGCCCTGTTGTCTTTGTTTATATTTGGCTGTTATTTTCCCCTCAGCTTCATCATCAAGCCCGCAGGAGGCCCCAAGACCCCGTCCCCGATGCCGCCCCGCCGCAAATTCAGCAGCCGTCGCAAGCCAAAGAAGTCAGAGCCCAGAGCCGAGCCGCAAGGAAGCAACGTGGATACTAAGCTATAGCACCCGGGACTGGGGATTGGACGGAAAGAGAAAACAATGCAGGACTGAGAGGGTCGACATTGGATGGGCGTTTTGCTCGTCGTGCTCAACAACATCAGGGCAAGTTCATTTCTCAAAGAATGGGAAAATGATCACATAGATGCAGAAAGCATTCGAAGTATATAAGGAAAAGTACTTCACGTTGTTGGCAAGGTTCGGTTGCCAAGTTGTTGGCAAGTTTGGGTTTGGCAAGTTGCGGAGGTTGCAGACATGTTAGGTATGTGGCAATTGCATTACTTTACAAGGTTACAAGGATTTTGTACCATTTCGTGGAAGTGAAGGCGGGGGTTTAGTCCAGTTGAGAAATACCAGTGTTCGAATAGCCTAAGCAGTACATTGTGCAGGCTCGTTATAGGACAAGTGAGGATTTTGACAAGAGTTTGAGATCAAGTTGTATTTTGCCGACTTGATTCTGATAGGAAGTGTTATGTGGTATGTACTAAACAAAAGGGGAAATGCATACCATTTGAATGCAAGATGTGTGGATCACGCACAGCATAGAGAAGTATTAGATCATGGAAGTGAGCCCTCTGTTGGCAAGATGTGGACAAATGGCCAGGGAGGACACTTGGTGGTAAGATGTCACGTTGTGCATTATTAGTAGCAGTATAACCTAATGTAATCTATTTTAAACGAAAGGTGTGATGGACTCGGGGATCGGAGAAAGACGAAAACATGGTGGGTAATTTGGTGTCTTGAGCTACAGTAGTAGTTGTCCATATACATGTAGTACAGAGTCAAATTTCACGTCTGAATTATTATGAAATGGCGCAAGTGTTTTTGCTGTTTATTTACGTATGGGCTGAAGAAGACCAAAAAAAGTGACACATTTGTCAGCATTAGATCAAGGTACATGTACGTTAATTGTAATTTTTTTTTTATTGATGAATTTTGGGCTGGTTCCCAGAGATTGTAGACCATGCTTGAGAATTAGTCCAAGCATGGAAAAAACGAACATATTGTCAATCACCTTAACAAAACTGTACAATATCTAAGCTTTTTTTGACTGAAAATACCACTTGTCTTAGCACTTGTGTGTATTAATGAAGAAAGATGTCCGGATTCGTCGGTCTCTGGATCAAAGCATTTAAAGGTAGGATACACCATTGGTAATTGCTTGAATTATCATGAATGGGTAGATTTTGGGGGTTGTATTTTATAGCAAATATTGTTTAACTTACCTGTCCGAAGTTTTACAATCATGAATGCCGAGAAAAGCACGAAAAACAGCGTTTGTTTTCATCCGGCGTCAAGCAGTTGTTTTTTCGCCGGACAGCGATCGCAATTTTTTCTTCATAAAATTCTATTTTTTGAATAAATACAGGATATCTAGCGCAATAATTTTGCTGGATGCCTAGAATCATTATTTACTTTCAAATGAGTAAGATATTTCTTAATAATGTGGTAGTAAATATTTTCGATATCTATAAATGGTGTATCCTACCTTTAATGCATAGATATGCACTTTTTTCACAGGCACTTTGGTAATAATTATGTCCAAACATTTTCCACGCACTCTGTAAGAAAACTTTGGTTGGTTTTTTAAGTTATTTGTAAATATGTTGTCACGGACTCGTACAAATTGGATAAACTTAGATGGAAGCTGTTATTTTGTTATCTTTTGTTCAAGGCCTAACCAAAATTTGTTTTATAGTTTAATGTTCAATTATTAAACAATTTGGACAAAACAGATTTGGCAGTGCAATTTATTATCTTTGGGTTTTTTTCAGTGGTAAAAAATTAGTTCAGGAATGTCGTCCAAAAGAAGTGTTATTAATGCAAAGGGATTCGATCAGGTTGAAAATGGATACCTCCGCCAAGGAGGTTATGTGTGTGTCTGTCTGTTTGTTTGTTAGTTAGTAGAATTATGGAAACAAATACTGGTGGGATTTTTACGAAACTCGGTGGGGAGATAACTTATGGGACAAAGATGATTCCATTACATTTTCAGATTGATCTGGATCAGGAATATGCTGGGAGATTGATTGTTCGTTAATTAACTGCTTATTTTCTTAAAAAATGCAATATATTGAATAGGTTCTATACAAACTTAGTTTTAACAATGCAGAGTTTTTTAACCAGGCCCTAAACAGTCCAAAAAAGAACATTTAGAAATATTAATTGGCAAATAAAAGTTGACAGTCACAGTTCAATGACGGTCACAGTTGTCATTGGTTAAATCTCTGTAGTGGTAATTGAAGGGAAAAAAGACATTCACCCTGTGCCGCTATTTCGCAACGTGTTTCTAATAGGGTTAAACAATGTGTGTAACAATTCTAAATATGATATCCTGAACACAATGAAAAGGTCTCCGCAGGGCATATTTCTGTGTCTCCACATGGTTTCACAAAATACAATCTTTGAGTTTTACTCAAAAACTGAGAATTTCCAGGCCATGTTTATCTATTGCAAAATCTTTAAGGTCTAGGGAAGAATGGGTTAGAGTTTAACATCCCAGGAAATGACCTATAGAATTTTGTACACTAGATCTAAGGGATGTCTCCAATGGTATACACATTTGAGAATTCATGTTTTGTCCTAATATACATTCAGGAATTATGTAGTCAATCGTCAAAAATAGTTCAAGCCAGTTAAAGTCGTGGTTCATCCCAAATTTCATGTTACATGTACCCACAACGAACATTATATTTTTAATGTAAAATATACTTTGTAAAAACTTTAAAGTATACAACAAACAGAATATATAACAAGTGCTTTTACATCGTTGGGTCAACTTTAATGTCTTTCAATTCTTATTTTGTACAAAAATGGCCCGTATTTAGAATTTTATACAACTTTGTTTTTTTATCAGTATTATGAATGACCTCGAATTGGTTATGCTCATGGAAAATTGTGCCCTTAACTTTACTTCAACCAAATTTACAGTAATTTCCCCCATTTTGTTCCAATTAAATTGTTTTGCTTTTTAAGTGTTTTTTAATTGCAAATACCTTGTAAACCATTTAGGTTAAATTATTTAAACATTAAACTTGCTGATTGCAATAAAATTCTTTATTTGCATTTATAGTTTACGTAATCAAAAATGCATGGATTATATAATTGCTTTATTGTAGGATTACACTGCAAAATTAATTCCTTTTAATTGAAAACCATAGATGTTTTGTTTAGTGCAATTTAAATAAAAAAGTATATATTTAAATTTAATTATTTTGATATTAATTTTATGAACACGAGTGTAAAATATGTCAAACTGGCTATATGAACGAAAGATATATTGGGCCAAAAAAATAAAACTTTTTGCAAACGTTGTAAATAAGAATGTAAAATTAACTGTTGTTAATCAACCTGTTCATAATTGACAGCAACGTGTTGCATCACGATTTTAACATAACTTAGGTGTCTTTTTAACAATTGTTGACATGGTCTGACATTTTGGGGCATCAGGGTGCTATTGTTAAAGATGAACCAAATAGAAAATGACTGACGGGACAGGTTTTGTCACATAGGTAATACACATGTAATCTGTACTTATACATGAATGCAAACTTAACAATGCATTGCATTCATTATTCAATCTACTGTAAATATACATGGAATGCAACGAAAAGTATGCATGGACATAACTTTGACTTGGTTTGTTGTTAAAGTGCAGCATCATGAACCAAACATGTCTCAGTTTGGGACAAATCTTTTGAAACTAGCATGCTCACAATGCGACTGTTTTGTAAGTAACAAGAACTTGTTCTAATTTCTGGGTTCACATTGGTATACATGTGTGATTTAACACCTTGTTGCTGTATTGTCTAATGGTGAAAAAGCTTGCCTGTTTGTTTTACACAGATATATAGATCATGATTCTCTGCTCCAAAGATCAAAGATTTCGACACGGACTGAGATATTTGAAGCATCAAATAAGCTTTTGTGACAATTTTTTGTTCTTTATAATTTTTGTAAAATGTATTTTCATGATAAAAAAATTAAGATGATTGATTCACTTTTTTTTCCTGAAAATAAAAGATTTGATGCTGGATCTCATAATCTGGAATAAAACAAACAAGCCCCTAATCTGTCATTTCAATATCTAAGAAGTGATTTAAGCAACGACAGAATTAATACACGTTTTATCACTGCATGTGCACACAGTTATGAAAGCAGCTGTGATTAGATTTTACGTCAGTCACTGGCACATTGTTACCATGTGATATGAATACTGAATAAAATTTGGCATGTTGTCAAGCTCCAAATCCTCTTCGTTTTATTTTTAAGTAGCCATAGAAAAATTATCACCAGTTAAGAGTCTTACAATGTGGCTCAATTAAAACTCATTCAATTTGTATTTCCCCAGACAACCTGACGAGTCCAACAGAATTAAACAGCACAAACAATAGGCCTTTGTATGCTCTGAGATCAAGCTGCCTGCCCAACAATACGTACCCATGTTAAGCATATCATTATTTTACTGAGCATCATCAATCTTTGGTTATTTTTTTTTTCAGAATGACATTTCTTGCCCACTTTTACTGAATCACCTATTTCAGCTATGTAGAAACAAACCAATGGCAGGCATGGCTGTTGCTTCGGCATTACCGTGCAGACTTCACATCCCTGACAGCTGTTACATGTAATTAAATTACCAACCCACCTGTCAAAAGAGGGGGAAATAAGAATAGAAAGTGCTTTAGTTTTGTTACCCCTTGAATTTGTACATCTTTAGTGAGGAAATTTACTCTCTAGAGGACAGAGACATGACGAGAGTATTTTTAGGAGTATTTTAATTTTTTGTTGATACCCATCTCCACAGCATCATGAGCCTCATTTGGCATGTTCTCACAACAGTTGTATACCCAGCAAGATGTGTGACCGAGCGACTCCACCCGTGTTCCCCTATAAACTCCCTAGACTATTATTACCTAACACACAACCCCCCCTTAAAACCTCGAAAGAAACCACAACATTCCGCAAGCACAATGACCACCACAAAGGAGTTGGGGTTCTCTCCGTCCCATATATTGCCTCATATGAACAGTTGTGCTCCATTCTGCGACCAAGTCCTTCATTGTAGAATTTATGACTGTGTAACATTATTAAAAACGCCTGCCGGTAATTAGATTTCATTTTTCAGACAACCGTTCTTCACTGGCAGGTAAAGTGTACCATTCAAATGTTTGAGTTCTTTTCAGAACCTCGCAAAGTAGGTTGTCGCATGAAGCAGTTACAAATGTACTCTTAATTTCGGGTTATTTTTTGATCCAAAAATATATTGTGCCTCTGAACGTTCTCACCTGCAACTTCTACTTCGGCTCCAGTCATGTAGCTACTTCTGTCTGAAGCCAGAAACAAGCAGACCTCGGCCACCTCGGAGGGTTGGCCCACCCTCTTCAACGGTATTAACTCTTTAATCTAGGGAAGAAAAAGTCCACCAATTCACGCCGATTGATCAATATGTCATTCGTTCTAATATCCATGTTAGGCGCGATCAGTGGATCACTCGCAGAAATGCACTTGTGCGGTTTGTGAATCCGGTAGAAAATCTCCGCCTTTACTTTCCGTGGATCTGTTGAGGAGTGTTGTGTAAAAGCCAGAGATTTCTTATCGGATCAACCAATCGCGCTAGTGCATTTCTGTGCGATTGAGTGACAGCGCAGATCCACCGATCTGTGCCCAACATTCATGTAATCAGGTACAGCCCCATTGAGCAGTTTGGTACTCAATGCCGTTGAACAAGGGTCCCAAAAACTTGCAAAAACCAGAAGTGCAGAATTTTAACTTAACAGCGCGTCAAAGAACTGTTGTGGAAACATTAGAATGGTCCAAAAGTTAAGAATAAAATAGACGATGAAACACTCTAGACATCCTTTGCCTTTCGCGGAAATTTGGTAAAACCCGCCCAGTGAACGTTAAAAGTCGGTAAAATTGTGCTTTAAATGTTTTGTTACCACACTGAATTGATGCTCTGGCAATGCTTCTGTCATTGGTGTTTGTATAAATCCGGGCAGGATAACATTGCATCTGATGCCATACCTGCAGGAGAAGACAATAGATATAAAAGTCATGTGTTCACCTAAAATAACAGTTTATTCTCAGGAAATTATACGCAGTCCACTAAACACAGGGGAATACAAAAAAATGGTTCGCCTACCTTGCTAGTTCCTTAGCTGTGGTTTTAGTGAAGGCCACCACCCCTGCTTTGGATGCTGCGTAGTTGCACTGACCCAGATTACCATACTAGGCGTGAAAACAACAGATTAAAATCACTGAGGGAATGAATTACTTAAAAAACTAAAAAGACTTAAATTTTGATTTGAAACGATTAAGCGATTCCAGGACATAGTGCCCCTTTGACAATAGACAAAGATACAATGTATAATATGCGATGATTATGGACAGTAATACCAGTGTTCCTCTCTTAACCAGTTCGCGCCGGATGACGTATATAAACGCAAAGTTTTTCCCAAAATTCAAAACGGATGACGCATAAACACACCAAGTTCAAGTTCGGAAATGTCTGTCAGCAGCGAGCAAGGCCAGAAATGCATGGGTGTGCTTCCCGGCACTATCGGCCTGAACCCGCTTCGGATCGAGTTTCGTTGAAAATAATCCCGCGCAAACTGGTTAAAACTAGTATGAGATACTCACACACAAAAAATGTACACACCTTTCCCACTATACTCGCCAAATTGATGATAGACCCGTCTGTAGTTTTGTGCGCAATCATAGCTTGGCTGACAGCCTGTGTCACAAGGAAAGTTCCCTATGGGAAAAAGATAATAATAATTTACAGTATTTAGAAATTTACTAAAAACACAGATAATGTGAAGGATGCTTCTTTTCAGTAATGACTATCTGCAAACTCTACAAACTGATATCCATCCCTAATTTTAAGCCAACTGCTAGTTGGGAGAATATCAGGCTTAGGCATAAAAAAAAAAATGTTATGTTGGCGTAACCCGACCGACCCTAAAAATACGGCCGACCCTGG
The DNA here is from genome assembly GCA_037893245.1 of Crossaster papposus. Lineage (NCBI taxonomy): Eukaryota > Metazoa > Echinodermata > Asteroidea > Velatida > Solasteridae > Crossaster > Crossaster papposus. The sequence continues at coordinate 1,298,770 of JBAIAA010000642.1, read as the reverse complement.
ATATTTTTTTTTTCAAGGGACGAAATTTAATGATTAAAATCTATATAAATCTAGTTATAAATACGTTTGAAACCATTTCTGACCGTTTCTCATTGTTGTGTGTGTGGATTGTGAAAATATTGAACCTGGACACGCTATCGTGTATCACTACCGGTTTAAACAATTAGAAAACATATCATTTTCATTGCTGGGAGAGGAAAAAAAAAAAAAAAAAAAAAAAATCCCTACTATTTTTTTGGGCCCGTTACGCCAACATAACATTTTTTTTTGTATGCCTTATTTGGTTAGGCATGAATAAACGTCTGCAGACAGTTGACAGCAGCGGCAGAATTTCATAGAATTTTGCAGACAGTCTGCAGAGTTTTTATCAAAACCGAAAAAGAACCCTTATACCTTAAGATTGACGTCGATGACTTCTTCAAATTTGTCCTCGTCCATCTTCACCATTATTTTGTCCCTGGTTATTCCGGCCGAGTTGACCAGCATGCTCACAGGCTGCTTGTACAACTCCGTCACGTCCCTCACCAGGCTGCGGACAGCTGTTTTGTCCGAGACGTCCAGTACAAAGGCATGATGATGTGACTGGGTACCGGACGGCAGCTCACTGCTAGCCTCTAGTTTCTGTACCGTAGCTTTGGCACCTTCGAGATTGATATCGGCGGCGACCACACTTGCCCCATTTCTGGCAAACAGTTCACACACGGCACGTCCAATGCCACTCCCACTCCCTACAATGAGGACGAAAATATTTGTAAAAAAAAAAATTATTTACATGTATCCGAGTTAATATATCATACATATACAGTGTTTTTACAAATTGTATCCATGCAGAAGATATTTGACTGTTTTCCCAAGTGTTTGTTGTTGTACCTGCAACTTTTTTTGTTACTGTTGCAACTCTTCATCTGGTTTCGAGATCACATTGTCATTGTGACTTCATCATATTCAGGTGTTGGGAATCCAACTTATTGCAATTTTGGATTATTTGTTCCTGTTCATAAAATCCTAGAGCCACAAATTAAAAAAAATATATATAATATTCTGCAATTTAGAAGGCAAGTCTTGCGGGACTATTCATAGCTACGTTGTATTTAAACACTTTGCAACTTATTGATAATAATAAATAAATATAAGAAATATTGAAAACAATTAAAGACAAGATGGTTTTGCTTTTCACTAAACACAAAGGCTATTTCACCTAAAGGATGGGTAGCCCTAGTCTATGGCCCCGCACTATAGTACACTCTGTGCTATATCACAGAGTATACCCTAGTGCGGGGCCATAGACTAGTCACTAGGGCTAAAAGGTGGGATACACCATTGATAATTGCTTGAGTTATCAGGAATAAGTTGATTTGGGGGATTTAATTTTAAAGTAAATATCATTGATTTCTGTCTGAAGTTACAATCATGGAAGACGAGAAAAAAAGCAAGAAAAACGGGGTTCGTTTATATAAACCGGCGTGGGCAGTTGTTGATCGTGATTTATTTTTATAAAATTCAATATTTTTGAACAATTACACTAACAGTAACAGGATATACTTAGTCAAGTGCAATCATTTTGTTGGAGACCTGGCTAGAACTTAGAAGTAGAATCATTATTTATTTTAAAATAAGCAAGATATTTCTTAATAATTCGTTAATAAAAATGTTCGATATCTGCAAATGGTGTATCAATCATATTCATACCTTTAAATTGATGTTTATAAAATTGGTAGTAAACTCAGTACTATATCGGTGCATATCGTTACTGGTCAATTAAAATCCTATGCATTTAATTGGGTAATTTTCTCATTTGATTTATTCATGAAGTGACTTTATATTTATTTGCAAAAATCTTATGTTCATGACAACTATTCTTTGAGATTGACAAAAGTAGCAATTTTTTTATAATACTTTTTGCAGCGTGAATAGTTAAAGAAACCTATATTTACCAGTCACAAGTGCCACCCTTCCCAAAAGTTGTAAGGACGCCGCCATGTTGACATCAATCCTTGACAAGCGTTTGCGTACTGACCAATCAGCGAGTGAGTAGATGATGTCATTCTATTTAATTAGATATCTGGTACCCTTACCATTGTACCTAACAGACAATGATAAGTTTGCTGGGGACCAGACGGAGTCAGGTTTGATTGCGCAATCGCACCTTGCACAACGAGTCGCAAAATTTGTGTTTCATTTTATCTCACTCAGTCACTCATCATATATTGGTCAAAGTATTCACAATGCGTTTGTTTACCGGAAAACCTACCATATTATTTAACTTCCTTTCAAAAAAGACAAATAATTTGATGCACCCGTTTTCAACAGGCATGGAATTTAATTCCCAATTCATGGTAAGAAGATGGACGGATTTGTTTGTGAATATTCACGAAATCTTTGATTTTGTTATGCAAATTGAGTCTTAACTGCATACCTGAAATTCTGGATTGCCCTATTCAGTGCTATTGAGTATTGTGTTGACCATTGTGTTCCCGGAATCTCTGGAATTCTGTTTAGGTTTTAAGGGGGGGTGTGTTTAGTGTCATAGTGTTGAGTGTGTATAGGTATAGGGATAAGAGGGGGTTTACCCCCTGCCACATATCATGCTGGGTATATTAGGTGTGGCTCACATGCCTAGGAGAGTTCATGAAGTGAACATGTATACATGTACCACAGTGGTGGGCAGTGATGTTACCTTTGGTGAGTTATTTCATAGATATACATCTAGCTAGGCAATTCTTGTCCTCTTTATTTAATATACAGTCCTGTCATTCATTTAGCCATTTCAAATAATTTTCAGCAATAATTGTGCTAGACAAATAACTTATTTGTGTACTCGTATATTCATTATAAAGGCCATTTATGCAATTGTCCACAGAAATGCATCTTTCCGAATTACGATCATCGTATTTGACCCTAAAATGTAATAATATTAGATCATCCAAATGAGTACACTTTTTATCGATTAAGGGATATAATGACAAATGGGTGAATTTTATAAGTTTATAAGTTTATATTGAATGTGCATGTATGGTTTGGTATGGTATTGGTATGGTTTGGTATGGTATTTACGTATGGTTAGGTAAATATTAAGTATTGTTTATTTATTGTTTTTTGTACAGCTAATCGGTTGTCCGGTTGCCCAGCCACAGCCAGTGGTTTTGGATACAGTTTATCTCTACAAGTTGTTAGGGAGCGGACATCATGGGCAGAATTAAAATCGTATTAGCAACAAGCAACAAGCAAGCAATTGTCAAGCATGAATGAGTGTTTTTAACTGGCCACTATAATATAAAATGATTTATTGATTTATTAATTTATTTGCTGAACTGAATGATTGCAGGTTGTTGGTCTTGGCAACCATTCAATGCCAGCATCCAGACATAGCATTGGCATGGCAACCATCGACAGACTTTGCAGACATCTCAAGGCCTCGTGGAGTAAAGACAGGGACTGTCTAGGTCATATCGCCGTGGCAACACTGGCAGACCAAAAGAGACTCATCCTTCTCAAGCCACGCCTACTCATGAATATTAATGGCAGGAGTGTTATCAAAACAGGTGTGTAAACATTTGCATGAGATTTGTTTCATGGTAGACTACTAGATTCATCAGAGTATAACGGATGATTCTTTGTGTGTAAAAAAAATTAAAAAAATTCAATAACTTTATTTTCTTAAAATTCGATATATTTGTTGAAATTTTTGGAAAATATAAAGATGTTTATATTCCTTTTACTTTAGGAGGACGCAACTTTTTTTCAGTGAGGTGAACGTACCATTGCTGTGCAAAGCTACGGAGCTCTGCGTTCACCTCGTATTGACCCGAGGTCACGCAAAGTTGCAGCCTCCTATGACTTAATCTCTTGAAACATCTCCTAACCAGTTCGCACCGGAGGACGTATACACGCAAAGTTTTCCCCAGTTTCAAAACTGTTGACACATAAACACGTCACGAGCAAAGCCGGAAATGTCTGTCAGCAGCGAGCAAAGCCAAAAATGCGTGGGTGTGCTTCCCGGTACTATCGGCCTGAACCCGCCTCGGATCATCGAGTTTCGTTAAAAATAATCCCGCACCTCGGCTCGGTGATGTCAAAATAATTCCGGCGCTAACTGTAATACAAATAAAACCACAACAAATTTGTCTCTTGCAATAAATGATATTAACCTGTATTTGCACTTTGCAGCCAGGAAGTACCACGTTGACTCATGTAATGTTTATCTTCTGCACGACGACTTGGATCGGACATTTGGCAAGTTTAGTATCAAGGAAGGAGGGAGCGCTGGGTAAATAAAATCTTATTTTATTGAAAGAATTGATAATACCAATATTCAGTTGTCAGTTTGCTCATTTGCTTCTTTTGCTTGTACATTTATTGGCATTAATGCTTGTTGAAGATACTTTGAACATTATAAATGATTTTTTTTTTTAAGGGGGCATAACGGAGTAAAATCGGCTATAACTGCTTTGGGAACTGATGTAAGTATATTTTATCGAGTAAAATTTTTTTTGGTTTAAAGGTAGGATACACCATTGGTAATTGCTTGAACTATTAGGAACGTGTGGATTTGGGGGCTAAGGTGTATTTTATAGTAAATATTGTTTAACTGACCTTTCCGAAGTTTTACAATCATGGATGCCAAGAAAAAAAGCAAGAAAAATTGGCATTCGTTTTCAACCTGCGTCATGCAGTTGTTTTTTGTTCTTGATTTTTTTGCGATCGCCATCGGGCAATCGCAAATATTTTTTTTTTATTAAATTCAATTTTGTCAAACAATTATTTTAAAGGATGCCTAGAATCATTATTTACCTTCAAATAAGTAAGATAATTCTTAATAATTGGGTAGTAAAAAATGTCTATCATCTACAAATGGTGTCTTCTACCTTTTAGCCCTAACCCACCTCAATCCTCCAAAATCCTCATTGCAGTTTTAGAGGATTTAGGAGCATTAAGGATAAATAGAAAAATTGCCAGTTGATTTTGGAAGATGCAATGGGTTGAATTTAATTGTAGGCAATACCCAGCATTCTTTATGTTCAGACATGCTTAATGTAACCCAGCATTATCGTTGATATCATCCGCACTACTGCTGAATGTCGTTAGTACTGACTCGACCCATAGCAGTGATTGGAAGATTGATGAGACAGTGGTCATCCCTCCACTGAACAAATTCAAGAAATAACGGATGATTTTTGAGGATTAAGGATGAATTTAATTTGTACATGGTGGCAAATAGAAGATTTTGCAGGATTAAGCACGGTTTCCAGCCAGAAGGGCCTTAGTAGGGGATTAGGGGAATGGGATTACTAAGTCACAATTGAGTTTTTGCAATAACATTTGTTTTTTAAATAATTTATTTTCTGTCAGGTAATGCCAAGATTAAGGATTGGTATTGGGCGGCCAACGAATAGGAATGCAGTGACTGATTACGTTCTGAGTGGATTTAGTGGACAGGAGAAGGAACATCTACTACCGATATTGGATGAATGTGTCCTGACATTACTAGAACACATCAAAATAAATTGGTAATTACCAAAGCTGCAAAATACCTTAAAATATATAAAATATAAAAATAAATAATTAAAATATGGTTCATACATACGTCATGAACTGGTTTGGGTGGTAACTATGCACTGTACTTGAATTTGTGCAGATATATGAAAATTTTCCTGTATTAAAACCCTCGGACAAACCGAGGGCCTCATCCGTGAGGCACGTTTTGATACTTTTGTGTATTACAACATCTTTAGGCCAATATTGCTGAAACTCTTTTCTAACTACATGTATCTCAAACCGACCTGCATATGCTGTAAAAGCATGTTTCACACAGTTCATTCACCGTTCAATCCAGGCTCGAGTAATCGAGAATCGAGATCTCAGCCCAGCCCCATTGCTCAATGGGCGCTATAGACCATTTGGGAGTGTTTGTAAGTCCATTTCGTGATCTGACCGTGAATAGTGCCGAAAAGTGTTTGTTAGGCTTAATGGGCGCTATGGCACATTTGGGATTGTTTGTAAGTTCAAATCATTTGTGTAGAAACCTAATTCAATGTTTACAACTGATCGATGAATGGTTGCAATAGCTGTACTTCAAAACTACGGCTGTTTGGTGAGCCAAAATGATTTTCGCTGGGTTTTATTTTCTTCCCAAAATTGTCCTGTTTTGTCACAAATTCATTCTCGTGCCTGTTTTTGTTACAAATTTGATGCCATCTATATTTGATGAGGCATTCAATACATATCTTGTGGTGGGTATACCCATAGCTAAAGCTGAATCACATAATAATAATGGTAAATTGTTGGGTTTTTGTCAGGGTTTGAAAACGAGGTTTTGAGGTTATTAACGGGTATATCCGAGAAGATGGGACAGTTTGCTAGCCAAGCACGGCCCGACACTTTGACGCCTCAAGTGTCTACGGAGATGTTACCAACTCTACCGGTAGCGTCAATGGAAGATTTTGAGGGATTTAAAGAAACCATCAAAGATACTTCTCCGAGAGAGACTTTAGTGAGTATTCAGATAATAAAACGATGTGCAAGGGTATACACTGCAGTAATTTATAATAGTCAATGTAAAAAAGTGCCCAAGTGTTGCAAAATGCAGTAAATATAAACTAGAACCTCGCTGTAATAACACATGTATAAGATGATTATTATACATGTAATAGTCATTATTTTGATTATAGTAAACAAGTAAATATGTTGTCTTGTACTGATAGGAGCCAGATATGTTCGTCATAGCAGATTGTTCTTTATAGTAGAGTGTTTATTATAGGGACTTTTTACTACAGTAAAAACAACTGACTGAATTCAAGTAACTGCTATGTTTTTGTGAACAACCTTTAACAAGTTATTGTCAAGTTACCATCCAATTTATACTCGGATTATAAAACCGTGTTGCAAAACCATCGTAATTTTCAGGTCTCGAAGCTTGGTCTTCTTAGTTTCAAGGATCTTCGAATGACAACATCTGTAATGAAATCTTTGCTGACACCAGAAGTTACCCGTCAGTTTAACTGGATGAGAATGAAGGGCAAAATGAAGTTCCATAACATCAAATTGGTAGATATTATAATGGGTAAGTAAACATTGAACACCCCATTTTTCTGTAGTTGCCCACGTTAAAGGTAGGATACACCATTGGTAATTGCTTGAATTATCATGAATAGGTGGAATTGAGGGGTTGTATTTTATAGTAAATACCGTTTAACTGACCTATCAGAAGTTTTACAACCATCGATGCCGAGAATTGCACGAAAAATAGCGTTTGTTTTCAACCGGCGTCTAGCAGTTATTCTTGTTATTTTTGTTTTGTTATCGCGGTCCGGTGATCGCGAATTTTTCTTCATAAAATTATATTTTTCAGAATAATTACAGGATATCTAGCGCAATCATTTTGCTGGATGCCTAGAATCATTATTTACTTTCAGATGAGTAAGATATTTCCTAATAATTCGGTAATTTTTTCGATATAATCTGCAAATCATGGTGTATACTACCTTTAACTCGAACAAAAAACGGTAAGCCCCGTTTAGTCGAATTCGAAATCAGCAGGTGCAGAAATAAACTAAAAGCAGAGCAGAGCTTTGTAGCTTTACACGTTTACCTCGCTGGCAGGAAGTGGCCCGTAACTTGAAATAAAAAGTTAATTTCAATAACTTTATTTTCTCAATTTGATATATTTTGGTGAAATATTTAAAAAATAAAAAGATGTTTATATTTCTTTTACTATAGGACGCAACTTTCCGGTCACTTCCTGTCAGCGAGGTGAACATACCATTGCCATGTAAAGCTACGGAGCTCTACGTTTGTTTTCACCTCAGGTCACGCAAAGTTGCAGCCTCCTATGACTTAAAGGGAAATTCCAGGCTCAATAATATTTTACCTATTCTAAATGAATATATGGTAACATACTGACTCCGCAGAGAATTTGTTTTGATTTGTTATCGAGAACGACACACGTGCCTATTATATTCACGATTTACAAGGGCGCGGCCATATTGTTCAAATTTCCCGCCTCGCCCGGGAAATTATGACGTAGTGTCTGCACCTCAATGCACATGGATTTATTGCCTGTTGTTCGCACTGGTATCCTAACTTGACGCGGCCAACTACATTATGCAGATGTATGTTGTACAGCGCCCGGCTATTGCGATTACATGTATTGCATTTCTGTGCAGAATATCGACTTGACGCGCTACAAACTATGGTTTATTTTTGTATTTTTGGTGAAGAATAAATAGAAAATCTGTGAGCTAGTGATTATTGCATCAGGTCTTTCTCTGTAGGTTTTTGAGCCCACTTTCACATACGGTACACATTATGTATACACTATACCGTACACAAAAGGGTTTACTTGCATGTGCAGGGCCGCTATCAATCGGGCTTTGAGTACTGATGGTGCAGACACTACGTCACACATCTCGGATGTACCGATAAACCAGAACAAAATGGCGGCTCGCATGACGCTAAGCGCAGTGCGAGAAAATCTGTTTTATATGATTAACAAAACCGATAAAAATCAAGTCACAATGGCAATTGACACTCTTTAACATTATGCAATTATAAACTATGGGTGGAGTTTCCCTTTAATCTCTTGAAACGTCTTTTAACCAGTTCGCATAGTAATCAATATGTTCTACAATCAATATTTGCTTAAATTTCCAGTTAAATTAAAAAACTTCAAATCAAGAAAAATAGTCCAAGCCCTTCATCCAAAAATTAGTAAGTAATCAGTATGTTATACAATCATTATTTGCTTAAATTTCCAGTTAAATTAAAAAACTTCAAATCAAGAAAAATAGTCCAAGCCCTTCATCCAAAAATTAGTAAGTAATCAGTATGTTATACAATCATTATTTGCTTAAATTTCCAGTTAAATTAAAAAACTTCAAATTAAGAAAGAAAACATTAGACAAAAATTATAATCATTTGTCCAAACGGACCTTTTTACCAAAATGTACCGTTAAATAATCACCGTTAAGAAATCAATATTTGCCAAAAAAACACTGTTTTCTAGCTGCTTCAAGTTCAACATTATCGAGAAGTAAACGATATATTATACAATCATTATTTGCTTGAATTTGCAGTTAAATTAAACTGTTATAATCACTCATTAAAAGTAAGTATAAATGTTGTTCCATAAAATATAACATCTTTTCGTTCATTATTTACTCCTGTTTATGTATTAACCTGTTAACATTTTTGTTACCTAGTTCACCAAAATGTATAGCTTTTCTAAAAGAAAGCGTCTCTAACCATTCATTTATGTATAATCTGACTGTAGTGTTTTAATACTACATAATTTGGAACATTTATTGACGTACATGAACCTGCACTATAGGCAACAGAGTCTTTCAAAACGATTTTTTTTTTTAGAGCTATTATAACAGTTTATTTTCTGGAAAACTAACCCCAAAAATGCATATGCTAAAAAGCCCTATGTCTGTTTCTCGAACAGACAGTTCTAATTATACATACAATTTGTACATGTCTATACCTCATCTCGAACTCGAAGCTTGGTCTTCTTGGTTTCAAGGGAAATGACAACATCTGTACTGGAAACCTAGCTGCTGATACCATGCATAAGTTGCCCGTACTGTCCTTTGCCTTTCGGAGTTTTCTCCCTCCCTTCCTGTCCCGGGAGTTGGCCAGGAAGGAAGTAATGCAAGTTTTTATTTCTTCACTTGAAGCTAAAGAGCACCTCGGATTATTGCGGACCGCCTCTGAAAAAAAAACACCACTTTTTTATTATTTAGAAATACTTGTACATGTACATTATGTGAAACTACATAGTACAGCAATGTACTATGTTTCCAAATGAACCAAGAAACAAGACGTATGTCATCACCATAATAATTTCTGTAAATTATGTACATGGGGTTAGTATGGTGGCCCTGGAGGGACACGCATATTGTGAATATTGAGGTCAATATTCGCAACAAATTTCACGACTTTCCCTAAAGTCGCGAATATCAACGTGAAATTTGACGTCAATATTCGCGACTTGGGAATTGTGAAATTTGACGTCAATATTCACGATATGCGTAGTCCCTTCAGGGCCACCTTAGCGTGTCCAATTTTTACTTGCCCATTATGTCGACAAATTGGAGGTTCTGGAACTTCTGTTTGCCCTTCATTCCCGTCCAGTTAAACTGGCGGGCAACCTGGTGTCAGCAGAGATCCATTACGGATATTGTTGTAGTTTGAAGGTCCTTGAACCAAGAAGACCAAGCTTAGAGACCTGAAAATTACGATGGTTTTCAACACGGTTTTATAATCAGAGTGTAAATTGGATAGTAACTTAACAATAACTTGTTAAAGGTTGTTCAAAAAATTGCAGTTACTGGAATTTAGTCGGCTGTTTTTACTGTAGTGGAAAGTCACTATTAATAAACCACACTAAAGAGCAATCTGTTACGGACGAACATATCTGGCTCCTATCACAGTATCAGTACAAGACAACACATTTACTTGTTCACTCAAATGATGTATAATAATCACCATCATCCATGTGTATATCTCATACTTTTTGCAACGTTTTTTTGCAAGCACTATTTTACATTTCTATATTACTGTAGTGTACTCGCCAAAGTCTCCCTCTGAGATGGATCTTTTATGGATACTTCGAATCCCTCCAACTCCAAGAAGTCATCCATATAGAAGCTACCGGTAGAGTACAGGTAGTTGCTCATCAGTGGACACTTGGGTTGGGGCACGTGTTGTGCTGGCCTTGGCGTTGAAACTCTGCCATCCCCTCACTATAATCAAATGACTACATGTATCGATATATTAATCACCTTTTGTATATCTTACATGTGTACAGCGAGGTACTAGTACTAGTTTATATTTACTGCATTTTGCAACACTTGGGCACTACATGTATTTACATTTACTATTCTAAATTGCACATTGTTTTTATTATCTTTATACTCACAAAAGTGTCCCTCAGACTAGATCTTTTATGGACACTTCGAATCCCTCCAAGGGGTTCGTGGACGAAATGCGCCCTGGCCTAATGATGGGCCAAAATCCTTGTTGTTGGGAATTGGTGGCCCAGCACAGCTGCAGTCCGACGACGAGGGTTTATTTCGACCTATCGGAACCGCCACCGGCAACACATCGAGCACCTTTTGCAAAGCCCCATTAGGTCGCAAACGGTTCGTTCGCTTAGCTAGATGCTTATACTAGTCCGACGTTTTGTTATTTACACGTGCGCTGTGTCCGACGTACATGTACATATGATATGGGATTCGATTTCGATATGTGGTCCGACGAATACATGATAAAGTTTTCAAAAATCGTCACGTGTGCTGCCCGTTCTTTTATTCTCACGGTCGGAGGCTGTTCCACCTATTGCACACGCCGTTGGGCAAAGGGGTAGCCCTCCATTCAATTTGTACAGGGAATTACGTGTTTTCTATACTTTTTTACAGCAATAAAAACATGCATACTTTTTTTTTCGGTGTATCGTGGGAGATTTTGTTACTTCATAAAACAATGAAATTTGGAAATATTTGGGTGTAGTGTTTAATAGATATTAGACAATAATTGTTTATTTAGATTTTTTTCACATAGACCACAACACTATTTATTGCCGCTCATTCCCCTTTGAGTCCAGAGGGGGTGATAACTAACAGCCACCACTGACCAATCAGAGACAAGAAACAGGGCCCGGTGACGTCATCCCGACCGCGAGAATGGTCAATTCGTTAACTTTTCGTAAATTAGTTTCGTAGTCTACGTCGTTAGTTTTCATGTTTCTTTAAAGATATGCTTGCTTGATGTTGGTGTTTTCCCGTACTTTCTTGTTGTGTTAATATAATTCCGACTTTGTAAAAGTTTTTAAAAAAAATAAGTTGAACATTATTATCTTTGGTTTCTTTTGTTAATTATTTTGTTTAAAGTTAGTGTAAAATAAAATATATTTTCCAGTTTTAAATAAAATATATTTTCCAGTTTTCTGCGCAGGTTTTCTGCGCAGGTTTTCTGCGCAGGTTTTCTGCGCAGGTTTTCTGCGCAGGTCTTCTGCGCAGGTCTTCTGCGCAGGTCTACTGCGCAGGTCTACTGCGCAGGTCTACTGCGCAGGTCTACTGCGCAGGTCTACTGCGCAGGTCTACTGCGCAGGTCTACTGCGCAGGTCTACTGCGCAGGTCTACTGCGCAGGTCTACTGCGCAGGTCTACTGCGCAGGTCTACTGCGCAGGTCTACTGCGCAGGTCTACTGCGCAGGTCTACTGCGCAGGTCTACTGCGCAGGTCTACTGCGCAGGTCTACTGCGCAGGTCTACTGCGCAGTAGAGGTCTAGTCGGGACGACGTGGTAACCAAAGACCCTAGAGCGCCGCGCTCATTGGCCGCGCTCTACGATCTTTGGTGGTAACAAAGCTAGATCGTAGTAGAGGCGCCAGACCAAAGATCGTAGAGCGCGCGCCAGACCCTAGAGCGCCGCTGCGCGGGTGGTAAGTAAGTTCATGGAGGGCTCTTAATTATTCCTCCATGGTAAAGTTGTACAAAAAATTGTCAAGTATTAAGTAAAGCTGAATTTTATGATATGTTTCAGTTAATCCAGACCTTACCAGAATATACATGTACAGAATTTGAACGAGGTACTAAACAATGTTCGGTATGGGGTTTAATTGCGAGTTTATATTGTAAATTGTGTTTGTCAGATGAGACGAGTTGAGTTAACTTTTAATTTGTGTAGCGTTGCGTGATTGGTATAGCCATGAAGGAATATATAAGAGCAGCCATAGTCTAGCACATGCAATATAAATGTACACGCATGTACTGTACAGTATGGTACAGACATTATTAATTGCGTATGTGTAAATAAAAGCTGGACTTATGATTATTGGTATGATTATTTTAAAGGTAAAATACACCATAGGTTATTGCTTGAATTGTCAGCCAATTGAATTGTATATAGTAAATATTGTACCAACCTGTCCGAAGTTTTACAATTTAATACAATCATGAATGCTGATGAGAAAAGCAAAACAAACGTCGTTCATTTTCAACCGGCTTCAGCCAGTTCTTATTATAAATATAAGCATAGGGTGTCAACTTGGTTTTTGTAGTTTGGAGTTGGTTGGTGTCGAGATGACATATTAAGGTGTCGACTGTCGAAGTGACCGGAGTAGACTACGTAAAAATATAACCTGTAGTACTTGTTTAAGAAACTGCCCAGTGACGGTTAATACTAGTTCTTGCTTGAATTTGGTAGAGAATAATTAAGAAATAGTAAATATTTAGTATCGTATTCTCATTAATCAGCCAAAATTTTTTTTTAAAGAATTTAACTGTAATTAAGTGTAAAAAATTTGATGCGAACAGATTAATACAAGAAACAAGTTGTATGGTGTTCTTATTCGTAGTTGAGTGTATTTAGTTGTAGACAGAAGGGGCACGTATCTTGGGAAGTATTCTAACATCTCTACTAACCTAATCTCTACAAACTAGATAGGTCGAGCGGCTCTGCACGTGAAGCCACTCAGCGGCCATATTGGGATATTAAAAACATATTACAAGACTAAGTCTGGTGCAGTCTAGTAACGTTTAGTTGACGGTAAGTACATGGTGATCACTCGTTACATACTACTATGTACAGCTGTACATTCCAAGAAACTCAAGGAAAACCTCTAATTATCTACATCAACTTGATACATGTAAATGGCAGTCATTCTAATGCAAATATATATGCTAATTATTTAGTAAAGTGAACATTTTAAACAAAAGTTAATGTGACCCTCTCTTCAGTTATTAAAACACTCAACAGCAGATCCAACAGAGGAGAAGGAAATGGCAGCAAGGAAGGAGCTGACTAAGGGACTACCGCAGTGTGTCAACGATGCATTTGTTGTGCCCAGTAAAGACATGCCAGTAGAATCTATCCCTGTCTGTGGATACGACTTCAACCAGGGCATCGACTATCACAAGCTGCTGCAGAGCTACCGGACAAGTGGGTTCCAGGCTTCTAACTTTGGTCTCGCTGTTGAAGAGATTAACAAGATGGTGAGCATTCTTTGAGCTTGTCATGAAAGACCCTGCAGCGGTCTATTTTTCAGTCTTACATAATGTTATGGGTTATGGTGTAGTTACGGGCCCCTCCCTAGTTTTTGATCAAATTAAAGTCGGGTATTTGTATCATTCCAAAATGACTTTATCAACATAAAGTATAATTATCTCAATGCAATAAGGTGTTTCACTGTATAACATCTTGTTCACAGGACAAATTTACACGTGTTGCTGTGTACGCATCATCGATCAAAAGCTTTTGCGCTTCCAAGTCTACATGAGTTTATTCTAAAAAGTGCACACGTCTAGCAACTTGGAGTTTTGTTTGCCCCGTGAGTTGTGACGCATATTACTGTGACACACCTTTAGTAATGACAATAATTTCCGTAATTTTAAACAGTTTCTTGCGTTAAAAAAGAGGATTTTCTTGTGTATTTTCATGTTCAGCTGCTGTCTTGCAGTTCAACGTGGTTTTGCAAGTTCACTGTGCATCGTGTGAGAGAGGATGTGCCATCTTAATTTTTGCGCCGTTTTGTCATCTTTGTGGTTATATTGTTTTACCCTAAAATTGTCCACTCGAAACCCTGCCCTCTCTCTATGACATATCTGTTGATTTTTAATGTTGCAAGCTAGTTTGGGACTTGCTAGTACACAATCGTCATTTTGTCTGTTATTGTTTTTCTGCAGCTGGACAAGAAGGCAGTGCCATTGAGCGAGGAGGAGGTGTCGCTAGGAACAGAGTTGAATCCTGTCCATCGTACCAAGACTAACTGTACCATCTTCCTGGGTTACACCTCCAATCTGATATCGTCCGGCCTTAGGGAGAACCTGCGCTTCTTGGCTCAGCATAACTTGGTGGGTATTAAAGGGGTGATAACTTTTGCTCTTCGATAAAAATGATAAAAAACGATAAAAATGCACAACTGACAAATGGTCTATTGTCTATGATATATTTAACCCTAAGCTTTCCAAATCCATCAACATCTATCAAAATCTCCCCCTAACTTTGGTAGATTTTGGGGGACTTGGTCCTGCATGCCAGAGGTGAAAAAGAGTTGATGGATTATGATGGACTTCGACCAGGAGGCCTGAAGCAGCACTGTTGGGAATCCGGTTGATTTTTTCCATCCAATAGGTCTATACATAAGTTATGTGTGTTATCAGTGCTGTTCCATTATCCCATGTATTAGAAGCCGAGTGTGTCGTGAATATTTTTTTCCCGGATTTGGTCCAGTAGGGAATTAGGGGTAACGTACACATTGCTTGTCTATTGTAGGAAGGCCTACATGTTGAACAAAATACTATCCATGTCAAGGTTCCCCTAGAGTCGTGAATGTTAACCCTTAAACATAACCTGAATCTTTCAAAATCTTGCACACTTACTCAATTCACTCTTGAAATGTCTCTTAATTATAGGTTGACGTCATAGTGTCCACTGCCGGCGGTATAGAGGAAGATTTCATCAAATGCTTTGCCCCGACGTTTCTGGGCGATTTCCGCCTGTTGGGACGACAGCTCAGGTCACAGGGTATCAACCGCATCGGTAACCTGCTGATACCTAACAGCAACTACACCAAGTTTGAAGATTGGATCGTGAAGATCTTTGACGACATGTTCGAGGAGCAGAACACACAGGTGCTTTTAATCTTTGTCTTGATATTTGTACAATTTATTTAGCATTTGGATTTCTAGACTCTCTTTTTAAGGCATTTTTGTTGGACTGAGTGTTTATATGTCGGGAGTATGTTCAGTACTTTCGCAAGTAAACAACTTATTTTAGGTGAGATTTTAACCCATGACCTTCTGCTTACGAGTGCAGGACAGCAAGAGAGATTTTAACCACTTTCTCACTTTTAACAATTTTTGGCTTTTTAATTGTTTTTCTGTAGGGCATGCGTTGGACACCATCACGTATGATTGCCAGACTAGGCAAGGAGATAAACAACACAGACTCTGTGTATTATTGGGCATACAAGGTAAACAATCCTACAAAATGTAGCCTGTCTTCCATACCGAGACACAATTATTTTCAAGGTAACTTTAACACCCCTACCACCTCGAGTGATTTACCAGGATCCTTTCTCGCTCTTTGCTCGTGCCTAATCACCCATACTCGGCACTGGGAAATGCACGGCATTCTGGGTAGTTCACAGTTTACACAAAATCTATCTAATTTTCAAACCTTGAAATGAATTAAAATCGAATTTGCTTTTGCTGTAATATTTAAAAATGGATAGATTTGGGGGTTCGTTTGTAGTCTGGTTCCCTGACCCTATATTAAAAGCTCAAAGCGCGTCAGTATACTTCCCTATGCCCAGTATGGTTGGAGGGCACAAGCTAATAATAACTTGCAAAATCCAACACTATATGGCAATAATAGTAGTAAATAAAATTTACGGTAACTTACCTTTTGCCAAGTAGAAATTCCAAGGATCTTAAATTGACTTTTAATTTCATTTGCAGAACAACATTCCAGTTTTCTGTCCTGCGATTACCGATGGCTCCATCGGCGACATGCTGTTCTTTCATTCCTACAAGAAACCTGGTCTGATTTTGGACATCGTTGAAGGTGAATCCCACAATTCTCAGAATTGCCTCGATGTTTTTTTTAAATTTTCACAGATTCGAAGACTTCGTTGCTAAATGGGTTGATGGAGCAACTGCATTGTGTTATGTGGAGGTTGTAGGTTCATATTCTGTTGACATGCATTTTCTTTGTTCAAGAATTCCAGCTGATGGAACACCAAACCACAATTTACTATTTAAATTTCACACTGACAAGTTTGAAGTTTAGTGGGCTACCGCTAGTGGCTCAGCTAGTATAGCCCCTGTGCATTAATTTGGAGGTCGTGGGTTCAGGTCCTGCTATGCTCCATTCCCATTTTATTTAGAGTGGAAGAATGTCTGTGTGTTAGACGTATGATTGGTTACCAGTTTAGTCAACATTTGTAAATTGGGTTTTGTTTGTATTTGGAGCTGATGGCGTGGTTGGTAGAGCACCTGTTTTTGTTTTCGTTTTTGTAGTTTTAATCTGCAGTTTTTGCTTCAAATCTTGCCATTGTGACTTCCAATTGAAAACTGTCGTTTGGTCCATAGAGCACTTGCGCATAAATCTGTGTGTGTTGGGATCGAATCCCGCCATGGTTCATTTTCATTGGTAATTAATTACTCGTATTTCTTTCTGCCAGATGTCCGACTGATGAACAGCCAGGCTATCTTTGCAGCAAACACCGGCATGGTCATACTCGGAGGTGGACTGGTCAAGCACCACATCTGTAATGCCAACTTGATGGTAAGCCTAACCATGGCAGCAAAATAACAATATTTCTAATAACCAGTTTGCACCTGGATTATTTTAACATTTAACGAGCCGCGGCGCGGATTTTTTTTTATTGAAACTCAATCCGGGTTCAGGTCGATGGTAACGGGGAGCACACCCATGCATTTACGGCCTAGCTCGCTGCTGGCAGACATTTCCGACCTTGCTCGTGACGTGTTTATGCATCATCCGTTTTAAATCTCGTACAAATATTGCGTGTATAAACGTCCTCCGGCTCGAACTGGTTAACTAGTTTAATTGTATGCTGAATTATAAAGATTTCACTGTTTTGATATATTTTTTAAATAAGTTATTATTTTGCTGGGATTGGAACGACAATCCTACGAATATTTATATTTCAGGTCACTCCAGTATGTACTGGATAAGTATTTTTTTATTTTATTTTAGCGTAATGGAGCCGATTTTTCAGTCTTTGTGAACGTCGCAAGTGAGTTTGACGGTTCTGACGCGGGCGCTAGACCAGATGAGGCTATATCTTGGGGAAAAATCAAGGCCTCTGCAACCCCAGTCAAGGTAAATCTAAAACAAAATAACCTCCCCCCTCCCTCCCCTCCCTCCAGTCATCAAAACAGATTTTGTAATTAACTCCACTCGTTTCCTTAGAAAAAGATAAGAGAAAAGACTAGCCTGTAGTATCCAATGAAAAAAGATTGTTGAAATAAACATAAAATCCAGGACTCGGATACATTTTCAATTTGGTTAGAAAACACTTGAAAAATGTTCTTGCCTCTTAATAGACTATATACAACCACGAAAGTGATTATCCAAAAATGAGTTAATAATGGTAGTGTCGACGATAAACATGTTTTTTTGTATTTGCCTCTTTCTCTGTTTCAGATCTACGCGGAGGCTACCCTGGTAGTGCCACTGCTGATTGCGGAAACCTTCGCTCAGAGGGTTAAACTTCCCCACAAGACCGAGGAAATTAACAAATAAAAAATGCCAGATTCTTTTTTTCCGTCACATATTAACTTATCCTCTTTGGCATCTCGGAAAATTAGGAGAAGTGCTGGGAGGCTATGGCCGCCTTTTAAATTGTGAATCTGCAAGTTTTGAATTGAGATACAAATTTTTGAATATTGTTTCCTATTTTTAACGATAATATACATTTGCTTTTGATGTCATTTTTAGTAATGGATGGATTTGGGGGTAAATATTTTATAGCAAATTTCTACACTGATCTGCTGAAAGTTTTGTGTTCCTTTGTAGTCTGGTTCCCTGACCCTACTTCAGACATAGAGTTATATTATAGAAACTAAAGAGCGCACTTATCACATGACCTTGTTCCGACAAGGATTTTATAGTCGATGGGAAATTGTCAGGGAACCACACTAGCTGGCTGGCATCCCATTACATTTTGCGAACAAAATGTGGACTAACTAAATGTGGTATTAAATTGGGGGAAGTATTTGGAAAAAGTGCATTTTTCCAGCGATAGGGGGCTGACATCTTTGGAAATTGAAAGCTTGACAGAAAACAGTTGCCACATTTTTCTTGAGACTATTATTTACTACTTATAGTCAAGGTATCTCATAATTTTGTAGTTTTAATATTTACAAATGTTGTATGCCTTTATAAGGTACATGTACATCAGTATTGGCAGATTTGATTCATAAAGATTAAAATGACAACTTGTTTTATATATTTTTTATATTCAGACAAAAGTGTCAGAACGTGTTTCATTTTTGTGACAGGTAAAATGTTTTTATATTAAAGCGATGAACAATACTATTTAATGGATTCATTTTCTGTTTGTTTGCTTTTAATAACAATTTTATCTCTAAAAAGGCCGTTTTCCAAGCCCCAGCTTGGCACTAGCTACCGCATACTGATCTCCATATATTTTAGGTGGGGGGGGGGGGGGGAAGCGTGATTTTTTTTCAGCATGGTTAAGACAATTAACGTAACTTGGCATAGGTAGACCACACCGAGTAGGATAAGTTAATACAAGTTCTCGGAACCTTTCTTTCCCTCAAATTAAGCCATACAATAAACCTGTCCAAAATAGTCAATAAGAGGTCGAGGTCTAAGTTAAAAGTGCTTTAATGTACCTCTGGGCCTACGTGTAACTAGTCGACTGAGCAATAACAATACATGTACCGTTATTGTTGAAACTACTGAATAATCATGACGCGAGGGGTGTAGAAACGCCCATTTACCTAAACAGTCTACTTTTATTTGGTGATTTATTCGTGACTAATGGTGGCGCTCTTCATGGCGCATTATCTTGTGACTTTTACTGTCATCGATCGTATGAATCTGATGCAACATCGTAAACGTGAAGTTGCTTGTAAACATTTTTGAAGTCAATATTATTATTAAACATCAAATGACAGGACACGGTTGCCAGTTATCAAGGATTAGGCCAAGATATTATCTGTAGCATACTATGGCATTGGAATCAGAAAGTTCTGAGGTAAGAAAAAACATGTAACTAATTTTGTGTATGGAAATAATGATTAAAGCGAATTAATCGACTACACATGATTTGTGACATTTTTTGTGCAAATTTTTCGTGCACATTTTTCAAAAGTGAAAATTGCCAGGAGGCAAATTTTAGTGGAATTTGGGTCATACTTTTTTGTAATATCAGAACTCAGAAGAAGTAGAACGCTGTGGCTGTACGAGAGAGGAATATTTAATTCCTAATTTTTTTAAAAACTTCATAAATATTTATCTGACTGAGCTGCTTTACATGCTTTATGCATCATTTTATTGCATTTTAAAAGCTATTTCCAATGACAACTAGTTTATTTTCATTGCTCAAACCTCAAAATTTCATTTCACATATTCTCGACCCTCCGTAATCTGCGCACCTAACGCTCATGCACGCGCGCATGTTGCCAAACGTAAATTAAATGTGAATGCGTAGAAATAGAGGGTCTGACGATACATTACATGTACATGTACCTAGTTTTAAAATATTAGTTTTTACACACTAACTGACGGGATGCGACATCAATGTGTGATTTTAGCATTTGCACACACGTATTGTATAGTTTGGTTTCCTTGCCTGACAATATTTGTATGCCCATACAAGTCAGAATTATTTGACTTGGGAACCAGACTATCGCATTGTTCTGCTGACGTACGGGTCTCGTACTGGTCATGTGATCTGACGTGCCCGAGGGTCTAAACTTTTTGCAAACTTCTGTCAATGACTTTTTACTACAATTTTAACCCATCGTCCAGACCCAGGTTTTGTTTGAGCAAGGAGGTGTATTTATCCACACAACTCACGAGGAATCTGGCGATGTCCTACTCGGAGGAAAGATCCAAGTAATCAGAAAGGTAAATTAGGTATGGCTGCATAAAGTCCGAAAACGTAGGACTGGCATATGAAACAACCAGTCAAACACGCCTTTAATGCTGAGTCAGTCAACCGCGTCAAAAGAACCATGTACATCTTGGGAAATGCACTTTTCCCCCAGAGTCATTGTGAAACTTTTTTACACTGCATTTTTTGCTCAAATTGAAAAAATTTCACAGCATTTGTAGTATCGTTTAGTATTTGGTATTGCATGTATGCAACATGTCCAAATAAATTATGTAGTACTTTTAGCATTTGCTGCCTTGTCCCAAAATATTTATGTAGAGAAGCGGTTAGGAGAAGGACATGGAAAGCATTGGCAGACACATTGCATTAACTGTAAATTTACAGCATCCATTTCTTTTAATTTTTTTTTTAAATACAAATTCCTGCTGCCATTGTGACCCGAGCATATGCAGCCTAACTCTGCATGCCATTTTATGCCCGTCCGTTCTCCAGAGTGATGGAGCCTATGTTGAGTGGAACCCAGTCGGGGACGTAGAGAACTTCCACATGGAGAAACCGGAACCAGACTGGACCGTGGTCAACACGGTCAGCTATCAGAGAGAAAACAGCCAGGCCACAGGTAAAAGTTTACGGCCTCCAAAATCACAAAATGTACATAATTTTTTTTTCCACTCTATTGTCATGCCTGCCTGTATTGAAATTAAAACCTGTTTACAGTAAGGGGCTGTCCAAAGTTGTCAACATTTTTAAGGTCGTACAGAGCGTACTACTTTTCAACATTTAGTCCAAACACCGGTAGAGCGCGGTGGGGAATTGCGTGCACGATGTCCATGCACAGCTGTGGGAACGAGTCGCAGTACAGTCGTGTCGAAGGTTATTCATTCACGCTTGGCACATTCGCGCGCTTATTTAGGGCTAGTATATAGGGCATCAATACATGTGTGTATGTACACCGCATGGTTAACGTTGCGCTATACGAAATTATTGCCAACTCGGTCGCCGCGGCGTGTAGGGCGGGCGGCGTCAAAAGTATTTCATCCTCGCAAGCTACGTATAGCTAGCCAATAAATCAGATTTATTTTCTCAGAGTTGCACAATAGCTGTTAACAAGGTATAACCTGCCGAAGCAATCATTTTTGAACAGCGGACTTTGTATCGCTTCTGATTTTAACGTTGGAGATTCTTTCGAGATAAAAAAGAAGGAAACAAAACCAATCATATAATTTTCCTTTGCTGATTGTACGACCATTAAAATGTTGAAAACTTTGGACGGCCCCTAAGCGGAACCAGTTCCTATTGACCCAACTTCCTAGTGAAATTTACCAGAAACCCTACCCATCTTTTGCAAATTCCAACACTTTACACACAAACTTGTTGAACCCTGTCTTTGGAGGTACATGTATGCCTTACCCAGTTTTTCGAAGTTCATAGTACCATTCCAAACAGATTCCAACAAAACATGTCATGGGCTTTAATGGGGTTGAGTTTGGTTTGGGTTAATTATGGGTGTACACCACGAGGCGTATCGTTCACACTATGACTGGTGTATACACTGGTTTAAAAAAAAGGAAAGAAGTTTCAAAGCATTTAATAGTATCTAAATGCCGCTTTATGAATTATTATTGTCCGTAAAGTGACCAAGTTCCAGAAAATCAGTTCTGCTACCTCCGATACAATTTCAAAAGAATTTTGAATAAGATTAAAACTGCTGCAAACTGCTTACTGGCTGGAATGACCTGAAATATACAAATCAAATAAGTTAAGAGGGCCTAATATTTTGATCTTAACAAGATCTTCTTCAGAGACAAAAGACAACAGAATTTTGATTGATTTTTGAAATCAGTCGTGTTTATTTTCCTGCCCAACCAGAGAGTGTAACCGTGGCCCAGCCCAGCCGA
Source organism: Crossaster papposus (assembly GCA_037893245.1). Classification (NCBI taxonomy): domain Eukaryota; kingdom Metazoa; phylum Echinodermata; class Asteroidea; order Velatida; family Solasteridae; genus Crossaster; species Crossaster papposus. The sequence goes on along the minus strand of JBAIAA010000642.1, from coordinate 1,276,260 downwards.
CGCAGCCGCTATGCTATGAGTTTCCCGCTGGTAGACACCAAGAAGATCCGACGGTCGAAGCCCGGCCTGGGCTGGTTCTATCTCATGTTTGTCCTGAAGGACGGAGTCTCGCTCCCGCCGTTGCACTTTCACGAAGGCGGCAGCGCAGGGCTGATAAGAGAGATGAACAAACACGTCACCATCTCCACGTAAGTTTTCAAATTTGTTAAGACAAAGTATTAGGGTACTGGGGGCACATTTTTTCAGGCGAACTTTTCCAACGTTCGCAATCTTTTTTGGTCAATATTAGATTTTGGCGTTTTACTGACGTGTATTTGCACGGTCTACTCAGTGTTGTCCCGAGGGATGCTTACGGAGAAAAAATCACTGACTTGGCTGGAACTCAAACCCACGACCTTCTGCTTTCTAGTGCAGACACCTAACCACTTGTGCATACTCAATGATATATCGTTTGCCAAAATTGGTAAACGTTAGCATTGTCCACATAGTGGAATGCATCCCAGGATTTAAAATGTTGGTCATCCCAAGAAAAGGGCATGTTTCTTCGTCCCAAACATAATAAGGGAATCAAAAATGTAGTTGGCCGGTGTTAACCAAGTATGTTTAAAACTGGCTCATGGGCTCGTATGCGTTACTGCCCGATCCGAAGGTGAAGGCATTAGCAATGTTCAGGCCTATGAGCAGGTTTCAACCAATAAAAGGGCCATTGAAGAGGATTTGGAAAAATTGAGGATGAATGGCAAAAAAGTGTTGGTCGATTTGGTAGGATGCATTGTGTCGAGTTCATAGGCTCTACTCGGCATTATTTACATTCAGTCATGCATAATTGAGCCCTGCATTATACTTTGTATCATCCGGATTTTGAAGGCAATGGTTCACCCCTTTTTTAAGCAAAATCAAGAATTAATAGATGATTTTTGAGGATTTGTACATAAATAATAATGTTAGTTCTTATATAGCGCTTTAGACTCCCACAATGTGGGTGTATCAAAGCGCTTTACATTATTACCCCGGTCATTGGGCCCATGAAACATTCCAAATACCATCTCGGCTCCCTGGGGAGTATACAGCTCAATGCTGCCATTTCGGCGCAAAGTAGCTAAATTCAACCACAATAACCATCTCTGCCCTCACAGGTACCCATTTACTCCTGGGTGGAGAGAAGCAATGAGTGACAAAGTGCCTTGCCCAAGGGCACACGTACCATAGTCCCAGGCCGGACTCGAACCCCCAACCTGTAGCTTTACCTACAGATTACAAATTCAATGCTCCAGACCACGAGGCCATGGCAATTAGACGATTTTGCAGGATGGAGGATAGTTCCTAGCCAAAAGGGCCTACGGGATTAGAGTTAAAGTTTATGTTGAGGTTAACATTTTGCCCTGACTTAGATTATGTTTTTCCCCAGATGTTTAACAGACTCTTGCCAACTGATTGTCTTACCTCACAACACCGACGCTCTTTCACAGTCCTTCACAGAACTCAAGATCATGGGCGAAGCCTCTGCTGCGGTAAGTAGGATGATCGACAACCTCAGATGTGTGTAGATTTGCTGTACATAAATCGGAAACAATTTCATATCTGGACATCAGATGTTATTCTGAGAGGTCCCAACTTTACCACAAGAGTCGCTTACATTTCAAAAGGTGAAATAAAAAAACATTAAAAAAAACAAGTATTTACTGGTACTTGACAATTCTTTTTCTGTCGTGGCTCATAATTATAGGTTTTGTACGCAGAAACTTGGATGATGTCCAGATAAGGAATTCGTTTCAGAAAACCTGTTTTTTGGCGAACAACTTACAAAGCAGTTTAATTAACTAACGTATAAAATAACTTCCTTCATAACATTCTGAAAAGTGGCTATAATTTTACACCTTTTTATTATGATTTTTGTGTACAGTCTGTTTTTAAATAATAATTGTAATATTTTTTATTTATTGTTTACACATTTTTGATGTGTTTATTTTAAAATAACATTCTTACTCTTGCACACTGTTTCAGTTTTTTTGACATAACTGATTTTATTTTGTGTATTGTTTATTTTTATGCAACACGGCCCCTTGAAAGACAACCTTTTGTTGAAGGGTTACTGTTTATACAAAAGTTTAAATAAATTGTAATATAAACATTTGTGTGTGGGTGTGTTTGTGAGTTTGTTTTATATTGAATTAGAAAACGTAGAACAATAGAGGACATTTTTAAAAATCAGTTACACATCCGTGAACATCAAAGACAAGCTAGTCTTGCTTCCTGATGACCTTACAATTTCCGGACATGTGTTCCATCTGAAATAGGGTCAGGAAACCAAATTACATGAAAAGCACTTGTTTGTTTTTTACCATGCAGTATCAGTGAACACAAAACTTTAGTCCAAGAAAAGCTCCTATCAGATGGCAACATTTCATATTAATTTCATAATTTACCGGTGATTTTTTGTATTAATTATTAAAAGAAAATGTAAAAAACATAAATTTGAGCCTTTCTCCGTGATATAAGGTACATGAAATAACAAATTTACATAAATGCAAATTAGGTGTTACATATGGAACAATTAAAAATAACAATGTAGTAAATTACACAACTTTTTGTTTACATGGTAATGTCAAATGGCCTTTTAATCCACAAGACAAAAAATGTTACCCAATTATAACTATGCAAATTAGGCTTGTTCTTAATGAGCAGTGTCCCATTCGCAACAATTTTAGATGGATTTTATATTGTAAGGATTATACGAAGATGGATTTGTTAAGGATTACACAAAAATGCAAGTCTCTGGGATACCATGTCCAAATAAGGCGTAAGGATAGCCCCCCCCCCCCCCCCCCCCCCCCTCCTCCCTATACCATGTAGACACTCCAGACTATTATTACCCTTGCATTATGTTATTACCTAAACTCCCTCCTTCTCCCCTTCCTCCCCCCTCCTATCTGAAAGAAATTTCCGAGAATCAAGAACACAATAACTACACAAAAGAGGGGGGCCTTCACCTCATCTTGTTGTGTGTGGATTTTAGTACATTGTACAAACAGAAAAGGGCCAATTATTCGCTGCTAGTCACTGGCCAGCCATGGGTCAGTCATGCAATTCACATGTGTCCAGCCAGCCCCAGACAAGTGCAATTATCACCAGCTGACCACAGCCTGGCTGATGACCACACAGCCTGGCTGACCAATAACCTCTGACCACAGACCACATCTGTTGCTGCCCAGTAACCTAGCCTGCAGCCAAAAAGAAGATTGCCCATTGGTTCTGACTGACCACTGTGTGATAAACCACAATTTACCAATGCTGAACAAGTAACAATGGATTTAGTGCCAAGTAACAATGGGCTTGGTCCAAGTAAAGCACATGTTGATGAGAAATTCAATGTATGTGGTAGAGATTAGTGATTCTCTGTTATTGTCCTGTTACTTGGTGTTAGGTGTTCAGGTACATGTACACAGCTAGAGGCTGATGCTGGAGGAGAGGTTATCTTTAACTACCATTGTGTTCTTTCTCTACGATTGGACCAGCTCCCTCACCCAACCAATGGCCATTTGTTGTTCAGCTGGTTTAAGGGACTTATCTTTGTTTGAATGGCCTTGATGAAAGGGAATAGGTTTCAGGTGTCTGCTTATTTTGCTTAGTTATTGGCATGGTTGGAAAGGAAATTGTGGTCACTTGTTTGTCAGGAAGTTGGCCTGGGCAGATCTTGAGCTGTGTAAGATCAGTAGTCAAGTGTTGGTGTAGAAACAGCAGTGGCATGATTGGATGGCATGACTGGAGTGAATTGGAAGTGATTTTGTTAGTAGTTTTTGCAGCTTAACTGACTGTGGATTGAAGTGGACTTCACATACTACATTTCTTGTTCTCCTAAGACTTGTATTTGAACTGTTGAATACATTCATCTGAAGCAGAACCACAAGATTAGAAGAGAATTTGTAAAGAACTGCAACATGGATTATTTGAGCTCCACATGGTTCCCCCAGGTCTGCCTTTATGTGTTGCTGAAAACTGAATAATGAACTTTTGAGTTTTGCAATTAAAAATGGAAATCAATCTTCCGTCCGCACCTTCCTCGGGCAGATTTTGTCGCGATTTTTCCGAATCTGCCATTGTGAGTGAAAGATCGTCGGATGACGACCTGTCTGAGGTGCAAGTATCAATATCGCCAACACTGCTTCCTAAAGTCGATCAAGTTGACCACTCCTACCACGTATGCAGCGTAGCTGATGTTGTTAACACCACAAGGATTGGGACGAAGGACCAAATTGCATTCTCCGCTAGGGGGGCTATATTTTGGGAGGCAAAAACCACGCACCTAAAGTCGACCGTAACCGATCAAGGCTTGAGAACTGAGAAATATGTGCGTTGTTTTCAAGGCGTTAATGGCCGAGAGGACGATGGGCCTCGATCGAGGCAGGCCTCCAGTTGGTTAGGCAAGTTGCGAAAGAAGCCTCAATGGCAATTGAAAATAACTCCAGCTGTGCTGCGTGTGGACGGAGGAGGGTTTCCAGGGAAGACGGTGGTACTCGAATTGAAGCCCACTCTTTGCAGCAGTAATCGAACTACCACTAGTAATAACGCAAAGAATCAGAAGCATTTGGAGAACATCCTGTCTGTAACTGAGGCTCAGGAGAGCTTCACAACCGATCTAAAAATAAAATTGAAACCTATCTCCTGCTCGTGTTTCCAGTTTGCAGTTGAGGAAAAAGTTTTCAAGAAGGAATTGATTGTCGATCCAAAGGCTGAAGTTCATGTGACCCAGCTGGAGTTAAATATAACGCGCACACCGGCAACAATCAGAAAGCCAAACCAGCAGCTTAATTTTTCGACCTCTTTCGCAACAGCGGGAAGCAAAAGAAATCGCAAACGCCTCTTCTTTGCCGCCGAGAAAGCTGGCAAAGGAAGGAAACGGGAAAAACCCAGGCCAGAGAAACCCAAACCCCAGGAGATTGATGAGTGGGACATTATTGAGGCAGCCGACAGCAGTTGCTTCTTGGAACACTTTACCAAAGATTCTGAGGAGGAGCTTTCATCGTCAACAACAAGCTGTCACCTGACTGTTGTGACCTTTTCACCTTTCACCTTTGCCCCTCGCGTTGCCAGCAACTTGCCCGTCTCGCAATCACCAGCGGTTGCCGCCCCATGCCTTTTTTTCGCTCTAGATGAGAGCATCGAAGTTTACCAACAAATGGTCCAAAAGAAGCATCCGTGGTCAAAATTGAAAAGGATTTGGCGGAAACCCCAGGCATCATTTGGAAAAGTCGGCAAAGATGGGTACGACTTTGCAAGGGCGAGGCAAAAACTGGCCAATCAATCCTTGTTGCTTTCTTCGCTTCTCAGTCCCAAGAATGCATTGTTTTTTGAAGGAGTTGGAAGCGAGGTGAGTTTAGTCACAGAAAACTGCTTTCTACATGTATAATTTTTTTTCCTGGTTTGTATATATCAAAGATTCGTACATGTACATGTACATGTACATATAGTAAATATCGTTTAACTGACCGGTCAGAAGTTTTACAATCATGGATGCCGTGAAAAAAGCAAGAAAGGCAGCATTCGTTTTCAACCAGCGTGGACAATTCTTCTTGTTTTTCTTGTGTCTTTTTCGCGATCGCTAAAATCTTGAATTTTTCTTAGAAAATACAATTTTTCTGAACAATTATAGGATATTTAGCGCAATCATTTGGCTGGATGCCTAAAATCATTAATTACTTTCAAATCAGGAAGATATTTCTTATTAATTCTGTACATTTATTATTTTGTTTTCGATACCTGCAAATTGTGTATCCTACCTTTAACAGATTTGATGTAAATGTATACTGTAACATTCCAGCCGCTAACACTTTTTGCGAGTCTGCAGATATTGACAAGATTTCACATCTCTACATTTGTTTCCCTTCATGACTCCAAGGAGAGTGACCTTTGTGGGGGGTCAATTTGCTGTCTGAAAACACACACAAAAAGTGTCAAACAAACTGAATTGTCCTAATTGAGAAGAAAATATCAAAACAAACACATTGGGAAAGTTTTTGAAATAAGACATTTTGCATACTTTGCAACTACACAAAGATATGCTAAAGGTTAATAACCACTGTGCTAACCATACATGCACACTCAACACAGGGTACTCATCTCAGGGTTTGCTCACCCTGGTAAGACAAGATTTTGCTCTGCCCTTGAGATGAGTCTCACAAAATAAATCCAGACATTATTCATACACTTCCTATAAATTTTATCGACACAATTAATATATTATAATTAACTGGACAGTTAAACAGGAGGCCCTACTAGTCCTGGGGGACTGGTCATGCGGGGTTGACCAGACACTCGGAGCCATTGTCCCCTCATCACCCGGAGGTATGTGGACCTGTGAAAATACCGGCGGGGCCCGGGCCCTTAAACTGCAAGGGAAACGGCCGGCCTTGCGGGACAAATTTAGACAGGGTGCCGTGTGTCTGGGGAATCCTCTGTGGCCCGCCTTCCACGGGATTCTCCTGGAAAACTGCCTAGAATCAGTCTATCGTTATTCTTCTATACAATGGTTTTTCATTCTTTTGATAATTGTTCCTTCTGACTCCGAGTTCTTATATTCTCCACAGTTCACTTGATTGTTTTTTTGTTACTAACTATTGTCTTATATTTGTACACATTCCCGCCGTGAATATGGCCACTGATGCCGGTACGGCGTTAAACCCAAAACTCACTCACTCACTCACTCAACACAGGGTAGTGGACATATAAATATTTACAGCTGTTCATTACGAATTCCAATCAAATCGGCAGCCTTTGAAGAGTACATGCTGGTACGGTACCAGTGCATGTACTTTGAAGCACCATTTTCCAGACAAAATAATCCTTTGCAACACAAAATAAGTTAATTATTCAAGAGACTAGATGGACATTTCATAATAGATGTGTTGTTAATCCATCTAATCATGTAAACAAAGCGACCAAAATTCATTTTAATTTTTTTTCCAGATGTTTAAACAGTATCCAAAATTATTTGTCTGACTGGCCAACTGGTTTGTATAATACATTGTGTACACAGATTCAGTAATGACTGTGCACCCATTGTGTTTTACAAAAAGCATTAGAAATACCTTACTATTTGACCTATAGTCAGATATTTGAGCAAAATTATTTTTCCCCTCTCCTCTTCCTACAACAGAAGTTCTTCAAGGATCCCTACACGATAACCATGGGCGGGTTTTCCAAAGTCACCAATTTCCTGCGCGATGCGGTTATGACGCCAACGGCCAACCGTCCCTTCGACGAGTTTGCGGAGCTCATGTCTGACCTTCCCAGCATCCTCTCCATCAATTCGCAGGCCGAACAGAGCTACGAGATGGTGGTACCCGAGGTGAAGATAGAAACCAGACCTCTGTATCAAGCCGTGTCTGAATCGCTTGGCTATGGCTGTTTATAACACGTGTACCTATGGAAGCCACAGGCTAGCGGCTGCAGCCATTTACATTGGCTTGTGCATTATTTCTATTCGTAGCCAAGTGTTTTGGACAGAGCCTTAGTTGCTGTGTATTATTTGTTGATCTTTGACCTCTTATCAGAAAGGTATTGAACTGAGACAAATTTCAATTTTTTTTATGTTAAATACCAGAGTCGACTTGGACCCAGACCAGATGTAGAGAGACGAGCCCCTCTTACTGAAGTAGAGTGGGCCAACCATCTTGACAAGGAAGGAAGAGTCACCGACTTCGCTGAGCTACAGAGGAAGATTTTCAAAGGGGTATGGCGTCATTTTTCTATCACTTAAAGTTGGCGTTAACTGTTTCTTGATAATGCCATGCTTTCTTTGGTTATGGTTAACACAATACAAACGGTTTGGACACCATTATTAGCTTCAAACTTGGTATGTGGCTTGGTCTTGGTGTCCTCTAGAACACTGTTTAATTTGTACCTTGTAGTTCAAAAGTCATTATGATTAACGATAGAAATGGTTGGGACACCAAAATTGAGAAAGACTTGAATATCAATTTTAATATTGGTATGTGGGTTGGTCCCTCTCTTACCAAAACATAACAGTGGCCCAGCATCATTTTAGTTTTAGTAACCTGCTTCAAATTTGTTGTGTTACTGATTTAACCGACAAACGTTTTTACTGCAAGGGAAATGGCCGGCCTTGCGGGACCCATTTAGACAGGGTGCCGTGTGTCTGGGGGATCCTTCGTGGCCCTCCTTCCACGGGATTCTCCTGGAAAACTGCCTAGAATCAGTCTATCGTTACACTTCTATACATTAGTTCTTTCATTCTTTTGAAATGTTCTCATTCTTTTCCTTTGTGATAATTGTTCCTTCCGACTTCAAGTTTTTATATTCTCCACTGTTCACTTGATTGTTTTTATTACTACCTATTGTCTTATATTTGTACACATTCCTGTCGTGAATATGGCCACTGATGCCGACACGGCGTTAAACCCTAAACTCACTCACTCACAAACTATTTTGACTTTTTATTGGCAGGGTTTGGTGCCGTCGTTGAGGAAGGAAGTCTGGAAGTTTCTTCTCAAGTACTACCCTTGGAACTCCACCAGCAAAGAGAGGACAGTCCTCAGAAAACTCAAGGAGTAAGTTCATTTCCAGCCGGCCGACCTCGACGAGCTCGTTGGTCAAGTGGTATTACTTCCTGCGCTCGTAAGCAGGAGGTCGTACATGTGCAAATTTGTATTTCTGTGGAGACATCTCTTTGTTCTCGTGTACAAAATGTTTGGACTGTCAACAAATCTCTTTAAAATGCTACTATTTCAACCACGGTTAATTTCCTGTGTTAAAATTTGAACCAAACATACTCTATATTATACCCTAATGCAAAACCTAACCCAAACACTAACCCTATTTTTTTAAGTAAAATCTAAAACAAATTTTTTTCTTTTTTTCTGACAGGGACGAGTATTTCTGCATGAAAGCTCAGTGGAAAACTGTCACTCCCCAACAAGAGAGGAGATTCACTAAACACAAAGACAACAAGAGCATTATAGGTAGGTCTATCAACGGTGCGCACATTGCCTTAACCAGTTTGTGCCGGATGACGTATATAAACGCAAAGTTTTTACCCAGATTTAAAACGGATGACACATAAACACGCCACGAGCAAGGCCGGAAATGCGTGGGTGTGCTTCTTGTACCATCGGCCTGAACCCGCCACAGATCGAGTTTAGGTAAAAATAACCGGTGATGTTAAAATAATCCCGGCGCGAACTGGTTAATCAGGGCCCAATTTTTTTGGCTCTGCTTACTGTTTAAAACAAAATCCCAGCTCACTGTAGCAGAAAATTATCTGCTTTTGCTAAGCGTATTTTGCAGGTTAGCGAGAAATGTTTGCTTTATGCTCCTGCGTATGACCTGTAATTGAGGATTCGGTGCTTACTGGTTGAGCGTAAAACTTTTCTGCTAGTATGGAATGCTGTGGTTATTAACAGAGCCATACAATTGGGCCAAAATCTCATCCGAATTCTTTCATCCATCTTTGCCTAAACTGGTTGCATGGCATTGATCTTGTACTATGGCTTCTTTAGATAAATTGATGCAAAAGAGAGCAATTTTTTTTTTTTATTATATCAACAGTTTATGAGGTTAGGGGGGAAACAAATACATTTTTCAAGAAAAACAGGTTTAAATATTAGAAAAATTGTCTTACAAATAGATTTTTGATTTTAGATTACTTTGTTTAATATACTGCAAATATGGGTCTGATGCTAATGTTGTGTCACTCAGCTTTAACCACTTTCATTTCCAACTCTCCTTGTTTCCAGAAAAAGATGTGATTCGCACGGACAGAACGCACCCATTCTATGAGGGGGAACACAACCCACACGTTGAAGTGCTGCATGATATTCTCATGACGTATTGCCAGTTCAACTTGGACCTTGGTATGCAGTGACACAAGTTGGGAGATTTTAAAACTAGCTTTAATTTCTGAATTTTTTTTATTTTTTTTTTACAATTTTTTGTCAACTTTTAGCTTTGTGTTGTTAATGACCCTTCAGAGGGAAACTACATGTAGCATAAAATCCCATTGTAATTGTAAATTTTCAAAGTTGTATCTTCTGAATTTTGTTTACAGTCTTACTTTAAGTCCAGAGATATTCTGGGTTCATTTGACCACATACTTTCTGTGAAAGTTGCCAGTGTGTGAGGTAGTTATTTAGTGAAAAACCTCAATTGTGTTCTTTTCTACAAAGTAAATAATAATTTGGATGCACAATCATCGAATTGTCCTCAAAATGACAATTTGAGCTTGATCCAATGTATATTTCTCCAAATTCAACTGACACTTTTTAATTCAGCCTCAATCTTTCGAAAATCCTCCAAAACTACCTTGAGCATTTTGATGGAGGGTTAGGGATAAGACTCTACGTGCTTCATACGTCTTGCCCTCTGCTTCATGTTTATTAGGTTGTTTGTTTGTTGTGTTTTTTTCGGACAGGTTATGTTCAAGGCATGAGTGATCTGCTGGCTCCTATTCTCATGGTCATGGAGAGAGAAGTGGATGCCTTCTGGTGCCTAGTTGGCTTCCTGGATGACCACGAATTGGTGAGTAGAATAATGTAGCTTCTACCTAATTCACTTTTTGAGAATTTGATTGTGTCGGAAGGACACAGTCCCCATCAGGACAGTTGTATTTCTCTGCTCAGACTGGTCTTTGTCTGTTTACATTGCCAAATCAATTAATTTCACATAAAAGTGAGATATTTAGTCAAACGGTGACTTTCGACATGTTCTATTACTCACCTTTGCTTACTCGTGCCTCTAAATTAGAGAAAGTTGCACATGCGCAGTACTTGAGAGTAAAAGAACAATCTCGGGTCAATCGACTCAACGAGTGACATTCATACGTAAATACGCGGCCATATGCGATAGTGATAACATCTGTTTTTCTTCCTTGGAAACTATCAAAATGAATCACGAGAAGTCTATCACGAGAATTCGCGTTAGAGTTAAATTGAACGGTGTCGCGCTTGCACGAGTAGGCGTGTGAGAAATAATCAAGCGCAGTATAGCAAAATTAGCAAAATATATATATATTTTTGTTTGGAGAGGGAACAATTAAGGGTTCTGAATTGGTCATATTGCAGCCACAACCTACAATAAACACTCGTCTTTTAAATTTTTCTTGCCATTCGTGTCCTTGACCTTTAGGTCATGAACTTTGACATGGAGCAGGAAGGCATGAAGAACCAGCTTATGCAGCTGAACAGCATGATGCAGATTGTCGATCCAAAGCTGTACAGCTATCTCCGTAAGTTTACTATGAACAAATCTAGCTTATTGTAAAAAAAATCATCACATTTTCTCCGTAAAGCATGTTTTGGGTAAAATGAGACGGAACTATAAGTACAGGCTGTAAATGTAAAATGTGATATTTCAATATATTTTTGTATGGAGCAGAATCCAAGGAATGCAGCAATCTTTATTTCTGCTTCCGATGGCTTCTCATCTGGTTCAAGAGAGAGTTCACCGTGGATAGCATCTGTAACATATGGGAGGTGAGTCCACTTAGTCCAAGAAATTACAATCCTTAAAAAATATGACCACATCTCACCAATTCTGAGAGAGCTACATTGGCTTCTAATATCACAGAGAATCAGCTTCAAGAGCTGCCTTGCATTCAAGATTCTGTATGGTCGTGCTCCTTAGTATCTATGTGAGCTCATCTTCATCAAGCAGACAGGTCGGGTTCTACGATCTTCAGGCTCATACTTGTTAGGAGAACCGAGCGTTCGCACTGCCCGCTATGGTCAGCGTGCCTTTGCCAAAGCAGCACCTCCTTGCCTCACTTTGTCAAATAACATCCATGGACATCTTCAAAAGAGATCTGAAGTCTCATTTACTTCATTAGTTATCATTTGGACTGGAGCAGAATTTGTGTGTAGGCACATCGGGTTACCGGATAATTGCGCTATATACATCTTTCTTTCACTAAATGAGCACTTAGGGGAAAAAAAATTCGTACGTTTTTAGGTAATAAGGAGACAGTGACACTTAGAGAGACATTTCAGTGTCTCCCTAATTGTCTAGCTACCTTTAAAAAAAAAGATATTTGGGAGTTTTGCTCTAGAACGACAGATTTAGGTCTTAATAGCATAAATCTCGAATATCTTGGAGAAAAGGGTTAGGGTAAACAAGTTAGGACTGTTTTAAGTTTGTGTGAATCTCTATGGGATTGTCTCCCTAAAGTGTCGGTGTGTTTTTTTTAATTATTATTATTATTATTTGTGGTTTTTTTCTGTTGAATATAGGTTATGTGGACGGGTCTGCCCTGCAAGAATTTTCACCTCCTGATGTGTCTGGCAATTCTGGACGGCGAGAGGGACCTCCTAGAAAAAGAAAACTTTGACTTCAGCGATATCTTAAAGGTAAGTAAAAACATTGAAAAAAGTAGTGTTTGATGAATTGGTCATTAAAACCCTAATCGGCCCTTAGTTCTCCAAAATCCTCCAAGCGGTTTGGAGGATTAAGAATGAATGGCAAAAAAAGGGCCGGTTGATTTTGAAGAATGCATTGTGTCGAGTTGGTATGCTTTACTTAGCATTGTTAATGTTCAGCCATGAAATTTAGCTCATTTGGGAAAATGAAGTCTGCATTATGCTCTGTTTCGGAATGTCGCCAGCAACACTTCGACACTTTACAGTGATAGATTTTGGAGTATTGAGGATGGTTCCTAGCCAAAAGGGCCTAGGGGCTTAGGGTTGTAAATTTACTGTGGAAGATTATGGAATCCAGAGAATAAAACAACTAACAAGGTTCCCACGAGTCATGGAAAGTCATGGAAGGAAAAGTTGTCCTGGAATGTCATGAAAAACTTATGGAAAATTTGAAAAAATTAAAGTCATGGAAATCAAGATCATGCAAAGGTTATTGCTTAATTCTTTTGATTAAAGTGGATGGATTGGATGGCTGTAAATGGAGGAGGAAGCCATTATTAATTAAAACTTATTTTAAAAATGGTCTTAAATGTCATGGAATTTGGTTTTCAGATTTCTGTGGAAACCCTAAACAAAATGACAATATGTGTATTTTTAAAATCTGTATTTTTTCACAAAATTGATTCTCCTCCCCCCTATTCTGTGTGCATAATTAGCATGTTAACGAGCTTTCCTGCCACATCGACGGTGACAAGATCATCCAGACGGCGGAAGCCATCTACCTCCAACTGGTGGATTACCCAGAACTCCCCACGACCATCCAAAAAGTGATCGGCCTGGGTTCGGAGGAGAATGGCGGTCTGACGGAGAACGAGTCTCTGGCCTCAGAGAGCAGCATTGAGGTGCTTGTTGACCCCTCGGAGTAGAGTGTGGGGAGAAATGAGGTGGGCTGTTTGTTAGTCCTGATCATTGTTTGTCTTTTTGTGTGTGTATCCCTTCCTCTATGAGAGTTCTTCACTGCGAGTCAGTGGTACATGCAAAATCACTTCAGCTGCAGTGCGTTGAAGGTTTATTTGCCTGTACAGAGAAGGGCACTTCTGTAGTTAATACATTGGCAAATGGCTTTGCTTATCAGTGTAATACACGGTGGATCAACTGGGCATGACCCAGTTGACCTGCAGTTTTCTATGGCATTCCTTGTAGTGTATTGGACTGCCATATTAAAATTAGGGGTGGGGGGGGGCAAAAAAGAGCAAGAGCAAGGGTTAAGGGAGCACTTTCTTATCCAAACCCTAGGTACCATCGGGTTCCCAAAGGTTCCTGGTGGGTTTCAAGTGTCTGAGAATTTTCAATAGACTTAGCTATGATCATAAACTTTGCAGAGTGGGGCATGGGGAATAATGTAACCATTTGATCATATACACCCCCACCCCAATGTACTTGTGCACAATGTCCATGTGCTCCATCTGAGCTGTCATCACAGACGAACACAACTCGTAAACAAATTGTTAAAAAAAAGTGATGGAAAATACAAGATTAGTAAATCAAATAGCCATACAAAAATCATGTTATTTACTGAAAAATTCAAGAAATTGGATTACAAAATGTTTTCATTGCTATAATCAACACAACAATTACAAAATGTTTTTGTTTAGTTATATACAAAAATAATAGCAAATTTGAAATTGTCATTGATATATGAAAAAGTATTTGCTGATGACAAAATTTTGAAAATGTACAGACCCAGATCACACACACACACATACAAGTGTGTAAAGGCCTTCGATCGTGGACGGGGTATTGTCCGACCGTCTTCCCTCTTTTGTTTATACTCTAACGTTTTTTGATGATCGCCATAGGATTTGTACACGGGAAAAGATCGTGGACGTTTTGTCAATCGTGGACCCATTGTTTGACTCCCAATTCTTTTGTCCGACGACCACGATTGCCGGTCAATACAAACGCACACACACACATTAATGAACTAAATAACGACCGAGGATACCCTATTGTGTTTTCCTTTATCCTGTACTCTAATCAAACCCAATTACCTAACGCATACCCAAACAATCGAGCACGAAATTCGGACAAATAAACCGTCCTTCAAGGATTCTTTGTTCGTAATACGATGTAAGAGCATAATGGCACTATACCTAAGCAGATATAAACTGTTGGTAGACAATGTGTAAAACATACATTTGTAAATGGATTGTACAGAATATATCCAGGATATTCCTCATTTCAGAGATTACTAATCATCTCAGTTTCAATTAGTTATAATTTATTTTGTTTTCTAAGTAATGGTTTATTGTTATCTACAGTCCTTGAATGTTTTTGGTTTTGTTTTTGTCAAAATGGCTAAAGTTGTTAACGGCGTCATATAAATTAGTATGCAAGGGATTGTATATGGACTGAGGTAACAAAAACTGCATTGCGTCATCATGTTGCATTCCTGAGTGTATACAACTATGACTTTATATTCATTTGGGAAAACAAATCCCTAAATAGGAGGTAAAAAGGTGCACCTGACTAAATCGAACAGCTTTGTAATCATTCTTCACACAAATATTGCAAGTAGTTAGGGATCCAGACAAGGAATCACTCCTCAGGTTTTGTGCCCGACACAATCATGGTTGCAAGTTGCATGCTTTTGTGTCACGTGGTAGTAATTTTACAAAATGAAGGTTCCATCATGTTGCATACTAGCTTAGTACAAACATTAACATGTATACATACATTTGTATATAATGAATAATCATGACCCACACAATAAAGGTGTATTTGTAAAAATTCAAAAAAAAATTAAAAATAAGCAAAAGTAAGCATGATCAGTTTAAACAGAGAACAATTATTTTATACCAAAGCCAATATTTCATGCATTATAATGTTGTTTAAAGTAAGCCAATGAAATCCAGTGAAAATCTTAACATTTGAGTCATATTCCTATGTTATTTAGAAAAGTATGCATTTCTTGGCAGATAATATTTGTTTTAAAGGAAACATTCTTCCCCTGTTTTTGAGGTGATTAGGGTCTTGCCTATTATTTAATTTTGAAAGAGTATGGACAACATTTAATGGTTTTTGTAGTACAGTAAGTTGCTGCTCAGTTTAGGTTATACAAACTGAAAGTGTGTGCAATTCATATTGGTTGTCAGCAAATCTTTACTAGGAGAATTTGTTACAAACTGTATTTTGTGCAACTAAATTGGTCTTCATACATTTTGTGCGTTTCCAATCATTACACCACACAAAATTGTCAAACCTAAACCTGTAGAAGTTTCAGCTCAATGGATATTACACTTTTCTAAAAACTAAAGTCGTATCCTCATTGAGTGATCCCCACAATGTCACTTCCCAGGTTGTATCGTAAAATTGGGCCTGATCCCTGGCCACGCAGCATTCTAAGCCTAGTTGGTTGCTAACTTCTTTTCTATCTCTAGTTACTTGCTAAATATATTCCATAAAACCATTATACGCTTAGCAAGGTTCCTAGTTGCTTGCTAAAATTAGAATAGGTTTGTGGTATGTCTAAATCCTTAGCACCATTCCAAGTCACTTCAATCTTTCATCTTTTGAGAATTTGTATTGACATCCTTACGCGCAGAGTCAAGGACAGATTTTCCTGAGTCGAGTAATTATAAGGCTTCTTTCCTCTTTTTTGATTTGAAACACTCTCTGAATTTAGCCATTTCTGAAACATGTGCTTAGGCCGATACAAATGTACATACCCTAAATAGGGTACAGAGGAATGCATTGACAATACAACCCACAGCATCACCTGATTTGAACTCTTTCCCTATTGTTAACTCAAACTGACCATGTACTTTTGGCGATTATGCAAACCCCACACCATTCTAGCAAGCTGCAAGCAAGCAACTAGTAAGAATGTTTCATAGAATGGTGTTATGGAATGCGATTTAGTTGATTGCTAGCAAGCAACCAACTAGGCATTCGGAATCATGCTAAAACCTAGTAATATACTAAGTTAGAACGCTTTTATGAAATTGGTCCCTGGTGTTTATGACTTCTGATCTCGAACAAAGATACTGACAATTTGGCAGATTTGCCAATTTCGCCAATTTCTTTGTTCACGTCAATTTAAAAAAAAAAAAATGAAACCAGATTTTGTGTAATTCTTTCCCAATAGACTGACTGTGGAAATTCACCTGAATTTGATTGTTCAAAATGACAGCGAGCTAGACAGAATAATTCCAGGTGTTTAGTACCGGTACATTCTTTAATCCAAGTAAGCTTTTTGATAATGATATGGAAATGATCCCATGTGCGTTAATAATGTACATTGCACAAGGGCTCTATTTTGCCAGTGTGCAATAAAACTGACTTAAATGTAAAATCTGACAGTAACAAAAATGCAACTTTACTATTAAAATTACATCATCACAGTTGTGTGTGCACGTGCATAGATTCTTCATTTCAAATATTCAAACCGACAGAGTTATTGGAAAATTCAAGCCCAGAAACTGTACAAGAATACTGCAATGCCCAAGACGATGACGAGTAAGGTATTCAGGATGGCCTTCTGGACTCTTGTCTGGTCGAGTTTGGCCATCATCTTGCGCTGTTCCTTGCGTCGCTGCTCCTCGTCCATCTCCTCCGCGGAATCATTGGTGGAGAAGCCACAGAACCAGTCGTAGAACTTGCGGAAGATGGAGTGGTGCTCCGTATGGGTGCCGCCAGATTCTACAGGAAGAGAGAATAAAAGAGGAAAGGGGTTAACAAATTAAAAAGCTGAATTGGATAGGACTAACAAAACTAACCCCTTGACGCCGATATTATCTCTCGCTGCACTGGATTAAGTGCATGGATTAGGTGTATGACTACACAGAAGCTTTTGTCTAGTAGCGTTCAGCTTCCTAACAGGCCGTGTTCTACGACATAGCACAGCTAGCCACAGCATTCCGGACTTTTAGCGGCCGCGGCTAGGCTATAGTCGCTCATTAGCGAGGAATAACCATGAGTATGTGACCTCTTGGCTGGGCTCTGGTGTGGCACAGTCTGAAGTATAACAGGCCCCAACTTCTCCACGTGGCTTGTGCATTGGCAGTTAAGGATGCTCTTTAGCTTGGCAACCAGAGCCTTGTTGGCCAGCAGCTTGCTTGATTTTCTGATAACTTCTTCTCATGCACATGTTGACTGAGACAACATGTGCCTCAAATTTGTTTACAGAAGCCATGCCACCACACACATGATGCCTCATCACTACATGACATGTATGCAAATTGACAAAGTGTCGAGCGGAGCATGTGTGTTGCACCGAACGAGAAAATGTCGGCGCTGAGCAGTTCCATCAAATACTCAATCTTCGTACCGGATCGACTGATGCTTAAATTATTGGGAGCCATAAAGTCTTCCCCATCCTTCTTGTAATCGCTCTTCCTGTCATGGGAGGAGGGTGCCTCGTCCGTGATTGCAACTTCTTCCTGTGTGTTGATCACCTCCATCGCGATGTTGTCCTTGGCGTCGTATTTGGCCGAGTCGATGGACCCCCTGCGCTTGTAGATGAAGTTGTTGATGTCGTGGCGCTCTTTGGTGTTGAAGCGCGTGAAGTATGTAAGACGATAGAGCTAGGAAAATGGAGTATTTAAAGACATTTTTTTTTTTTTTTTTTTTATAAAGAAGATCTTTTGAGGAAACATTGAATTTGAGCAAACTTGTAAGCTTTGTAGGGGAAATGGAATATTATATATATTTTTTTGGGTGTAAAATTAGTTGTTTTTTTAGGAAACATTAAATTTAAACAAATGTTTAAGTTTGGAAAATTTAAATTCTCAAATTTCACAGACTACAAAGAACTGTCTGGTTTGAGGCTCTTTGTCAGGGTTGTCATAAGTTACTACATGTAATTGTCCTCGCAGTAAGAACCACTTACGTATTTTGAGGGTACTTCTTCCGTCATGTAGCTGGTGCCAATTGCCACCACACACGTGATGCCAAAAAGCAGCAGCGCGAAGTACATGTAGTGAAACAGCAGCCTCTGGACCACCACTGGCCGCTGGTCTTCCTGGCCGCAACCGGGACTACCGTAGACAAAGTCGAGGATCAAGCGTGTGGTACCAATAGCAAGGCCTACCATCAGTGACCAAAATGCACCCTGGAACACAAAAAGAAAAAATAGCCTCATCTAGCCTCAATGCGATGAACTGCATTTGTACATCGCGTTCTCTCTTTTTTTTTTTTTTCTTTTTTTTTTTAGTGTATAGTTCTGACGCAGCTTGATCCTATATTAGTTGGTCACCGACTGTTCTGTGTCGTCGCAAGTCGACCAGAGAGCGACTTTACCTGCTCATTGATGCGCTCCCAAAGTACAGCCAGTATGAAGACGGCCGCAATGGGTGGAGCCAAGTAGGCCGAGACCTGCTGGATGTACTGGAACAATTTGCCTTGCTGTGAGGACTGGACCACGGGAACCCAGAGGATAGAAACACCCACCAGAACCAACACAAACACTCTGAAATATCAACAAAAATATCTGTTCAACCCCGATTTCCCCTTAACACGTCTACTTGCTGAATCCTTTTAAATCCTGGAGTAAAATATAATACAAAGCAGTGGTTGTCTGGTATACCTTCAAAAAACAACAAGTAGCAGCAGTTCTTTCCTTGCCTTCTACCGCTGGGACCCGGGCTCGATTCCTAGCCTGGGCCAATATGTAGATTTGGGTTTTCAGTTCCTGTTTTGATCCTGCGAGGTTTTCCTCCCACCTCTAAAACCGTACCTTAATTCTTCTCATTGTCTTCTCTCTACAGGTTTCTCCTGGCTTATGAGCTACAGTACTCAGGGTGCTTTTGAGGGATCCTTGGTTTAATTATTAGAAAGAACTAATAATAATACTTAAAACTGTTTGATACTCGAGTACAATTTTCTGTACTTCGGGCTTTTAAGTAATATGCATCATTTTCTACTTTTTCCTGGTTTTTGTTGCCCTTACCGTCCAACAATCATGAGTTCCATTTCCCGCTGGCGACGCGTCTTTTTGTCCAGCTTGCGCATCTCCTGGTCGCTGGGGAAGCGCCGGAGCTTGCGCCAGACGTCCATGGTGAAGATGGTGCTGCCGCTGTTGAAGATTGACGTCAGAGAGCTCATGAGAGCTGACAGCATGACGGCCAGCATCAGGCCTTTTAGTCCTTAGAAATTAAAGATGTTATATGGCTGTGAGTACGAATGGCAGAGGATGCTATGTGGACATAACAGGCCAATTTCATGAAGCTGCCAAGCACACAAATTTGCTTAGCACAAAAAGTCTCAGTAAAGACTTTTGCTCTTGCTCCCACCTTCCACTATTTTCTTGAAATTCCCTTTATTTTCTACTTTTTGTCAAAAAATGAAATCTCACCGAATTATTTATTCATAACAGTGTAATACAGACTGTCATATGTACATGTACATGCAAGTCCAACAGTGTACGGCTTGGGCACAGGAGTACTGCAACTCACTTCCTAGAACTTAATAGTAGAGGATAGAGCCTGCCAAATGAGGCTTATACTGTGGACATGGGAGAGTATCTACTCATGAAACTAATCGTGAAAGTCTGCTAAAGTTCTACTTTTGTCCTGTGTTTTGGGTGTTTTTTTACGCAGTGGCTATCATTATAACAGTTGATGATCTGATTCCCTGACTTACCTAGCTTAACATGTATTAACATGGAGTGACGTGGCCGAGCGGTTAAGAACCCGGTTTTCTGTTCCACAGAGCGTGAGTTCGAATCTCGGTCTCGACACCTGTGTCCTTAAGCAAGGCACTGAAACCACTATTGCTTCGTCTTTCGGATGAGACGTAAAGCTGGAGGTCCCGTGTATTGTATAATAATAATCATTATAATGCACGTAAAAGATCCCAGTAACACTTATCGCTAAGAGAAGGGGTTTGCCCCGGTGTTCCTGGCAGTGCGTTGATCTTCACATCGTGAAGTTTGCACTTATATGGAAGAAGAAGAAGAAGTCAGGGAATTATATCGTCAACTACCGTAACGATAGCCACTGCTTTTTTATTTTAACTTTTGATCCAAATATTCTCTTTCACCTCGGTCTGCTTGAATGCCTGCATTGTGAATAGGGACTGTAGCCCTTTCTCTTAACAATGTTCCAAATCTTTTGGAAGCAAGCCATTGAATAATTGTCTTTAAGACTTCACAACTTTAAAGGGATCGTATACATTTGGTAATTGGAACCCACTGTTTGTTTCAATCCTATATAGTTATAGATATATACCATAAAACTAACCTGTAAAAATTTCATTTCAAAAGATGGTAGCGATTTTGAGATATTGCCGAAATTCTGGAGCGGTTTTGTCCACGCAGGAAGAATAATTTGCATTGGAATACAAACTCTGAGAAACGTCACTGCAGTAACGTTTCTCAGATTCAAATTTTTGGGGATAAAAAGTGATATCTTTGTCCATAACCGTAGTACTCTGAAGTGAAAAGTTTCTAAAAATGCATTATACTATCCAAAGCTGCTGTACTTCTTACCAAGTAAGTTTTTATTGCCATAAATTTTTGGAGTATTTACCAAACGTATACGATCCCTTTAAGTCCAGATTTGACAGGAATGTTGGACTTACCAGTTGGTAGGATGTTCATGACTAGCAGCGGGTAGGCCAGATTGGAGCAGCCCGATTTACTGTTGCACTCTGCCATGCAGGTGACAGGGTCAGCACACCCAACAATATCTTTTTTTGTTTTGAAACGGGATGATATCAGCATTTAGGTCTTCAGCTTTTCTATACCTATGTTCAGGTTTGCCTCAAATACTTGTGAAACTTTTCAGAACAAGTGTTTGAAATGGTGCAACCCCCTAAAAGCATGGACACACCAACTTTGTTTTTTTAAATTTTTTTATGGAATGAAAACATGCTATTTATGTTGAGATATTTGTAACGGGGTTTGAAAATTGGGTATTATTTAATTGTGTTCATGTTTTGTGTTATTCAATCTAGAATTGTAATGGTCGAAGAGAATAGAGCTATCTCTAAATGCTTACCAGGGTACAACACCCGACTGATCATGCCAGGCATGACAATGAAGAACATAGGGGTGATTTTTAGGATACCGGCCATCAGGGTACCGCCTTGGCCGTGGGAGAGGTTCTTAGCCGACAGGACTCGTTGGACAATAACCTAGGAGAAAAAAAAAGTGATGACCATAAGAACGTGTCCAAAACAGGCTTCCAGTGTTATACAGCTATGACTGTTGTTAGCATGTTCACAGAAACCTCGTTGGTTACAGGAAGAGGGTCGAGAGAAATAAAAATGAGTGTGTTTGCAATAGGAGAGAACTTAGACAAAGGCCCAGATGCAGCCCAAAACACATTCCCAGATTTGGCCACATACCCACCTTTTGGTCTGTGTACACTTCCAATGTTTGTGAATGAATTCGACCCAGCGACCCTGGTCGGCTGATCAAAAGTAGCGATCTAATTGGTCAGTGTGCACTGATTGACAGGAATGAAGAATCCATTTTGACATACTATTTATTGCCAAACAGCACAACTCAAACCAAGGTCATACTTATTCACAAATATATTGGCACTCGGGGCACCACATCATCTACCCCTGCTTTTCCTATTCTCGGTCACTTTTCCGAAGTGACTTTTTCGGCTCTCTATGAAGCAGGCAGGCATAATATGCTACCATTTCCTGATTTTGGATAGATTCAATATACCATACCATCGGATCAGCCTTTTATTGGTTTTCCTTTCTGACTTATACCTGGTCTGTAGCAAAGTACCAAATAGACGCCACAGACTGCCCAAAGACAAAACCAGGCCAGGGCAGCTCTGGATCGCTGGGTTCTCGCATCATGCTGAAGGAATCGTTGGGCGGTTTGCCGCACTCATTGGTCGGGTCTAGTATGGAGATATTAGCCCAGGCAACCGGGGACAAGTATTTCTCCTTCAGGCCCTCATACCCACCCACTTTTATAAAACCTGCGGTTCGAAAGAGAGGCAAATAGGAGGTTTTTACACTGGGGTTTTGGCCGCAGGAAATTGAGGGAGAAATGGATTTCTGTAAAAAAAAAAAATGAAATGTTTAAGCTCGCAACGGAAAACTTGGACATTTGTTGTTCTTTTTTTTTTGGGGGGGGGGGAGGGGTGTTGACAGGAAGGAGGGGGGGGGGGGGCTTTTTCCAGGAAAAATATATGTGTGAAATTTGTTTTGAAAAATGGAGAATAACGATTGAAAAATATATTTTCAACATACTTTGGATATTCTCATTCCAACTAGTACGACTATATTCACACAACCAGTTAGAAAAAAATGTAAAAAAAATAACTTAAACACATGCACCGAGGAATTTGTATAAACGATTTGTCCAATCTGATTTAGTAACCCGATTTAGTGACCTGAATTTGTGATGCATGAACCAGCTATAGTTTATGAATTGGCCCCGATGTATTTGTTTAGTCGTAGGTGGGGTATGTTTGTAGTGTAAAACGGTGAAAAGCTTAAGGCCATGAAAGGTTGATATTTAGCCTAAGCCACCAATGAGACAAAAGTCTGAAGTCCAGTTTTCTTTATGTACAATTTGTGTTTGTATTGTATATCCAGATATGCACTCAACGTGTGCTGTTGGTTCTTGTTAGGATAACGAATTGAGATTCTGTGATACTGCAGTATTTCATTGATAAAGTTTGTTATGTTTTCCAAATGAATGATTATTTTAACGTCCACTTAACCAGCTCGCACCGGGATTATTTTGAAATTGACTGGGCTCAGGCACGGGATTGTTTTTCACGAACCTTGATCCAAGACGGGTTCAGGCCAGCATCTGTGGGTCGCACACCCTTAAATTTCCGGCCTCACTTACTGCAAGCCAGTCACTGACAAATATTTCTAGCCTTACTCGAGTGAAGTGTTTAACCATCATCTGTTTTGAATTATAGGAAAACTTTGCCTTTTTACACGTCCTCCGACGTGAACTGGTTAAATATCAAACTACCCCTTCTTTTTAGTCTGGTACCCTGGAACATGTGTGGCGACTCGGGTTCACCAGTGTACAAAGGTCTGGTCTGGTCTAAAGGACATTAATTTGTGATGGCCACAAACATTTATGTACTTACTCATTGCGCACAGCACTCCGGCACCAATCAACATGATTATAGCTTGTAGAGTGTCGGTGAATATAACAGCAGCCAGGCCACCTATACAAATTTTGATTATGAAAATGTGAAATTCTTTAGTTAATCTAAAAAGGTTATCAAATTATTGTTGGGTTTTTCACACAGATTCAATTTTTAAGTGTGTTATTAGTTTTACCATACTCAACCAAGAGCAGGGGTCAATTTCATAGAGCTGCTAAGCACAACAATTTGCTTAGCACCAAAAAGTCTTGCTCATTGAAAACAGGTTACCAGTCAAAATTATTTGTGTTTTTCATGCTAAGCAAAGAACCAGCTGATTATCAATCAAAAACAATAAAGATCACGTGAAAATTTGGTCTGTAACCTTGTTTTTGCTAAGGACAAATCACAATCACCATCATTTGTTTTCTTTCAAAAGGAACTGAAATTTCACATTTTATTTTTATAAAGTTAAAAAGTAAAAAGTAATGTAACCTGTAACAGTGTATAGAGCTGTGATGGCCAAAAGAATAACGATTGCGAGATATAAATTCCACTTCAATGCCAGCTCGATAAAAAGTGCTCCAGAGTACAGATCCACCTGGTCAAATGAAAAAGGTTAGAATACCGGTACTTGTAAATGATAGTCCAACCATTTGCTTTTGTGGTAATTTTTTTAACTAGATGGATCAGGGCATTAGTATTTTATACCAAATTTTTGTTGAATTCGCCTGTTAAAAGTTTTGGGTTTCGTATGCTGTAAGTTTCACATGTTTATGTTTGCAAAGTATCTTTACTTTGATATAAAACTTTCAAATGCTGAAAAGAAGAAAAGAAAAAGAATTCCTAATAAAGAGGGATGAATTGCCAGCTCACTGCATCAGAAATTACCTAGTGAGCAAGATGTTCCTGAAATTTCAAAGCATATTTGGATCAGTCATAAATAGAGGTCCATAATTGTGACATTTCTTTTTAGTGTTCGTGTTACACATTTCCTGTGTAATTTCCCATGGAAGTGACATTTAAATTGACTTCAAACTTGTTTTGTTTTGCAGGTTTTTTTTGCTTCATGTAATCAATCTTAGAGACAAACGGCATCAAAGAATGTATCCTGAATTTAAACAAATCTTACGCCAGATGTAATTACAGGGACACGAAAATTTGATCCCTAATTTGTTAAGTTTCACAGATTGATCATCAGCACAGAAATATATCCTTAGGAAAAAAATAAGGCAATGCATGCATTTTGCATGTGATCGATGATAAGTTTTCAGTTGCTCAATTTCCATTACGTTGCTTGGACTCACCGAGATTTTCGTGAAAATGTACAGTGCCAGCGAGAGCAGGGCGGTGTACACCTGGATGCGTTTCCCGCCAAAGCGCTTCTGGAGGTAATCGGGCATGGTGAAGACACCCCCTGCCAGGTAGACAGGCAAAAAAATCCATCCAAGCAGCTGAAGTATAACCAGTGCCTACCAAGAAGAAGAAAACAAGATGGTGCACGAATGTGAATTTTCCTTCTGTAAGCTGTTTTAGTTTTGATTTTCCTTTTTTTCTCTCTTCACTTTCTGTGTATAAAAGTATAGGAAATATACTTTCATCGGGCCTAGTTTTAGTTTTATCATGTTTTTCATTTGTAGTAACTCACATCCCAGGATGGTGGATGTGTACAGATCTACCACCCTTCAAAATCCTGCAAACAAGTCTTGGAGGTTTGAAATAATCTGGCAAGAAACAGGCAGGTAGAGCCCAGTTACAATTTAATAGCTTGCAGGAGTAACTTAAGGAGTGCTTAAAATTGAAACTCAAAGAAAGGCACAATTGATTTCTTACATTGAATTCAAACGCTGCCACTGCTATGCCTGATGAGGCTCCTGATCCAGCTAATCCAATAAAATGCTCACTGCCGATATTACTGGCAAATAGGGAGGCTCCAACCTTGTACAGAAATTGAAAAAGAATACCTCATTTGTGTAATAAATTAATAAATAGAAATACAAAATAATGTAAATAAATATAATGTTCTTTGTAAGCCCAAATAATTGTTTACCTTCCAGCATTTATACCTCCCACACTAGTCTTAGGAAAACAAATTAGTAGAAATTTGCCCCAGGTTGGCCAAGTATATCTGCCCAAATACTACAGCGATTTTGTTTTATAAAACGAGAGTAAATGTAGTTTTTGCAGTTTGTTAAACTTACGGGGAACCATAGCATAGTACCACCGGCGAGAAAGTATCCCTCAGCGCTGCCACGGTTAGACCTGAACATAGACTGTATAGAGGGGACAAATAAATCGCGAAATGGCAGATTTAGCTTGAATGAAATGTTTAAAAGATTCATAAACGTTGTTATATTGATGAGAAAGGAAGGGTTCTAAATCAGTGGCCAGTGGTTACTTTCGCTAGTGCAACACAATGCACCTGCTACCGATTAAACTTTAAGCCAATCGCTGACGATCAGCACTGTCTTGGCAGGGCTGTTTTTCAAACCAAAGCTAAGGCTGTATTTAGGCTCCATCCTCTTGATGAATCTGCATGAACGAAGCCACAACGGAAACGAAGCTGAAGTTTAGAAAACGGCCCATCAGCAGATGCTTGACAGGCACCGTGTTAAATACCGCCCTCTGTTGTCCTCACCAAACAACAAATTTATCTTGGAAATCGGCAAGAAAGGCCTCCGAGAAGTTAGATCAGAATTTGTAGACGAATAAATGACGAACCGTATGAAGACTTTTTTTCACAACCGGCCCGGCAGAGATAACCTAAATAAAGCGCGTTCTGCCTTTGTCTATGTATAATTTTGTGCGCCGGCTGACCAGGAGGGCCTACTGTTCCAAGACAAGTTAACAACAATCCCTTTTTCATTTAAACTTAATAGAGTGAATAAGGAAGCAGGTATTAGAGCAAAGATGTTTACCTATTAGTTCAACCTTTTATGAAAATTTCGAGCTCGCGCCGCCCACACAGACTTTTCCCGCCTCTATCCCCTTAGTTTTACACCTGTATAACTTGTTGTAGTTGAACCATTGATGAATCCTTCTTAATCCCCCATGGTTAATATGATTATCGTCACATATTAAGAGTAAAATAAAGCTTCTCTAAAAGCTCAGACTTTCGGTAACAGTCCGCAAGGGGACGACTTAAAAGACTACACCCTGCGCCGGTCGTCGCCGAACCGGTACGATATCGAGTATCGCAAGTAAAGTTGTCGGAGCAAAGTTCGTCATCACCGCTTTACACTGAGCTCTGGCCCCACCGTGCGCTCTGAGTATTATCAAGCAGGATTTCATTTTTGCAGCAACTCACCCCAAGTCCAACCAACAGAACGAAGATAAAGTAAATTCCTATCACGACAAAGTCCCATGTCTGTAGATCTTCCGACGACTCATCAACCGCCATGTTTAATGGGGAAAACGTAGAGCTGCACGGAAATCTTAAAAATTTATTATACAGTACTGAAAATTACCCGACGCGGCTTATCTACTCTTTGTCAACACATAATATTAACACATTAACATATTAACACATTACTTATTTGATTTGTATATTTCAGATCATTCCAGCCAGTAAGCAGTTTGCAGCAGTTTTAATCTTATTCACATAATATTTGTTTTAGGATCAGTACATACATTCGCATTTTTGTATCACTGTGGAGACATGGCTAAGTTGTTCTCGTGTACAAAATGGTTAGAAAGTCGAGCACGTTTTTCAAAATGCTCCCATTTTAACCATAATTTTTTTCCGGGGTTGAAATTTCGACCCAATATACCCTATATTATACCCTAACCCAAACACTAACCTTAACCCACATCCTAATCCTAGTTTTTGAGTAATTTAAGTAAAATCCAAAAATCTAATTCGTGAAATTCCCAATGGAGACCTATTCATCTATAGAAATGTACCCTCCGGGGACGTTTTGTCTCCATTGTACACATTGTGTTCATGTCTTCAGAGGGTACCGTATTTCGCACCTTGTTAATATACAGAGGTGTGTTTAGTGTGTGTGTGTGTGCACCATCCAAATTGGCGGAATATAAAGTATGCCGGGATACTTTTTCCCCCAGAGATTCCCTCATCTTTATAAAATTGTCTGTTCCCAATCACGCCCCAAGACTAAATTAGATTCCGTGACTTGAGGAGGCACTTGGATTATTGGATAAGGTTGCCTTCATACTCATAGGTTTGATCTAGATCCAGTAACTAAGGCCCTAAAACTCTCCCGAAATGTAGTGACGAGTGGAGGATTTATTAACTTCGGCAGTCTTTTTGTTTGTTAAGTGTTTCATTTCAATAAGGTTCAATTGACAAAACAATATATATTCTGTTTAGCTGTGGGCAGGGCCGATGTAAAATGTAGATGAGGTCGCCATAGGAAACACGTACTCCTGATGTTTCGTTGGAAACAAAATGTTATTTGTATGGCTTACCCTTACACAAGGGGAAATATAATAATGGCAATTACATGTACATTTCTATCCGGGTACGTGTATCAGGTGACAGTGGCATCCATTGAAGTTCAGTAGCTCTAAAGGCACCCCTTTTGAAATTGTGCCCACCCCCTGCCTCCTCCCCCACAATGGCATACACATTGGTGGTACGCCCACAGACACTTATATAAACCTCGGGAGGCTAGTTTTACTATACCACTCAAAGCAGTCAATAATAATTTTTATAACACCTCACTCACAGATTCTGTGTCTTGATTGGCCGAGAGCGCGGCACGTGTCACTTGCTTTTTTTACTATTTTTTACTTGCGCTATCCAAAATGACTATACCACGCAAAAAGGACTAGGCCTATGCGCATAGCAACACACGAAATATGCGCATAGCAACGAAATCGTGACATTCTATTTTCCCTCGGCTTCGCCTCGGGAAAATAGAATGCTCCATGGATCACCTCGGGAGGCTAGTTTTACTATACCACTCAAAGCAGTCAATATTTGTATAGTATGTCTGTGGGTACACGCCCCAAAAGGTTTCCCGCTAAAACTACCGCGTGAGGGCGTAGTTTTCAAGATGGCAGCCTTCGTGGAAAAACTCGCGAGGAACTTTTTGACATTAAAAGTTACCCACCATTCTTTAGTGAACACCAATTTGAAGGCCTTGCAGTGTGTGAACAATTTGCGTGAGTATATTCTTCTCAATAAGATAACCGTAAACTAGTTTGTAACTGTAAGTGAGCCAACGCCCAACGGAAAAAGTGTTTGGATCATTCACATGCCATTGCCATTGGCATTGCCCTTGCCGGCAATATGGCTTGGCAATGGTTTTTTTTTACTTGTTCTTGAGTATCGAAATGGTCGCATTTAACACTAACATTAACAACAGGCAACGTAATTTTACATCAAATTATTTTTTAAAATAATTAAACCCTAACCCCCTGCGAATTCTGTTGGTTTTTACGTTGTATTAAACGTAACTGGGTCTGTCCACACATAAAATGATTGTTGTGTGACATGAAATTTTCGACAGTGTAAGTGTAAAATGTTGCCCTTATTTTTTGCTTGCACATTTCTTCCCTCTACTCTAGGCCTATGCTACAAACAATGCTTGTAAGTCCAGAAAGTTCATAATACAAGGAGATCACAAACATATAGCTCTGTTGGTAGAGCGCAGATCCGGTATTCTGGTGGTCGTAGGTTCAAATCCGATTTCTAAAAAAAAAATTACGAGAAAAAAACCTTATTTGTAAAACATATTTTCCTACATAATTTTTGTAACATAAATGGACATTTTGTTTCTTAAATTAAAAAATTAAATAAAAACCATGATTTATAATTTAGCCTAACTAGTTTATTTACAAAACTTTCATTTGATATTTGTATTTGTAGGCAGACTACTTCAAAAGCTGCTACCATTTATTGTAATTTTATTTAATAAATGTTTACATAGACAGACACATGCATTGTACAATGTAAGATAGCGTGACACGTCAATTGAGAACAAACTTCTCATTCTTCCTTCAACAAAATATGGCATTTACATGTATTGCACACACCTTAGTTTTAAATGTATGTACACTCATAAGACTGGTACTTAAAGATTTGTACAGTGGCAGGAGATTTTGTTATGTGACAAACGTTGACAAAAGTAAACATTTGCATTTCCTTTAAATGAATCTGTGTTTTGTTTTCCAAAGAATAATATAGTAAAAAAGAAAAATGGTAGATTAAAGGTAGCTGTTTTCTCAAGAAGAATGAAGATTATAATTTTTTATTAAAATTTGTTATTGATAAATACCATACCAGCCAGTATCACATTTGTAACTACATGGACAGACACAGTGACGTATATGACTGCTGAATTAGCCACTCCAAAATTGTTGTTAAAGATTCTTTCAAGAAAGAAATAGCTCGAAAATTGAGCAAAATTCCTCATCTGTGATATTGTGACTAAGTATAATTTAACCTGTGAATTTTGTTTCTGTGATAACAACTATTTTGTATGTAACTTGAAAAACATGAGTTTGCATGGTTATGCATGTCCCACCAGGACACCAAAAATACGCTAGAAATGTTCAGCAAATTTCTCATTTTATTATCAACCAACAACCAAACTTGTTATTCTTGTGTAAACTATCTATCTACAATTGTACAACTACTATTACCATCACTAAAGTTTATTTCCTGAGTTTGAACAAAATTTAAATTAGAGCTAATTGTGATGTTGTGCAGTATGCATTAGTGTGGACCAGTTAACCAGTTCTGCGCCGGATGACGAATATAAACGCAAAGTTTTCCCCAGAGTCAAAACGGATGACGCATAAACACGCCACGAGCAAGGCCGGAAATGTCTGTCAGCAGCGAGGAAGGCCGGAAATGCATGGGTGTGCTTCCCGGTACTGGCGGCCTGAACCTGCTTCGGATCGAGTTTCGTTAAAAATAATCCCTCGCGTCGGCTCGGTGATGTTAAAATAATTCCGGCGCGAACTGGTCTTATTTGTCTTGTAGATGTTGTCCAGAAAGTGGAATCGGAACTTTTCTCGGGCGTCAGCCGCCTCTTTGCAGTTGTGTTTGTCGCTGGTCAGCAGTTTAAGGTCACAACAAACGACCTCATTCAGGTACACCAGCACATATCTGCCGATGTTGGCGAGAGAATATGCCTACAAAAGGTGAGATTTTAACAGTACATTTTAAAATAAATTTAGTGCCTCTTTCATTTCAGTTTATTTTTAGGGGAAGTTTTTCAAATACAATGTATACCCCAAATTTAGTCAGTGCCCATATTGTTTATTTTACCCAATAGACTGACTGTGGAAAATCACTTGTTTTTGATTGTTCTAAATGACAGTGAGCTAGACAGACAGAATAATTCCAGGTGTTTAGTACCGCTACGTTCTTTAATCCAAGTAAGCTTTTTGATAATGATTTGGTAAGTTACTTTCAAGATATGGAAATGATCCCATGTGCTTTAAAAGTTAATAAATGTATATTGCACAAGGGCTCTATTTTGCCAGTGTGCAATAAAACTGACTCGAATGTAAAATCTGACAATACAAAACATGCAACTTTACGATTAAAATTACATCATCACAGTTGTGTGTGCACGTGCATAGATTCTTCATTTCAAATATTCAAACCGACAGAGTTATTGGAAAATTTAAGCCCAGAAACTGTACAAGAATACTGCAATGCCCAAGCTGATGACGAGTAAGGTATTCAGGATGGCCTTCTGGACTCTTGTCTGGTCGAGTTTGGCCATCATCTTGCGCTGTTCCTTGCGTCGCTGCTCCTCGCTCATCTCCTCCGCGGGATCATTGGTGGAGAAGCCACAGAACCAGTCGTAGAACTTGCGGAAGATGGAGTGGTGCCCCGTATGGCTGCTGCCAGATTCTACAGGAAGAGAGAATAAAAGAGGAAAGGGGTTAACAAATTAAAAAGCTGAATTGGATTGGACTAACAAAACTAACCTCTTGACGCCGATATTATCTCTCGCTGCACTGGATTAAGTGCATGGATTAGGTGTATGACTACACAGAAGCTTTTGTCTAGTAGCGTTCAGCTTCCTAACAGGCCGTGTTCTACGGCATAGCACAGCTGGCCACAGCATTTCGGACTTTTAGCTTTAGCGGCCGCGGCTATAGCCGCTCCTCGACGAGGAATAACCATGAGTATGTGGCCTCTTGGCTGGGCTCTGATGTGGCACAGTCTGAAGTATAACTGGCCCCAACTTCTCCACGTGGCTTGTGCATCGACAGTTTATGATGTTCTTTAGCTTGGCAACCAGAGCCTTGTTGGCCAGTAGCTTGCAGATTGTTTTGATTTTCTGATAACTTCTTCTCATGTGCCTCAAATTTGTTTACAGAAGCCATGCCACCACACACATGATGCCCTTATCACTACATGACATGTATGCAAATTGACAAAGTGTCGAGCGGAGCATGTGTGTTGCACCGAACGAGAAAATGTCGGCGCTGAGCAGTTCCATCAAATACTCAATCTTCGTACCGGATCGACTGATGCTTAAATTATTGGGAGCCATAAAGTCTTCCCCATCCTTCTTGTAATCGCTCTTCCTGTCATGGGATGAGGGTGCCTCGTCCGTGATTGCAACTTCTTCCTGTGTGTTGATCACCTTCATCGCGATGTTGTCCTTGGCGTCATATTTGGCCGAGTCGATGGACCCCCTGCGCTTGTAGATGAAGTTGTTGATGTCGTGGCGCTCTTTGGTGTTGAAGCGCGTGAAGTATGTAAGACGGTAGAGCTGGGAAAATGAAATATTTAAAGACATATTTTGTGTATATTGTTTTGTAAAGTAGATCTTTTGAGGAAACATTGAATTTGAGCAAACTTGTAAGCTTTGCAGGGGAAATGGAATATTATATTTTTGTTGGTGTAAAATTAGTTTGTTTTTTTAGGAAACATTAAATTTAAACAAATGTTTAAGTTTGGAAAATTTAAATTCTCAAATTTCACAGACTACAAAGAACTGTCTGGTTTGAGGCTCTTTGTCAGGGTTGTCATAAGTTACTACATGTAATTGTCCTCGCAGACGTCCATGCGGTAAGAACCACTTACGTATTTTGAGGGTACTTCTTCCGTCATGTAGCTGGTGCCAATTGCCACCAAACACGTGATGCCAAAGAGCAGCAGCGCGAAGTACATGTAGTGAAACAGCAGCCTCTGGACCACCACTGGCCGCTGGTCTTCCTGGCCGCAACCGGGACTACCGTAGACAAAGTCGAGGATCAAGCGTGTGGTACCAATAGCAAGGCCTACCATCAGTGACCAAAATGCACCCTGGAACACAAAAAGAAACCTCTTCATCTAGCCTCAATGCGATGAACTGCATTTGTACATCGCGTTCTCTCTTGTGAATGTCATGTCACCCCTGTCAAACAATACCTATTTGCGCCACGGCTAAAAGCTTCTTTAGCAGAGCTTCTATAGCAGAAAATAATTCTCATCACATTTTCTCTCGTATGAAATAACGCTTTGAAACGAGCTAAATCATTTTTTTTGTGTCCCGTAATTGTTTTTTTTTTTTTTTTTTTTTTTTTTAGTTTAGTTTAGTTTACTTTATTTTCCATATAATATAATTGACACATATATAATATAAACTTGTTACTAAAGATGAAATTTGTCAGTGATAAGCAAATTGTTGTCAGGTTGAAGCAATGTGCTATTAGCAGCTTTGTAAAACATTATCCCCTGGCAAATTATTCCTTGTAGATTGCAGTCATTTTGAGAAAATAATAAAAGAAGTCCAAAGATGCAGCTTAGAGATACATTTTTTGAAATTTTCATTAGTATTTGGTCCAAAATAGAAATCTTAGAATAAATTTTTTTGCTTGGAATATACAGCATTCGAAGAGCTAAAACTTTTTCAGGTTAGTTGTCAAGTACCAAATTTTGGAACTTTCGCTGCTTCAAACGATAAAAATGACATGGTATACTATAACTTTAATATTGTCACAGTTACATTCAAACTGCAAACAAATTAGCGACTCGTGTATATTTCTGATGGTCGTAGCTCTGACGCAGCTTGATCCTATATTAGTTGGTCACCGACTGTTCTGTGTCGTCGCAAGTCGACCTGAGAGCGACTTTACCTGCTCATTGATGCGCTCCCACAGTACAGCCAGTATGAAGACAGCCGCGATGGGCGGAGCCAAGTAGGCTGAGACCTGCTGGATGTACTGGAACAATTTGCCTTGCTGTGAGGACTGGACCACGGGAACCCAGAGGATAGAAACACCCACCAGAACCAACACAAACACTCTGAAATATCAACAAAAATATCTGTTCAACCCCGATTTCCCCTTAACACATCTACTTGCTGAATTCTTTTAAATCCTGGAGTAAAATATAATACAAAGCAGTGGTTGTCTGGTATACCTTCAAAAAACAACAAGTAGCAGCAGTTCTTTCCTCGCCTTCTACCGCTGTGACCCGGGTTCGATTCCTAGCCTGGGCCAATATGTGGATTTGGGTTTTCAGTTCCTGTTTTGATCCTGTGAGGTTTTCCTCCCACCTCTAAAACTTCTACCGCTGTGACCCGGGTTCGTTTCCTAGCCTGGGCCAATATGTGGATTTGGGTTTTCAGTTCCTGTTTTGATCCTGTGAGGTTTTCCTCTCACCTCTAAAATTGTACCCTAATTCTTCTCATTGTCTTCTCTCTACAGTTTTCTCCTGGCTTATGAGCTACAGTGCTTAGGGTGCTTTTGAAGGATCCTTGGTTTAATTATTAGAAAGAATTAATAATAATACTTAAAACTGTTTGATACTCAAGTACAATTTTCTGTACTTCGGGCTTTTGAGTAATATGCATCATTTTCTACTTTTTCCTGGTTTTTGTTGCCCTTACCGTCCGACAATCATGAGTTCCATTTCCCGCTGGCGACGCGTCTTTTTGTCCAGCTTGCGCATCTCCTGGTCACTGGGGAAGCGCCGGAGCAGCGCCGGAGCTTGCGCCAGACGTCCATGGTGAAGATGGTGCTGCCGCTGTTGAAGATTGACGTCAGAGAGCTCATGAGAGCTGACAGCATGACAGCCAGCATCAGGCCTTTTAGTCCTTAGAAATTAAGGATGTTATATGGCTGTGAGCACGAATGGCAGAGGATGCTATGTGGACATAACGGGCCAATTTCATGGAGCTGCTAAGCACACAAATTTGCTTAGCACAAAAAAGTCTCAGTAAAAACTTTTGCTCTTGCTCCCACCTTCCTACTATTTTCTTGAAATTCCCTTTATTTTCTACTTTTTGTCCCACAACTCAAAAAATGAAATCTCACCGAATTATTTATTCATAAATACAGACTGTCATATGTATGCAAATCCAACAGTGTACGGCTTGGGCACAGGAGTACTACAACTAACTTCCTAGAACTTAATAGTAGAGGATAGAGCCTGCCAAATGAGGCTTATACTGTGTACATGGGAGAGTATCTACTCGTGAAACTACTCGTGAAAGTCTGCAAAAGTTCTACTTTTGTCCTGTGTTTTGGGGTGTTTTTTTACGCAGTGGCTATCATTATAACAGTTGATGATCTGATTCCCTGACTTACCCAGCTTAACATGTATTGACAAGTCAGGGAATTATATCGTCAACTGCCTTAACGATAGCCACTGCTTTTTTATTTTAACTTTTGATCCAAATATTCTCTTTCACCTCGGTCTGCTTGAATGCCTGCATTGGGAATAGGGACTGTAGCCCTTTCTCTTAACAATGTTTCAAACCTTTTGGAAGCAATTAAAGCCATTGAATAATTGTGACCCACCACCCCAAAACCAGGCGGAAGTCGGCAAATGCCATTTCGAGATATGGCATTGTACACACAAAAATGTGTTGCCGGTCGATTGGTTTTTTTCTTCATAAATCGTTAGTTAAAACTCTAATTTATAGGCTGTTCATGTTTAAATCCCCGAAAGTGATAATATCGGTCTTCTCCTGATTTTTGTTGTCGTTGCTATTACTCAAATTAAGCAAACTTGTTGCCGCGAACGGCAACAAAATGTAACTTTTTGAAGCGTCGTTACTTTTCATTCCATAGCGGTACTGGTGCATGTGATGTATCATTTTAAAGCTTAAAACGCTAGCAATCCAATGGTATAAAAATCTCTCATATGAAAAATTTCGACTTTAGCCTGGTTTTGGGGTGGTGGGTCACAATTGTCCTCAAGACTTCACAATTTTAAGTCCAGATTTGACAGGAATGTTGGACTTACCAGTTGGTAGGATGTTCATGACTAGCAGCGGGTAGGCCAGATTGGAGCAGCCCGATTCACTGTTGCACTCTGCCATGCAGGTGACAGGGTCAGCACACCCAACAATATCTTTTTTGTTTAAATGAGAAACGGGATGATATCAGCATTTAGGTCTTCAGCTTTTCTATACCTATGTTCAGGTTTGCATCAAATACTTGTGAAACTTTTCAGAACAAGTGTTTGAAATGGTGCAACCCCCTAAAAGCATGGACACACCAACTTTTTTTTTTATTTTTTTTTTATGGAATGAAAACATGCTATTTATGTTGAGATATTTGTAACGGGGTTTGAAAATTGGGTATTATTTAATTGTGTTCATGTTTTGTGTTATTCAATCTAGAATTGTAATGGTCGAAGAGAATAGAGCCATCTCTGAATGCTTACCAGGGTACAACACCCGACTGATCATGACAGGCATGACAATGAAGAACATAGGGGTGATTTTTAGGATACCGGCCATCAGGGTACCGCCTTGGCCGTGGGAGAGGTTCTTGGCCGACAGGGCTCGTTGGACAATAACCTGGTGAGGAAAAAATGAAGTGATAATGATCATAAAGACGTGTCCAAAACAGGCTTCCAGGGTTATATAGCTATGACTGTTGTTAGCATGTTCACAGAAACCCTGGTGGTTACTAGAAGAGGGTCGAGAGGAAAAAAATGAGTGAGTTTGCAATGGGAGAAGACTTGGACAAGAGGCCTAGATGCAGCCCAAAACACATTCCGGATTTGGCCACAGGCCCCAACCACCTTTTGGTCTGTGTACACTTCTTCCAATGTTTGTGAAGAATTCGACCTAGCGACCCTGGTCACCTGATCAAAAGTAGCAATCTAATTGGTCAGTGTGCACTGATCGACAGGAATGAAGAATCCAATTTGACATACTATGTTTTGTTATTTATTGCCAAACAGCACAACTCAAACCAAGGTCATAATAATAAGGCATACTTATTCACAAATATATTGGCACTCGAGGCACCACACCATCTACCCCAGCTTTTCCTATTCTCGGTCACCTTTCCAAAGTGACTATCTAGGCTCTCTTTGGAGCAGGCAGGTATCATATGCTACCATTTCCTGATATTTTGGATAGATTCAATATACCATACCATCGGATCTGCCTTTTATTGGTTTTCCCTCCTGACCTATACCTGGTCTGTAGCCCAGTACCAAATAGACGCCACAGACTGCCCGAAGACAAAACCAGGCCAGGGCAGCTCTGGATCGCTGGGTTCTCGCATCATGCTAAAGGAATCGTTGGGCGGTTTGCCGCACTCGTTGGTCGGGTCTAGTATGGAGATATTAGCCCAGGCAACCGGGGACAAGTATTTCTCCTTCAGGCCCTCATACCCACCCACTTTTATAAAACCTGGGGTTCAAAAGAGAGGCAAATAGGAGGTTTTTTACTGGGGTTTTGGCCGCAGGAAATTAAGGGAGAAATGAATTTCTGTAAAAAAAAAAAACATAAAATGTTTAAGTTCGCAACGGAAAACTTGGACATTTGTTGTTCTATTTTTTGGGGGAGGGGTGTTGACAGGAAGGAGGGAGGGCTTTTTCCAGGAAAAATATATGTGTGAAATTTGTTTTGACAAACGGAGAATAACGATTGAAAAATATATTTTCAACATACTTTGGATATTCTCATTCAAACTAGTACGACTATATTCACACAAGCAGTTGTAAAAGAATGTAAAAAGATAACTTAAACACATGCACCGAGAAATTTGTATAAAAATTTGTCCAATCTGATTTAGTAACCCGATTTAGTGACCTGAATTTGTGATGCATGAACCAGCTATAGTTTAT
This sequence comes from Crossaster papposus, assembly GCA_037893245.1. Classification (NCBI taxonomy): domain Eukaryota; kingdom Metazoa; phylum Echinodermata; class Asteroidea; order Velatida; family Solasteridae; genus Crossaster; species Crossaster papposus. The sequence goes on along the minus strand of JBAIAA010000642.1, from coordinate 1,238,806 downwards.
GAATTGGCCCTGATGTATTTGTTTAGTCGTAGGTGGGGTATATATTATGTTTGTAGTGTAAAAGGTGAAAAGCTTAAGGTCATGAAAGGTTGATGCCACCAATGAGACAAAAGTCTGAAGTCCAGTTTTCTTTATGTACAATTTGTGTTTGTATTGTATATCCAGATATGCACTCAACGTGTGCTGTTGGTTCTTGATAACGAATTGAGATTATGTGATACTGCAGTATTTCATTGATAAAGTTGATATGTTTTCCAAATGAATGATTATTTTAACGTCCACTTAACCAGCTCGCACCGGGATTATTTTGAAATTGACTGGGCTCAGGCACGGGATTGTTTTTCACGAACCTTGATCCAAGACGGGTTCAGGCCAGCATCTGTGGGTCGCACACCCTTAAATTTCCGGCCTCACTTACTGCAAGCCAGTCACTGACAAATATTTCTAGCCTTACTCGAGTGACGTGTTTAACCATCATCTGTTTTGAATTCCAGAAAAACTTTGCCTTTTTACACGTCCTCCGACGTGAACTGGTTAAATATCAAACTACCCCTTCTTTTTAGTCTGGTACCCTGGAACATGTGTGGCGACTCGGGTTCACCAGTGTACAAAGGTCTGGTCTGGGGCCAATTTCACGGAGCTGCTAAGCACAAAAATTTGCTTAGCAAAATTCTACGTGTTTTTCATGCTAAGCAAAAAACCAGCTGATTATCAATCAAAAACAATAAAGATCACGTGAAAAGTTGGTCTGTAACCTTGTTTTTACCAAGGACAAATTTTCATGCTAAGCAAATTTTTGTGCTTAGCAGCTCCGTGAAATTGGCCCCTGGTCTAAAGGACATTAATTTGTGATGGCCGCGAACATTTATGTACTTACTCATTACGCACAGCACTCCGGCACCAATCAACATGATTATAGCTTGTAGAGTGTCGGTGAAAATAACAGCAGCCAGGCCACCTATACAAATATTGATTATGAAAATGTGAAATTCTTCAGTTAATCTAAAAAGGTTATCAAAGTATTGTTGGGTTTTTCACACAGATTCAATTATTAAGTGTGTTATCAGTTTTACCATACTCAATCAAGAGCAGGGGTCAATTTCATAGAGCTGCTAAGCACAACAATTTGCTTAGAACCAAAATGTCTTGCTCATTGAAAACAGGTTACCAGTCAAAATTATTTGTGTTTTTCATGCTAAGCTCTTACCAGCTGATTATCAATCAAAAACAATAAAGATCACGTGAAAATTTGGTCTGTAACCTTGTTTTTGCTAAGGACAAATCACAATCACCATCATTTGTTTTCTATCAAAAGGAACTGATATTTTACATTTTATTTTTATAAAGTTAAAAAATAAAAAGTAATGTAACCTGTAACAGTGTATAGAGCTGTGATGGCCAAAAGAATAACGATTGCGAGATATAAATTCCACTTCAATGCCAGCTCGATAAAAAGTGCTCCAGAGTACAGATCCACCTGGTCAAATGAAAAAGGTTAGAATACCGGTACTTGTAAATGATAGTCCAACCATTTGCTTTTGTGGTAATTGTTTTAACTAGATGGATCAGGGCATTAGTAAATTTATACCAAATTTTTGTTGAATTCGCCTGTTAACCAGTTCGCGCCGGGATTAAATTAACATCGCCGAGCCCACGGGCGGGATTATTTTTAACGAAACTCAATCCGAAGCGTGTTCAGGCTGATAGTGCCGGGAAGCACACCCACGCATTTCCGGCCTTGCCCGCTTGCGTTTATATACGTCATCCGGCGCGAACTGGTTAAACGTTTTGGGTTTCGTATACTGTAAGTTTCACTTGTTGATGTTTGCAAAGTATCTTTACTGTGGTATAAAACTTTCAAATGCTGAAAAGAAGTAAAGAAAAATAATTCCTAATAAAGAGGGATGAATTGCCAGCTCACTGCATCAGAAATTACCTAGTAAGCAAGATGTTCCTGAAATTTCAAAGCATATTTGGATCAGTCATAAATAGAGGTCCATAATTGTGACATTTCTTTTTAGTGTTCGTGTTACACCTTTCCTGTGTAATTTCCCACGGAAGTGACTTCAAACTTGTTTTGTTTGGCAGGTTTTTTTTGCTTCATGTAATCAATCTTAGAGACAAACGGCATCAAAGAATGTATCCTGAATTAAAAAAAATCTTCACAAAAAAGTTTCACAGATTGATCATCAGCACAGAAATATATCCTTAGGGAAAAAATAAGGCAATGCATGCATTTTGCATGTGATCGATGATAAGTCTTCAGTTTCTCAATTTCCATTACTCGCCCCATGCTAGTTTCGCCCCATTACATTTTGAAAGTGAATAACTCAAGTTCGACTGGATATTTTTTGGAAAACTTTTAGCATAGTATTTTAAATAGCTACTATAAACTATATATGCCTTCAAAAAGTAGATCCATGGGGGTCGAAACGAAACTCATTTTCTAGGCATCTTTTCAGTTACACCATACGGCCTATTGGACTCACCGAGATTTTCGTGAAAATGTACAGTGCCAGCGAGAGCAGGGCGGTGTACACCTGGATGCGTTTCCCGCCAAAGCGCTTCTGGAGGTAATCGGGCATGGTGAAGACACCCCCTGCCAGGTAGACAGGCAAAAAAATCCATCCAAGCAGCTGAAGTATAACCAGTGCCTACCAAGAAGAAAAAAAGATGGTGCACGAATGTGAATTTTCCTTCTGTAAGCTGTTTTAGTTTTGATTTTTTCTTTTTTTCTCTCTTCACTTTCTGTGTATAAAAGTATAGGAAATATACTTTCATCGGGCCTAGTTTTATCATGTTTTTCATTTGTAGTAACTCGCATCCCAGGATGGTGGATGTGTACAGATCTATCACCCTTCGAAATCCTGCAAACAAGTCTTGGAGGTTTTAAATGATCTGGCAAGAACCAGGCAGGTAGAGCCCAGTTACAATTTAAAAGCTTGCAGGAGTAACATAAGGAGTGCTTAAAATTGAAACTCAAAGAAAGGCACAATTATTGATTTCTTACATTGAGTTCAAACGCTGCCACTGCTATGCCTGATGAGGCTCCTGATCCAGCTAATCCAATAAAATGCTCACTGCCGATATTACTGGCAAATAGGGAGGCTCCAACCTTGTACAGAAATTGAAAAAGAATACCTCATTTGTGTAATAAATTAATAAATAGAAATAAAAAATTATGTAAATAAATATAATGTTCTTTGTAAGCACAAATAATTGTTTACCTTCCAGCATTATACCTCCCACCCTCTTAGGAAAAACAAAATTAGTAGAAATTTGCCCCAGGTTGTCCAAGTATTTCTGCCCAAATGCTACACCGATTTTGTGTTATAAAGAGTAAATGTAATTTTTGCAGTTTGTCAAACTTACGGGGAACCATAGCATAGTACCACCGGCGAGAAAGTATCCCTCGGCGCTGCCACGGTTAGACCTGAACATAGACTGTATATAGAGGGGTGGAATAAATCGCGAACTGACAGATTCATAAACGTTATTATATTGTTGAGATCAGTGGGCAGTAGTTACTTTCGCTAGTGGAACACAATGCGCCTGCTACCGATTAAACTTTAAGCCAATCGCTGATGATCAGCACTGTCTTGACAGGGCTGTTTTCCAAACCAAAGCTTAGGCTGTATTTCTGCTCCATCATCGTGATGAATCTGCATGAACGAAGCCACAACGGAAACGAAGCTGGAGTTTAGAAAACGGCCCACCATCAGACTCTTGGGTAGCCTTTTGACAAGGCCTCGTGACTCTGGCTAAGCGGCTGAGATGAGTCTAGATACCCGGGGTGAACGCGCGACCGAGTGACGAATGTCACGAGGCCTTTTGCAATGTAGGTTTCACTGCTCGGCATGAATTATTCATAGATACATATTACGCCCAATACGCCCAATCAGAACGGCGATCTCCCAGTTGGCTTCGTTCGTGATTCGTTCAATATCAAAGCATGTAGGAAAAGGTAAAAAAACGTATATAAATTTTGCTTCTGAGTTGAATATATGAATGATAAATACAAGATATCACATTTAAATCTATTTTACATGCAAAATTGCAATAAATTAGGAAGCAACTGATGATTTGAGCTAAATATTGTAAGTGACATGATTGGACATTCCCTGTTTGTAAAATGAACTAGTCCAACTCAAATATAAGCTGACGTCACGCGGAGATACGTTCGCTGATTGGACGCTACCATTTCGGTAGCGATTCCAGTCGGAAACAAAGCTTTGTTAAGGTTAACATAAGAAATCCAAACCAGATTGATAAAGGCCACTTGTCTGGGCAATTCGCACTGGCGTTCACTCAGGTTTTCGCGATTAGTCTCTTTTTAGTCGCTCGGCGTCTATCAGACATGTGGCCTTGTTTAAAGGCTAACTCTTGGGCCGAATTCGGGCGGTCTATTCTGTGTGTTCTTGTTCCGAATGCAATGTTCACGGGTGCAATGTTCACGGGTCGCGTTCCTGCCGTTCGAGCGCGAGAACAGAGTTCGCGTGTCAAGAACAGACCGCCCGAACTCGGCCTTGATGACAGGTACAGTGTTAAATACCGCCCTCTGTTGTCAAACAACAAAGTTAACTTGGAAATCGGCAAGAAAGTTGAATTATTACGGTCTCCGAGAAGTTAGATCAGAATTTTTAGAAAGATAAATGACGAACGGTATGGGGACTTTTTTCACAGCCGGCCCGGCAGAGATAACTAACATAAAGCGCCTTTTGCCTTTGTCTATGCATAATGTTGTGCGCCGGCTGGAGGGCCTACTGCTGCAGTGATGTTCCAAGACAAGTTAACAACAATCCCTTTTTCATTTAAACTTAATAGAGTGAATAGGGAAGCAGGTATTAGAGCAAAGATGTTTATCTATAGTTCAACCTTTTATTAAAATTTTACCACACAGACTTTCCCGCCTTGCTATCCCCTTAGTTTTACACCTGTAATTTGTTGTAGTTGAACCATTGATGAATCCTTCTTAATCCCCCATGGTTAATATATAGTCACGTATTAAGAGTATGTCAGTAACCGTCCGCAAGAGGACGACTTAAAAGACTACACCCTGCGCCGGTCGTCGCCGAACCGGTACGATATCGAGTATCGCAAGTAAAGCTGTCGGAGCAAAGCTCGTCATCACCGCTTTACAGCTCTGGCCCCACCGTGCGCTCTGAGTATTTTCAAGCAGTATTGAATTATTGCAGCAACTCACCCCAAGTCCAACCAACAGAACGAAGATAAAGTAAATTCCTATCACGACAAAGTCCCATGTCTGTAGATCTTCCGACGACTCATCAACCGCCATGTTTAATGGGTAAAACGTTGAGCTAGCTGCACGGGAATCTTAAAAATCTATTATACAGTACTGAAAATAACCCGACGCGGCTTATCTACTCTTTGTCAACACATAATATTTGTTTTAGGATCAGTACTTGTTAATATACAGATGCGTTTGTATTGACCGGCAATCGTGGTCGTCGGACAAAAGAATTGGGATTCAATACAGTAACTATAAGGCCTAAAACTCTTTTCCCCCTAATTTTGACTTGGGCCTGTCGGACAGTGCAGGTTCAGTTTATTAGTACATTGTTTCTTTCTCTTTTTTTTGAGGGAGTGCATTTGGCTTTGTTACTCGTGAAGCCAGGCAAGTGGTTTATCCTGAAACCCTCTCTCCCGAAATGTAGTGACGAGTGGAGAATTTATTAACTTCGGCAGTTCTTTTTTCAAGTGTTTCATTTAAATAAGGTTCAATCATATTCTGTTTAGCTGTATGAGCAGGGCCGATGTAAAATGTAGATGAGGTCGCCATACTATAGCCATGGAGGAATACCATGCTATAGCCATAGTATAGGGCATTAGGAAACACGTACTAGTGATGTTTCGTTGGAAACAAAATGTTATTTGTATGGCTTACTCTTACCATGGAGGAATAAACTTTATTCCTCCATGCTCTTACACAAGAGAAAATATAATAATGGCAATGAGGACATTTCTTTCCGGGTACGTGTATCGGGTGACAGTGGCATCCGTCGAAGCATTGAAATTCAGTAGCTCTAAAGGCACCCCTTTTGCAATTGTGCTGCCACCCCCCACTCCCCCTCCCCCCCCCCCCCCCACTCCCCCTCCCCCCCCCCCCCCCACTCCCCCTCCCCTAACACATGTATACACATTGGTACACGCCCCAAAAGGTTTCCCTCAAAAGCTACCGCATGAGGGCGTAGTTTTCAAGATGGCAGCCTTCATGGAAAAACTCGCAAGGAACTTTTTGACATTAAAAGTTACCCACCATTCTTTAGTGAACACCAATTTAAAGGCCTTGCAGTGTGTGAACAATTTGCGTGAGTATATTTTTCTCAATAGATGTAAGATAACCGTAAACTAGTTTGTAACTGTAAGTGAGCCAACGCCCAACGGAAAAAGTTTTTGGATCATGCATTTGCATAGACCCAATAATTGGGGCGTTTTCACTCCTTTTTCGAATTTTGGATTTTGTCTGTCGTTCTACGCCCCAACGTTTGTAAAGCATGGTGCGAATTAAAAAACAAGTTGTGACCACAAAAGTTGCAAAAAACATGCCAAATACTTGACAATGTATATTGGAAAGCGCACACTGGCTTTTATACATGTTAAAGAAGAACTGTTATGGCTTTATTGGTACTCACGGTTATTTGGGGTTGCAAATCCGAGCAATTTTGACCAGCTTTTCAAAACAATGATGCCTATAACGTCGAGGTCTATATAAACTACATAGACGTCTCGTTAGCACCCGACTCACGTAAAGAGCACACTATGCGAAGACGGGGGACACGACAATGGCTTTTCGAGCGACCACCAACGACTGTTTTATGGTGCAAGAGCGCAGGCTTGCATCGCTGCACTGTATAGCGCGCATGCGTATGCGTGTGCGCGCGTAGCGGTACTTGTACAAAATAATGCAAATTTGTATTGAACCGGGCTGATGGCTGGCACACGATCACACGATCAGGGGCCAATTTCACGGAGCTGCTAAGCACAAAAATTTGCTTAGCATGAAAATGTGTCCTTATTGTTTTTGATTGATAATCGGCTGGTTTTCTGCTTAGCATAAAAAACACGTAGAATTTTGGCTGATAAATTGTTTTTAATGAGCAAGATGTTTTTGTGCTAAGCAAATTGTTGTGCTTAGCAGCTCCGTGAAATTGGCCCCTGATCGTGTGATCGTGTGCCAGCCATCAGCCCGGTTCAATACAAATTTGCATTATTTTGTACAAGTACCGCTACGCGCGCACATGCATGCGCGCTATACAGTGCAGCGATGCAAGCCTGCGCTCTTGCACCATAAAACAGTCGTTGGTGGTCGCTCGAAAAGCCATTGTCGTGTCCCCCGTCTTCGCATAGTGTGCTCTTTACGTGAGTCGGGTGCTAACGGGACGTCTATGTAGTGTATATAGACCTCGACGTTATAGGCATCATTGTTTTGAAAAGCTGGTCAAAATTGCTCGGATTTGCAACCCCAAATAACCGTGAGTACCAATAAAGCCATAACAGTTCTTCTTTAACATGTATAGAAGCCAGTGTGCGCTTTCCAATATACATTGTCAAGTATTTGGCATGTTTTTTGCAACTTTTGTGGTCACAACTTGTTTTTTAATTCGCACCATGCTTTACAAACGTTGGGGCGTAGAACGACAGACAAAATCCAAAATTCGAAAAAGGAGTGAAAACGCCCCAATTATTGGGTCTAGCATTTGCATTGCCATTGCGATGGCATTGGCCTTGCCTTGGCCTTGCCAATATGGCTTGGCAATGTTCTGACTTGTTCTTATCATAGAGCAAATCGAAATGGTCGTATTTAACACCAAACAACAGGCAACATAATTTTACATCAAATTAATCTTTAATTTAAACAAATAACACCCTCACCCCTGCGAATTCTGTTTTTATTTATCAAAATGTTGTATTATTAAAACGTAACTGGGACGGGTCTGTCCACACAAAATGATACATTTTGTTGTGTGACATGAAATTTCCGACAGTTTAAGTGTAAAATGTTGCCCTTATTTTTTGCTTGCACATTTCTTCCCTCTAGGCCTATATTCTACAATGCTTGTAAGTCCAGAAAGTTCATAATACAAGGAGATCACAAACATAGCTCTGTTGGTAGAGCGCAGATCCGGTATTCTGGTGTTCGCAGGTTCAAATCGGATTTCTAAAAATAATTAACGAGAAAAAAACCTTACATATTTTTGGACATAATGTTTGTAACATAAACAGACATTTTGTTTCTAAAATTAAAAAATGTCGCGAAATTGTATGGCGATGGTGGATATGAATATACAATTAAATAAAAACCATGATTTATAATTATTAGCCTAACTAGTTCCTTTACAATTTTTTTTTTGATATTTGTATTTGTAGGCAGACTGCTTCAAAAGCTTGCTACCATTTATTTTAATTTTATTTAATAAATGTTTACATAGACAGACACGTGCATTGTAGTTTGTACATGTCACTTGAGAACAAACTTCTCATTCTTCCTTCAACAAAATGCACAAACTTTTTCAACAAATATGGCAGTTACATGTATATTGCACACACCTTAGTTTTAAATGTATGTACACTCATAAGACTGGTACTTAAAGATTTTTACAGTGGCAGGAGATTTGTTTATGTGACAAACGTTCACAAAAGTAAACATTTGCATTTTCTTTAAATGGATCTGTGTTTTGTTTTCCAAAGAATAATATAGTAAAAAAAGAAAAATGGTATATAGAATAAAGGTCAGCTGTTTTCTCAGCAAGATTATACATTTTTATTGAAATTTGTTGTTGATAAACACCAATACCATACCAGCCAGTATCACGTTTGTAACTACATGTACATGGACAGACACAGTGATGTACGTGACTGCTGAATTAGCCACTCCAAAATTGTTGTTAAAGACACTTTCTAGAAAGAAATAGCTCGAAAATTGAGCAAAATTTCTCATCCGTGATATTGTGACTAAGTATAATTTAACCTGTGAATTTTGTTTCTGTGATAACAACTATTTTGTATGTAAATTGAAAAACATGAGTTTGCATGGTTATGCATGTCCCACCGGGACACCAAAAATACGCTAGAAATTTTCAGCAAATTTCAAATTTTATTATAAACCAACAACCAAACTTGTTATTCTTGAGTAAACTATCTCTCTAAAATTGTACAACTACTATTACCATCACTAAAGTTTATTTCCTGAGTTTGAACAAAATTTAAATTAGAGCTACATGTAAATGTGATGTTGTGCAGTTGTATGCATTTAGTGTGGAAAGACCCACCAACATGTAGGCATACTTTATTACATTTTGTAACTAGGCATAGGACCTACATCATATTTGGGAGATAGGGCCTTATATACTAATATTAGTTTCCTTCAATAAATTACAGACATATTGAAGAACTGTAACCCAGGTCATCTTCCAAGGCATCTACTTTGTGTACAGGGTGCAGAAAACTCAAAAAGGTATTGCACAATCATTTACCCAAAAAATGTTCATAAAAATTTACTTATTTGTTTTTCACATTCTTACTGATTACCTAACTACATATAATATAAAGTAATCAATTTTTTATTTTGTTTAATAAACTGTGATTTGTGAAAGTAAAAGTGTGCTAAATTATACCTTGGCCCCAGCCTCTTGGTGCATTTTATAAATTACCGAGATTAGGCATTGATTATAATTTAGAATAACAAATGTCTTTTATTTCAGGTTACTTAGATGTAAATCTTCAGCATCCAATGCATCTGTAGTTGAGCATGAAATGCCAACAGGTAGGTGTTTTGTTGGTGTTTTTTTTAAACTTAACTTAAAGGTAGAATACTCCATTTGCAGATATCGACAAAATTTACTACCGAATTATTGAGAAATATCTTGCTCATATGAAAGTAAATACTGATTCTAGGCATCCGGCAAAATTATTGCGCTAGATATCCTGTAATTATTTTGAAAAAATGAACTTTATAAAGAAGTTTTTTTATCGCCGGACGGCGATCGCGAAAAAACACAAATAACGTAAGAATAACTGCTCGACGCCGGTTGAAAACAAACGCTGTTTTTTCGTTCTTTTCTTGCCACCAATGCAATGACTGTAAAACTTCGGAGAGGTCAGTTAAACAATATTTACTATAAAATACAACCCCCCAAATCTACTCATTCATGATAATTCAAGCAATTACCAATGGTGTATACTACCTTTAATTGGCCATAGGAACTTTCTGATTCCAATAAGACTTGAATTAACCCTAACCCTCCCGGCTCGTTTGGCTAAGACATAACCTCAATCCTCCTATATCCTTCTGTAGTAAAGAGTTAAAAGCTCAAGGAACCTGGATCCTTCTAAATCCTTCTCAATTCTGCTAGTATGGCTAATGCCCTGAATCCTTCTAGATCCTCCTGCCTGCTGGGGGATGTTTTTGGGGGTCTGTGTAAACTGATTACTTATCCAACAAATTACCCTCAAACAAATGGAAGTGCCCAGTACAATGACCTTTTCATACCAGGACAAGGGCCACAGAAATTCCATTGTATGCACAACACTATGCACATGTGTTTCTTATTGATAATACATAAACATACATTGTCCAGAGACCCTTTCAGCACTGACCCACTGACCTTGCAGTATACACTTACCTTCCAGTACACACATTTGCCATGCACACAAATGCAAGCCCTAAAAATAACCAAGTCAGAAGCATGCATTCCCCATGCCATTACAATGTACACAAATGCAAGCCCTAAAAATAACGAAGTCAGAAGCAGGCATTCCCCATGTCATTACACTGTACACAAATGCAAGCCCCCTCCCCCATAACCTAGATCCTTCTGGATCCTATTTTGGGCAAGCTGCATACAACCTCAATCCTTCTCTTTCCTCTTGTGTCAAATACAGCCTGATAACCTCAATCCTTCTCAATCCTTCTCAATCCCTCCCATAGCAAAACCCCATCTGCCCTCAATCCTTCTGGATCCTCCTCCACTGCAATGTCCTAATAACCTCAATCCTTCTAAATCCTTCATTTTGTACAAGAGGATTTAGAAGGATTTGGGAGGGTTAGGGTTAAAAACATAGAGTATGAAAATTAAACCCAATGGCAGCACTCCATACTTGCCAAGTCATAGAAAATCCTCTCAAATCTCGAGCTTGTGGCTTGCCAAGACTTTCGTGAATGTTGGAGTTCTTAACCAGTTCGCGCCGGATGACGAATATAAACGCAAAGTTTTCCCCAGAGTCAAAATAAACAAGAAAAGAGCAAGGCCGGAAATGTCTGTCAGCAGCGAGGAAGGCCAGAAATGCGTGGGTGTGCTTTCCGGTACTGGCGACCTGAACCTGCTTCGGATCGAGTTTCGTTAAAAATAATCCCGCGCGTCGGCTCGGTGATGTTAAAATAATCCCGGCGCGAACTGGTTAAGAGTACAATGTATTCTTATTTGTCTTGTAGATGTTGTCCAGAAAGTGGAATCGGAAATTTGCTCGGGCGTCAGCCTTCTCTTTGCAGTTGTGTTCGTCGCTGGCCAGCAGTTTAAGGTCACAACAAACGACCTCATTCAGGTACAGCAGCACATACCTGCCGATGTTGGCGAGAGAATATGCCTACAAAAGGTGAGATTTTAACAGTACATTTTAAAATAAATTTAGTGCCTCTTTCTTTCATTTCAGTTTATTTTTAGGAGAATTGTTTTCAAATACAATGTATACCCCAAATTTAGTCAGTGCCCATATTGTTTATAATTAGTTACACATCTGTGAATAGGTGCAAGCCAGCTAGTCTGGTTCACTGATCTGACATTTCCTGATGTCCATAAATTGCTCTGTTTGGTCCAAAATAGAGTCAGGGAACTAAAGTACAAGAATAGCATTTTTTGTCATAGTTTGCTATCAATTTTAACCCCAATATTACACTAAAAGCAAATGTTGTATATTACCTTTGAGTTCTTAAATTATTTGTGATGTATACCACATCGACTGCTAAAGGGACATGAAAAGTGTTTTGTATGAAATACATTGGTTTTATTTTTCTGTGTTTTTATATTGTTTGTTATTCAGGTATTATTGGTAGGTGGGGACAACTTCACACTTTTGGGAAGGCCACTTTTAAGGTAAAAATCTCCTGCATTTTGGTCTTACATATATTTCTTGAAACAATCCAGATACAAGTCACTCCCTGTTCGTGTATAATCTTCTCACATTCACTCGTTGAAGCTGCTCTGGTAATGAGCTCTGTGCGCCAACAAAAGAGCCAATCTAGCAGCGACGTCCCGTGGAAGGGACATTCGTGCTGTCACCAGTGTCTATAGTCCGGTCCGTCACAGATATTAAATTAACCCCAGCATCTCATTGTAGAATATTTACCCATTCTTGGACCTGTGGCAATCAAAATTGGTACCCCACATTGCATAACTCTATACGGCTCTGAGTGCAATGGTCCCAGTAGGTGATCACATTGAATGTCAATTATTGGTTTATTCCCATCCATTCCAGTCCGGGAAAAGTACGAGTTGAAGCCACGGTGATTGAGAAGACAAAAAGCCAGAAAGTCGTCGTCTTTAAGATGAAGAAGCGGACGCGATTCCGCAAATATCACGGTGAGCAAACTTTTGTTTTGTTTTTCATGAGAAATTAGTTTTCAGGATCAAGTAAACAAAAGATATTCAGTCGCCATTTCAAAGGCAGTGCCTTATAAAACAACATAAACAAATGTAGAAAACCCGACATTAATTTTTTTATTTTGTGTGGAAATTATGGAGGAGTGGTTAAGGCAGCCTCACACTCAATTTTCTTGTTCAAATGGTTCCACAAATTTTTGTACATTTGTTGAAGTTTGTTTGATGTTCAGCTGTGTAACGACGCGATCATAAAAGTATTTCATGTTTATCACTCGTTTTGCCAACTTTCTGCATGTTCTGTAAAGTGTTTAACCCCTTTACGCTGGGGAGCAGCTATGTCCATGTCTGCTAATCCGTCCGGAATGCTGTTGTCAGCTGTCTTACGCTGTAGCACATGACCTGTATGACGGGTGTACGCTCGGGTCCATTGTGCAGTGCAGCTGCTGGACAAATACTGCTGTGCAGTCATGTGTATAATAGAATGAATGAGGGATTAATACCAGCGTCAATGGGTTAAGAAACCTTTGAAACACAAGCTTAGACTGTTCGTACACAGACCTGATTGCTAATAAATAAACGGTGCTTCTCATTTCCTTTTTTTTTTAAATGAACAGAGAAATATGCAAATCTGTCTGTGCTGAGGATCAACAGTATCGAGGTGGCACCCACCGTGTCATAGCGCCTGGGATGTTGGTACTATGCGCAGCAAGCTTCTAGTCAGTGTCGGCAGGATACCTTTCAGTAGTGGGCAATTGTTGGAGCAATTTTGTGAAGGCCTTTATTCATCTTTCTGCAACCCTAAAAAGTTATGGTATGTTTAGCCATACTTATATTATTATATATACCTTGAACATTATATTTATACCTTCAAAACCAGCCAGTTTAGAAGAGTTTGCAGAGTTGAACAAAGGAAGAGCTCTTACCCCTAGTACTTTACAAGGGGCTTACTTCCCTTTGAACGATTTTAAGTTAAAAGAACGTGCTGTAAAGTTTTATTGTCTTGGTTTCTAACAAAGGGGGGTCGCAGGTTCAAACCCCGCTCCAATTTTTTTTTTCCCCAAGTGATTCCCGTTTGCCATTTCCCAGATTTGCAGCATTGTTAATGTTGGTAGCATCTCGACTTTGGGTACAATCCCCCACTATATTTATTGCTTCTGACTAAACACCCGTGAACAAAAATATTGACAAACTTTCAAACCACCAAACATGGGGCTGGTTAACTTAATTGGTAGAATACTGGAACAGTTCTCCTGGGGTTTGCGGGTTCCAGTCATGCTCCAGTCCACTTCCTTCAATTCTATAATTGATGGGAATTAACTTTTAAGGGTTGTTTGGTTAATTTGTTGGGGCAAATCACGCCCTACTATTTTCATTTTTTTTCATTATTTTATGTCTCCAAACTGTAAATAAAATGACCAAGAAAATGCACCCTTTTGTTTTGCAATTGTCTTTTAATATGTCGCCTAAACAATTCTTCATTTACACTTCAATCTACAGGAATATAATTTGTGAATACACTGTGCTCACTTTTACAACATTATTATTTCAGATTTTTTTAGTGGGCTTTAAATATATCATGAAAAAAATATATGCATTTCAGCTGTAAATTGCAGCTGCAATAAACACCATAGAGCACAAATTGTTTTGACAAAAAATCAAATTTGTAAAATTTTGCTGCAATTTACACGCCTAAGAGCCCCCAAAACGTTATAAAAATATTATTTATTTAACATTCATAAATACCTGGGACAGTTTAGGCATTCCTATTGGTCGAGAGCCCGTCACGTGGCCGGTATTAAACGGACGATAAAGACATGGCTGGAAGTGTTTAAACATAGCTGGAAACAACATTCCGTCCCCAGGGCTCACTTTATTTCCAACCCTGAACCGTACCTCGTCTCCAATAATAAGAGCGGGTAGTGTTGGGCGCGTACAGCTCGACACCTTGGGAACGAGGTTGCCAATGGCAGTAATAGTCTGGTTCACAGTAAATACGCTTTATTGCATGTATTGTGTAGAGAGCGACAGAGGCGGAAACATGTCATTTGACACAGACAGAATGGCGAAACACCGAAATTTACTTGCGACAATTTTCCGTAATTTTTGGGGCTTTTTAGGCTGAATTTTACAAAAAAGGTATTTATGAATGGGAATAAATGTGTGTTCGAGAGGTTTTAATCACTCCGTTTAATACCGCTTGGAGTCTGGGTGCTGATCATTACCCGAGCCGAAGGTGAGACGGTATTTGGTGCGTCTGGTTTTTTTTCTCAACAATTTTGATTTTCTTTTTTGAACAAATTTTGATAGAAGACCATGTCTTTATAGGAATAAATTTTGTTTTTTTTGCATTGGTAGGTCTTTACACATTGTTAAAAAGTGTTTTTTTATCATTGCGCCTCTTGAGTGCTCTGATTCAGTAGCACATACAACGATACTGGACGCTCCTATAATTCAAAATTTGAATTTAGTTAATTACTCGTCCTTGGCTGATTTTATTTATTTAAGTTCATAACAAATGCAATGCTAGAAAATAATCATTCAATAAAAAATTAAAAAATTCAGTGTGCTACCTCCTGAAAGCACAGACACGCCAACTTTAAGTAAATTTTGTCAATTTTGCTAAAACTTTTTTTATAACAAATTCTTAGTACTTCCGAATATTTTGTATCAACAATGTACCATATTTCAAGTAGTAGATTCTAAGTGTCGGTGGCAAGCTCAAAATCTATCATGCCCAGTCGTCAAAATTAAGACTACTTTGACCATCTTATAAAACTGTTACTCATTCAGACAGAGTGTCCTTAAGCAGCTGCTTAAGTATTTCAGTGTTGCAGCGAATCACCACTTCGACTTTTGGCCCTAAGGGAAGGCCCTCTGCATTCATGATTCTCCGGACCATCTGACCCCGGGTCACATGACCATGTAGCTCCACCATGATTGGACAGGTGACTGCCTCTAAGACCATCTCGGGCCGGATGGCGACAGCCATCGCTAAGGCGTCGCACACCTTGAAGACTGCCCTCCTGCTCTGCTCAAATACCACAAGATCGTGCAGGATGGCACTTGCGAATTTGCCCTTGGCAGTTGGGTTTTCTAACCATTTGTCAAACCACTCCTGTCGTGTCAAAGCAAAACAAACATTACCAACTTTGCTCTCTTTTTAAATTTTTTATTTAAACCTCGCCTTTGTTTTAACTTAAACTTTAATATCATTTGTAGGGTTTGCAAGTTTATTCGCGCCGATATTATTTTGACACTGACTGGGCCCAGGCACGAGATTGTTTTTCACGAATCTCGATCGAGGTGTAAAAGCGGCTAAACGCCAATTCCATAAAAAATGAGAAAATCCTTGGTGCCTAGTAAGTAGTATACGATAATAAGATAATCTTTGACTGTTGGTTTCTTTCTGTTTTTTAAGTGTTGCTTACCCAAGGCAGTCCATGGTGTACGCAGGTCTCCCATCCCACGACTACCATAGGACACTGGGACTCACTCGTCACAATATGAGCTGCCTCAGGATCTATGTAGAAATTGTATTCAGCCGCATCTGTCATGCTCCCAGTGCCTTCCGGGCAGAAAACGAAGAATAAAAAAAAAATTATAACATCAGAAAATGTATTTTAAGAGATAACAAGATAGAGGATAGGACAACACTGTGGGCATCGACAATGACACCTAAATACAGTCATGGCTTGTTGACCAGTCCCAGGCACGTGATCAGTTTTCATGAACCTCATTCCGAGACTGGTTCAGGCCGGCATTTGTGGGTAGCACACCCTAATATTTCCGGCCTCGCTCGCTCGCTAAACACGATATTTCCAGCCATGCTCGTGACGTGTTTATCCGTCATCCGTCATTCCAGAAAACTTTGCATATATACACATCCTCCAATGCGAACTGGTTAATGGAGCACATGCTGTGCTTGTCCCCACCGACCTATCAAAGGACATCACAGTCATCTCATTGAATACATGTTATAGCTCTGGTTACCAGAACTGCACTATGGGGTCATTCGTTTAGCTTACGCGAGACTGTTCGATTAGCCATCCTGTGATCCTCGTGTCTGCCCTGGTATCAGCCACGACTGCCCCAGCTCTGGTGGATGCCTGGGTGTAAACTTTCGCCCCCAAACAACTTTTGGCCTTATTTTTCATTGAACAAATGTCCAGGTGAATGATTCGTTTCATGGCTACCCCATGTGTAACTCTGTGTAATGACAGGGAAGCTAATGGAATGCACCCTTGCCACATGGACCTGTTTGTTTCACACAGACCCAGATCACAATCGGTGATCCGGCCTCTGGTTCACTTCATCAATTAGGCAGGATTTACAAACGGCCGGATCAAACTGATCACAATCCAGATCCGTGTGAAACAAAGTGTGTCTGATCACCCAAACATTTATTGTGTCACCGCAATATGCAAGTGAGGAATGCACCATGCACTGGGGCCAATTTAATAGAGCTAGCTGCTTAACCCTAACTCCCTACACAACAAAGGAAGTTGGAGGATTTTGGAGGAATTGTATTGTTCAATAACAATGGTGAGGGAGTTAGGGTTAAGCAAAATAATTTGCTTAGCACAAAACATTCTTGCTTAGTGAAACCAGCTTACCAGCAACAACTCCAGTCTCCATGTGATGAATATTATTTGTGATTGGTATGTATCTGTTGTTGGCTTAGCATAACAACCACGTCAGAATTTTGGCTCCTAATATGATTTACTAAGCAAGAGTTTTTGTGCTTAAGCAAAATTTTGTGCTTAAGCAGCTCTATGAAATTGGCCCCTGGTGGAGGGGGGGTTGGTTGAAAAATAAAACTGTACTACCCTCTGTATTGCCGCCCATGATTACCAGCTTTTTCAGTCTACCAGTGAACTCCGGATCCATCCGTTGAGCCAGGGCTAGATTGGTCAGCGGTCCGATGGCCACCATGGTCACCTGACCGGGACGCTCCCTGGTCAGACGAAGCATGGCATGGACGGCGTGCTCTGATTGGACGAGGTCAAGACTGGGTGGGTCCTGGTTGACCACGCCCCCTAGCCCATCAGAACCATGCACATGGTGTGCATCTGTGTTGCTAAGGTTCAGGAGGGATTTGTCTGTGCCTCTGTACACTGGAATCTTTGATGACAGATTGTAAAAATATACACTTTGCCACTTTAAGGTTACAAAAGTTGGTGAGAAAAAGTCTTGATTTTGGATACTGTATATAAATATTTTTATTTAGTACATATTTTTTCAAACCAGACCAATGAACAGTGTACATTTGTGTTAGGGGAGGTGGGAGATTGGGATGACAACAACAAATAAGTTGTTATTGATTCAACTTGTGACTGACTTATGATGGGTTTGTGACTAACTTGTGATGGGTTTGTGATTCAACTTGTGACTGACTTCTGATTATCTTGTGATTGGTTTGTGATTCAACTTGCGACTGACTTGTGATTACCTTGTTATAGGCTTGTAATTATCTTGTAATGGGTTTGTAATTCAATTTGTGACCGACTTGTGATTATACCTTGCGATGGGTTTGCAAATCCACTTGTGACTGACTTGTGATGGGTTTGTGATTCAACTTGTGACTGACTTCTGATTAGCTTGTGATTGGTTTGTGATTCAACTTGTGACTGACTTGTGATTACCTTGCGATGGGTTTGCAAATCAACTTGTGACTGACTTGTGATGGGTTTGTGATTCAACTTGTGACTGACTCTGTGATTCTGACTGACATAAGAAGATCACTATGACAATAACTCGATTGGACTCACGTCAGTTTTGTTGCACATTTTCAGCACCTTAAGCGCATTACGGAGCACGTTATCTAGTGATGTGTTCCCAGTCACACACGTGATGGCCAGTAGGTCTACGCTGGGCTGAGACAGCGCCATCATGATAGCCACCGCATCGTCCACGCCTGGGTCGCAGTCGATAATCATCTGGAGCTTCCCTGCCATTTTGTCAAATTTCTATTTAAATAAAACAATTGAATTAAAAACAAAAATGAAAAACGCTGTACATGACTGCACAGTGTAATTGGTGTAATGTGTCTGCATGTGAGAAAAATGTTAATTAGTATTACTAAAAAAATAATAAAAAAAGGATGGAAAAGTAGAAAATGTACGACTACGAGTACGACGAGGTGTCAAATTAAAATCACCATACTCATTCATCACTCAGCTACACAAGGAATAGCTTAATATTCATGAGTTAAAACTATTAGCCAATCGGGACATATGGGAAATAAATACACACAAAGACGACTAAATAAACTTACTTTCTACTTCTAGTTCTAATTTCTACAGTAAAAAAAAAAAATGAACAAACCACCACGCGACTCGGCGGTCAAAACTAGTTTTTGTTAGTAAATGTACTACTACACAGTACATGTAGTACTATTCAAAGACCCTATAGAGCGCCGCGCAGCGGCGCACGGCGCTCTACGATCTTTGGTACTAGTCTTATTCGAATTTCCGAACCTCGGCTTCGTCTCTAGCTAGCTAGATATCGTTCATGAAGTTTGTCAATAGTGTGATGGAGCCAAAGATGACGCCTAAGCTGGGGTTTAAAAAACGGCTTAGGCAGTTTTACAAACTCCAACTTCAAATTAGGTCAGGCTTCGTTTATGCAGTTTAGCAACGGGCTTGAGCCCATAAAAGAACACACACCACCTATCCATCAGGGTTTTGCAAGAACAAGTTACGCGTGTCAAGAACAGACCGCCCGAACTCGGCCCATATTATAATGGATCAATATGGTCAGCTGACATCAATGGTCACCTGACACAAGCGCCCTCAATCGACTTTGCATGACCTTACAAATTCTTCAAATGAAAGGATTTAGTTTCACAAATTTGTCAAGTCTGAACTGCGGCAGGTCTTCAACAACCGGACCCTGTAGAGCTAGAGCCTCGCATTATTAAAATACCCAGCAAGATATGAGACCGAGAAATTACCCCTAGTCACTCATACATAATACACTCTCTATAATATTATTCCCCCCCCCCCGGCCCCTCCACAAAGGGTGTCTCATTCTTGCTTTATATGGCAATTAAATTTGGACATTAATTGTTGTGAAATGTTAAAAGTTGTAGGGCGTTAGCCTTGAATTTTAATCAAATTTTGACACAATTAGGTTTTTCTGAAAAAAAATGAAAGTTGTAAGGTATTAGCTTTACATTTAAGTCAAAATTGAGGTAAATTTGGTTTGTCTTGGGTTAGCCTTGGTTAGCCTTGCATTTTAATCAAAATTGGGCATTTTAACTACATTTTGGCAAAATTTGATTTTGTTGAAACAATAACAGTTGCAAAGGGTTTAGCCTTGCATTTTAATTAAAATTTAGCAACATTTGATTTTGTTGAAAACTGAAAGTTGTAAAGGGGTTAGTTAGCCTAACATCTTTATCAAAATTGGGCTATTTAATTACATTTTGGTAAAATTTGATTTTGTTGAAACAATAAAGGTTGCAAGGGTTTAGCCTTGCATTTTAAATTAAATTGAGCAACATTTGATGTTGTTGAAAAAGATGAACGTTGTAAGGGGTTAGCCTTACATCTTTATCAAAATTGGGAAAATTTGGTTTTTCTGAATGTTTTTGTTGTAAAGGGCTTAGCCTAGCATTTTAATCAAAATTGGGCTATTTAATTTCATTTTGGTAAAATTTGATTTTGTTGAAACAATAAAAGTTGCAAGGGTTTAGTCTTGCATTATTATTATTAAATTTGAGCAACATTTGAATTTGTTGAACAAATTAAAGGTGTAAGGGTTTAGCCTTAGATTTTTATCAAAATTGCAGAAATTTTGTTTGTCTGAAAAAATAAAAATTGCAAGGGTTTAGTAGGACTGTCTGTGTGTCTGTCTGGCGCGGATCCGGGGGAGGGGGGCCGCGGGGGCACGTGCCCCCCGGGTAAAATGAGTTTTTTTTAAACGGGGGTGGGGGAAAAGAGGGGGAGGTGAGAGAAAAGGAAGGGAGGATGATCGGATCGGATTATCTGCTGTGTCAAATTTTTGGCATAAAATAATACTGACAAAAATGGGTTATCAATCCATGGAACCCCAGTTTGCGACCCGCACCCGTTCAATTTCTCCATGCACATGAAGCCCTCTCAGGGTCTCTCTACTCGATCGCAGAGGTCGAGCGAGGCTGAACATTGGTGTTATCCGCAGAAGACAACCTGAAGGCCTGGCGCGCATCTATAGCCGCTCGTTGGTATCAGATCAGAGGTGGCTCCGTTAAGTATTGGCGTGATACTCGGACTATGGCATCGAGGTTCGATAAATAACCTCGCGTCTGGTGGACACGTGGTCATTGAATTGGCAGTAATGTCCCCTCCATTGCCAATTACCCTCGCAGTATATCTGGATGAATGTTTGTGTTGTTAATGACCTTATGTAAGAATGTTAGTTGGTTGGTTGGTTTGTCCATGGAGCTATGGTTTGTCTAACCCAAGCTAGGACATTGTCCGAAAGCTCATCTTTTTGGCGACAGTTTTGCTAAATTATATTTATATTCTCGCATGTTTCAGTTTTGGGTGTGTCCCACATTCATATAATATATATATTTATAATCTCAGTAATTCTCCATTTTATCTCCATATAATCTTGAAAACCTTTGATTTGATTTCCATATCATTTAAAAAACTTTTGCCAAAAAAACTGAGGAAAGAGGCCAGGAATCGCCTTAGCCCACAAAGCATATACATGTAGAACCCACAATTTTCAGGGGTTTAAGCGGGCCCCGGACCACACGCCGTATAGCGGCTTCGCGCTTCGCGTTCGCATTTTCAAGTTTTGGCTGCTGTTGCCCCCGTCTAAAAAAATCCTAGATCCGCGCCTGGACTGTGGTAAATATTTTCAAGCTAGGTTCGTGGCCATTTGGAAGAAGTTTCAATGACCTAAAAGTGGATGTTGTTGCCTTAAGTTAACGGATCTTAATCGCCCAAATTTATCCCTAAAGTTAGCTAAAAATATAACGCGTTCGGGTACCCAAACCAACGGGACGTTTATCGCCTTGCCGCGTAACGCGCGCAGATTGCACGTGGCTTTAGCGAAAATTAACTCGGTCTGAAATTACCTCCGACCGAAACCAACTCGGTTCGAGTCATCTCGTTCCCAAGTTAACTCGAAGGTAAACTTTGTTTCATGTCTACTCGTACTCTCGGTCCTCGTCAAGTCAAGGCCGCCTATAGTAAAAACTATTAAATACATTTTAAACTAAGTAAATTAAATAATATAAACAGGTTTTTTTCTTGAAATGAAAGGGAAAAAATGATGATCTCTCTGAAATTTGATAAGTCATATACAATCCAAAAGTAATTCGCAATATGTCAGATTTCAATATTCTTTTTGTACATTTCCCATAGTTGACTTCATACCGAGTTGACTCAGATAGACCGAGTTGGTTTTTGATCGAATTGACCAAAACCCATTTAGTTCAAACAGCGCCCTCTCTTTAGACGGATACCGACAACAAAACCGCATCGATTGTGTGAAATACTATTTCGTGGTCCTGGTTATCAGACTACACATGAGCACTGTCGACAGAGCACTGTTCCGGTCCGCCCGACTTGTTAGATTTTTCTTCCAAAATTTACTTCCCTTTCGCACCATGTTAAAGCTAGGGATTTTCGGTGGCTTGGCAGCCTTTATGAGGGGTTATTTAGAACTGGAGTGGCACATCATAGGGGTTGCGGTTGTGACGGTATATTTTGTAACTGGCGGTTGGATATTTGCAAAAATTTTGGTCCGTACACTCCCACGTGATGTACAGTAAGTAAAGTGTCGTTTCGTAGGGAGGACTTGCATTGCAATATAAATGGAACAGCCATTCAGGAGACTACCTACATAAGACTAAGAGTAAAAGTTTTTTGTTATCATTCTAAAATGACTTTATCAACCTTAACTATACACTACAGTATATTATTTCCCTCAATTCTAATTATATCTATTTTGTATTTTTTTGAAGGTAGAAAAATGCGTCATCGTCATAGGCTTTAGTCAATGGCTGCGCGCATGGCTACTCGGATGCGTTGCCCCATAATGCTGGTACATTCACGCCAGCATTTTAGATGTCCCAGTACTACTAGCCACACGCACCTTGACTAAAGCCTAGAAGTGACAATCTTTGTTTTCGTGCTACAATTTGTCGTCTTTTTTCGTAAATTATACCAACAAGATTTGCACAAAAATCAAAACGACATACCTGTCTACGACATACATGTTGATTTTTAATGTCGAAATCTAGTTTGGATTTTGTTTTCTAGTTCCCCATATTGGAACAGGGCCCGTAGTCACACAATTGCCAATTTATTGATTTATAGGCCTACATTTTTTATTTTTGTTTAACTTTAGAAATAAATCATATTAACCCTAACCCCCTAGGCCTTACTTTGGGCTAAAGAACTGCGTACTACAGAATACTACTTAGTATTTTGTAGCATTGGGTCTCTCCGTGACTGATGATTGGGTGTGTACTGACAGAGTACAGATACTGCCAACTACAAAATACTAATAGTGGCAATACAGGTCAGTAATACTTACCTGGCAAAAAATGCAGTAGTCCAGCCTTGACCCATTGTGTCCCAAGTGACAATTTTTGCTGTAGAGTCTACAGCATACATGGGCCATGCACACTCAGCAAGCAGAGGGACCCAATGCTAAAAAGTACTATGAGTGCAATAAGGGGTGAAGTACCCAATACTAAAAATTACTACAGGCATTGCACACAAGTCAGTGAGAGTACTGCATACTACTTTTTACTACTAGTAGTAAAAAGTAGCATTAGGTAGGGTTAGGGTTAATAATAATATTACAATTTATTTAGAAGTATCCGTCGCATCATCAGGGCTCAGGCCCATTAGAACAGTTGTTATTGGTCAGTGTTAGCATAGAGCTGTTCTTTGCTCTATGGTGTTAGAGGTGTGTGGGTCCCCATATTCTAATTGGTCAATATTAGCAGGATCGTAATAATATTAATGCTGACAAAACTGTTCTCCAAAAATTTCAACTCAAAAGCTCCTTTGTGTTCCACAGCACGTCTTTTTTTCTTTAAATCAATTTCAGGGGTCTGGTGGCATTGATTCGGCTCAGAGTTACCCTCCACAGGCGGTCACGGAATCGCGATTTGGTCCACAATGTCATGGAGGCCCGAACCAAACTCCACCCGGACAAGGTGGCCTTCCGTTACGAGGATGAAGCCTGGACGTTCCGGGATGCCAACTACTACGCCAACGCCGTGGCCAACTACTTCTTCGAGAAGGGCTTGCGCAAAGGGGACACAGTGGCCATCTTCATGGAGACCCGACCCGAGTTTCCCTGCTTCTGGCTAGGGTTGTCTAAGATCGGCGCTGTCGGGGCACTGATCAACTTCAACCTGAGGCAGGATAGCCTGCTGCATTGCATCAAAGTCGCCGAGCCCAAGGCGGTGATCTACGGAGTGGAGCTGACTGATGGTAAGTTTTAGCCTTCAAATTTGGAAGCCTTAGTTTTTTTTTAAGGCAATTGTTAACCAGTTCGCGCCGGGATTATTTTTAACATAACCGAGCCGAGGCGTGGAATTTTTTCAAAAGAAACTTGATCTGAGCCGGGTTCAGGCCGATGGTACAGGGAAGCACACCCACGCAATTCCCGACCTTGCTCGCTGCGTTTTTAAATGCGTCATCCGTTTTGAATCTGGGGAAAACTGCGTTTATATATATATATATATATATAGAAAATGTGAAAATATAAATATAACAGTGCTCACCGGAAATAAGACCGAGCTTTCGGTGCGAATGCACCTTCTTCAGGGAGAATTATGGCTTGTTGTGATGTCCCGCTGGTAGAACAAACGCGGAGAAGGTGAACTCCGCGTTCATCCCGTCAGGTTGGAGCGTGCCCAGTTGGAACATCACACGCTGTTCCAAAGATCGGCGCTGCGTGTCCGACGATGCCGTGGAAACAACGCAGACGCTCATGTCCTTGGTGGAGTGAGATGGCGCGCCGAAGTGTTGGGCGACAGCCAGGCCGGGTTGTTTCAGCCGAACGCTTCGGAGATGCTCCGTAAAACGGTCGGCAAGTCGGCGCTTGGTTTCTCCAATATAAAGCAAGCCACAGCGAGTACACTTAATACAGTAAACAAGATTAGTAGTGGTGCATTTGAAATGGCCGCGAATGTTGAAATGTCCCCGAGGCCATTTCAACATCCGCGGCCATTTCAAATGCACCACTACTAATCTTGTTTACTGTATTAAGTGTACTCGCTGTGGCTTGCTTTATATTGGAGAAACCAAGCGCCGACTTGCCGACCGTTTTACGGAGCATCTCCGAAGCGTTCGGCTGAAACAACCCGGCCTGGCTGTCGCCCAACACTTCGGCGCGCCATCTCACTCCACCAAGGACATGAGCGTCTGCGTTGTTTCCACGGCATCGTCGGACACGCAGCGCCGATCTTTGGAACAGCGTGTGATGTTCCAACTGGGCACGCTCCAACCTGACGGGATGAACGCGGAGTTCACCTTCTCCGCGTTTGTTCTACCAGCGGGACATCACAACAAGCCATAATTCTCCCTGAAGAAGGTGCATTCGCACCGAAAGCTCGGTCTTATTTCCGGTGAGCACTGTTATATTTATATTTTCACATTTTCTATGCTCTTCAGTGCTACGCAGCATCCCAAATTTTGATATATATATATATATATACGTCTTCCTGAGCGAATTTTTGCAGAAAAGCCATGTATATCAATCAAGTCCATTCAAATGCTACAGTACCAGTGGTGGATTTCAATGCATTTGGTCCATGAAGAACTAAGCAGAGTGAGTGATGGATTTTAATACAATAATGGTCTTCTACAGTAAGTTGTAAGTATTCCCCCCCTTCCCAATCCATCCACGTATTTGATCCACCTACTGAGACTGGCGGGGCACATCAATTTGCCTTAGATTACTTAGAATCTTGCATACTCATCATAACATGCATATAATACTCATACTGTAGATAGATAGATAGATACATGTAGCAAAGTAGAATTGTTGTGAGAGTGAACAACAAAATAATCTAGGGCTTCATACACTTGGAATTCTGTTGACAGTGGTTTGACTTTGGGACTAAAGTTTGCTTGTTATGGGAATGATACACTTATTTTCTCAATTTGGAAATAGGGCAAAGTTTGTTTTATATTTTGTCTTATCTATAGATGTATTCAGTGGGTGAAGGGCGTGACATTTGAGGCCCTTTGTGTAAAACAAATCAGTATCATGCATGTTTACTTTACTGACTGAAATGCATAAGGACTATAATGCTTTTCATTGTTTGTTTGTCCTGTTTAAATTTTTAAAAAAATGCAGTTTAAAATTGTTATTCTATGCATTAGGAATATAATATAACCAATGATGTTTTGTATCCAAAGGTGACAAAAAAGTGCATTGGTTTTAGTTTCACCTTGTATAATTTTAGTAATGATAAGAGTAAGGTACATTTTGTTGTAAAGTAAATATGAACTTTAGAGTCGGGCATAAAGATAATGGTTGCCCCTGTTTTTGTTGGGCCTCCTAAAAAGATTTCTCAAATGTAGGCAACAAATTTATCTTATCCTGGTTCAGCACTGACCACAGGGCAACCCAAGGAAAAGGTTAAAACGTATATTAAATCCAGTTAAAGTTGGTGTGTGGAAGTTTTTAGGGGATTGCACCCTAAAAAAAAAAAAAAATTCAAATTGAATTTATCGTTTTCTAGCATTGTATTTGTTATGAGCTTTTGAATAAGACATTCCACACAAAAATAGGCCAAATTATTAACTAACTAAGTGGTTAAAGAATTGAGTGAAACATTAACAGTTTGAAAAACTAAAGACCAAGTAAATAACAAGCAAATAAAAAAATGTGGCACATTCTTTTACTCTTGCTCTTGTTTACACTCGAACATACTTCAGTATTTGCCCCCCAAACAATTTCTTTGTATAATCCTCATCACATCGGCATGTGCTACTGACATGCAGTGAACAGCTCTCATAGAGCACGGGTTAAGTTAATTTTATTCAGGTTTCAGGTTTTTGTTTATTATCCACTCAATAACAATACAACAAATGTAATATTTTTTCTACGACTGGTGGTGGAGGATTTGCAGGATTGAGGTTGCATCCCAGCAAAAAGACCTTGAGGGGTGTTCAGGGTTAATGTCTTGGTAATGTTGTTATCGTTTGATGATTTATTTTTTGGCAGCCGTCAAGGAAGTGAGATCAGAGTTGGGACGCAATATCACATTCTACAGCACCGGGGGCTATGTGGACGCAGGCTTCCCTGCGGTGAATCTTGACCCAGAGCTCCAAGCCACATCTAAACTGCCAGCTCCGGTGGTTCTCGGAAGAAAGTTTACCGGTACATAAATCTGCCTTAACCCACCTCACTCCTCAAATCTTCATTGCAGTTTTGGAGGATGAATGGCAAAAGACCAAAAAGACCAAAAAGACCCATCAATATTCCAGAACTGTGGTGTTTTGTACTGGTACTGGTAGAGAGAGGAGAACTTGCGGCCTATCGACACTGTTTTTAAATAAAGTGCCCATCTTTTTAAACCCCAACCGCCTAATGGTTCCCCAGGACTTGCCTGCTAAAATCAAACAGAGTCCAAGTGTAACTCTTTTCACAATCCAACACAGTCCAACTCACCAAATTATTTACCAGTATTAAACCCCACAGAATGCGATTCTGAAAGCGTTCCGGAATATATCAAAGGACTTGCCTGCTAAATGTAAACTGGATGGATCCTGCTGGATTCAGCAGGTTATAAGGGGTACATTTTTAATCTGGAAAGCCCTGTTGATACGGCTGACTTTCTTGTATTTCAGATATCCTTTTCTACATATATACTTCTGGAACAACCGGCCTGCCCAAAGCAGCCAAGGTAACGCAAGCCAGGTGAGGTTATGCCAATCTTGAAAATTAAAAAGAATGATCCAGAAAGCTACGTGTACTTTTGGCATACCACCAGAGTGTGACATTTAACCCCCCCCCCCCCTCTTCCCATTGTCAGCAAATATGACGCAATAAATAACACCGCCTATTATCTGACAGTACCCAAGCTCGTCGGCTTTGAACAGTTCCCCCAGTAGTCGGACAGTGTTAATCCCTCATCCGTTCTTTTCCAGACCTTTTTAACAATAATTTTATATTTTTCTCGGATAGCCTAGAAAGGAGATTTTCTTATTTTCAACAACAATTACCAAGGCCCAATCCAAACTTGTTTGCCATCAGGTTCATGTACATGGCCTACGGCATCCGGTACGCGTTCAACTTCCGTTTTGACGACATCATCTACAACAGCATGCCGCTCTACCACTCTGCCGGGGGGATCGTTGGTATAGGTCAAGTGATCCTAAACGGATCCACCATGGCCATGAAGAGGAAGTTCTCTGCCAGCAAATTCTGGGACGACTGCATTAAATATCAAGCCACGGTAAGACAGAGTTTAATTTAGTGTTAAAAATCACTGCTATTTTTTTAGTTTCAACCTGAAAAGAGTTGTTTTGTTGGAATCTGGATGCTGATTGACCTTTCTATTGGGTTTGGCATACCACCAGAATCCAACAGTTTGTGTGTACGGTTTACCTTTTTTTGCAGGTGATCCAGTACATTGGAGAGATCTGCCGGTACGTGTTGGCACAGCCGCCTAAGCCAGTGGACACACAGCACAAGGTCCGCTCTGCGCTGGGGAACGGTCTGAGGCCACAAATTTGGAAGGAGTTTCAGGATCGCTACGGAATTAAACAGGTGGGTCTCACTAAAAATCACTATTGCAGATCTTGCTTAAATTCCCCTGTGATAAATGGCACCACAATTACACTGATTTGTATCTTTCCCAAACAAATTTCAGATCTGCGAGTTCTACGGCTCGACCGAAGGCAACAGTAACATAGTAAACATCACGGGCAAGCCAGGAGCGGTGGGTTTTATCTCCTTGATCGTCCCCAGCGCCCTCCCGCTCTGCCTACTCAAGGTGGACGAAGGCACGGGGGAGATCATCCGTGCACCCAATGGACTCTGTATTCCATGCAAACCAGGTGTGTATAGACTACCTCAGTGATAACACATGTTCGCATCGGATGACATATAGACACGCAATGTTTTTCCGGAATTCAAAACGGATGACTAATAAACACGAGCAAAGCCGGGAATATCTGTCAGCAACTGGCTCGCAGCAAGCGAGGCCGGAAATATCAGGGTGTGCTCCCCACAGATGTCGCCCTGAACCCTTCCTGGATCAAGGTCAAAATAATCCCGGCACGAACAGGTTTAGCGTTAACTGCGAACAATATTCATGTATTGATGTAGCATATGAGATGGGTGATAAAAGTTCATAAAGGCAAAATCCAGCACAAGATGTCACCCAAAAGTCACTGCAATGTTCACAAGACTTTAAATCAAAACAGTGTCTAACTAAGAAACGAGGATGGCATACGTGGACAATGATAACAATGGAACCTGCATTGAAAATAGAATGGAAGGTCACACGAAGAGCACCCTCGACAAACTCCATCATGGTATCATCTCAGAAAATGGCCGTCTCCCCATTCCTTTCCCCCCGAATACTGACTCGTTAACTCAAAAGTGGTGTGTACTTTTTACCAAAAAGCACTTGATTAGAAGTACATGGAATATGGCTTGTAATTTTCATATGTAGGTGAGAGTGGCCACTTGATAGGCAAGATTAAGGTGGGCCACCCCCTTGCTGATTTTGATGGCTATGTCAACAAACAGGCCACCGAGAAAAAGATCATCTACGACATCTTCAGGAAGGGGGACCAAGCATTTCTCTCAGGTAAATATGTGTAGCGAATTACTTACTGTAGGGAAAAACAGTGTGAAGACCCAGTCTTCAATGCAATAATTCTATCAACCAAAATTGTTTTGATCATGATCCTCTTTTTTGACAGATAACCTAACTCCATTTTGTCTCTTAAGCCCTTTTTTTCAGAGATATGGGGGACCTTATTATTATTTATTTCTGGTAATGAAACCAAGGATCCCTAAAAAGCACCCTCGGCACTGTAGCTCCTAAGCCTGAAGAAACCTGTAGAGAGAAGACATTGAGAAGAAGGTACAGTTTTAGAGGTGGGAGGAAAACCCCAGAAGAATATCCTGGGGGAAAACCCACGGGGTCAGACAGGGACTGAAAACCCAATCCACATATCGGCCCAGTGTGGAGAGGTCCACGCAGTGATCTTGTACACGTAAAGAGAACCATTGCTGTCAGTGTCACATTAAACATCAAAAGCGATGTCTCACTACTTTTTCCTGGTCAGGAGATATCTTGATCATGGATCAGGACGGCTACATGTTCTTCCGGGATCGCCAGGGAGACACTTTCCGATGGCGAGGCGAGAACGTCTCAACGTCTGAAGTAGAGGGCATCATCCAGAGGCACGTGCAGCTCAACGATGCTGTGGTGTACGGTGTGGAAATTCCAGGTAGGCTCATTTAAGAATACATTCTTACTGTGTTGGGTCAACGGAACTGGACAATGTTTTGGGCACTAAAGGTTTCTCTTGGGCCAAGTTGCTGCGTACTTGGTTTTTAAAGTAAGAGCTATCCAATCAAGTTACTGTTGAAAAGCTTACTTTTTTTTTAAAGATACTGATGACGTTAAACTCCCTGTGAAGTTATTGGTTGCTTAACCATCATTTGAAGATGTTTGCACGTTGATATCAGTGCGTAGGCATAAAGGCAAGTTCATACTTCACGCGAAAGTGAATGCGATACGAATTTGACTTTTGCGAGTTCGCATTGCAAAAAAAAACCTGTGACGTCACAAACCCGCGTTCTCCTTGGCTCTCAATCCGAGTATGTACCGTGTGTAAGTTATATCCCATTTTGTGTGCAGGACTCGAGGGCAGGGCAGGCATGGTGGCCATCGTAGACACAGAAGGCACCCTGGATCTAGTCAAACTGAACCAGAGTCTCAAGTCATCTCTACCGCCGTATGCTCGGCCATTGTTCATCCGCATCCTGAAAGAAGTGGACACCACAGGTTGGTTTAGATTCGAAATACGACATGGGCTGCGTTCCACTCACGTGAACTGTTTGCACGAATGCTCGCCTACGTTTTGAGTTAAATTTTCTTGTGTATAAATTGTGTGCGTTCAAGTGCACCTTTAGCTTTTTTTATTGTGACCATTGAGTGGGTACTTGTGCATAAAGTAAATCCTCTCTGTGGTGGGTTTGAAGCAAACTTTCTATGTTTTTCCTTTTTTGGCAGGCACCTTCAAGTTGAAAAAGGTGGACCTTCGGCAGCAGAACTTCGACCTGAAGAAAGTTGGCGGAGACAAACTGTTCTACATGAACGGCAAGGAGTTTTCCCCGCTCACCCAGAGTGTCTACGATGACATCATCATCGGAAAAGTCCGCCTCTAGCAACGAGAAAGCTTTGGAGACATTTTGACCTGTTGCCACAGAATCAGCGCAAAGTCGGAAAATTGCCATTTTGCAGTACATTGGGCAAGGCCAGAATTTTTGAAGAGGTGGTATGCAAGTCCTGTTCTACCATTAGGCAATTGTTTGTGTTCTATCCAACAAACAATAATCCTCGTTTTGCTCAAACACTTCAATAATTGCTAATTGTGCTTGTTAAAGTCAGTGGCCTGGAACAGAGCTAGGGTTAAAAACCAATTTAACCCAATTTTTGAAATGTTGTCAATCATTCGCGGAGGCCATTTTCTCAAGAATTAATTTTCAACTTGATGTTAGGCCCGGCATCAAATAAAATGTTATCAGCGAGCCGCCAAAAGGATACAAATACCTTTCGGAAATGTATTGATTGGTTTCATGGAAAGTTGTTTATAAAGTGCTTTTGCTTACCAGATTCGGTACCCCACAACGTTGCATACCATACGAAACCTCTTGTTCTGCAGAATTCAAAATACATGTAAAAATATGTTGTTAATTTTGTAATGACAGGTTACATTTGAAGATCCAGCTATACAGCAAACTGTCCAGGAATCTTTGTTTAATTTTATAAAAACAGTTGACCATGATAGTTTACAATTGGTAAAGCAAATGTAAACCAAACGTAAACATTACATTTCTTAACTATGGTGCAATGTTTGCCCAATAGCACTTTCGCTAAATAATTCTAGCAACCTTTTGTATCACAGTTTTCTCATAAATATAAAGATTTACATAGCATACAAACAAAAAAAGCACCAAAATACCATTGAAAATATATTTAACCAGTTCGCGCCGGATGACGTATATAAACGCAAAAAATTCCCAACGGATGACGCATAAACACGCCAAGTTCAAGTTCGGAAATGTATGTCAGCAGCGCGCAAGGCCGGAAATGCGTGGGTGTGCTTCCCGGCACTATCAGCCTGAACACGCTTCGGATTTCGTTCAAAATAATCCCGCCCGTCGGCTCGGCGTTGTTAAAATAATCCCGGCACGAACTGGTTAAAGATAGGATACACTATTGGCAGATATTGAACAATTTGGGATTATTAAGAAATATCTTACTTTTTTCAAAGTAAATAATGATTCTAGGCATCCAGCCAAATGATTGCTCTAGATATCCTGTAATTTTACAATAAAACAATTTTTTTTTTTTAAATCAACGAACGGCAATCGCAAAAAAACACAACTACTGCCTAATGCCGTTTCTCTTGCTTTTTTTTTTACACCCATGATTGTAAAACTTAGGACAGGTCAGTTAAATGATATTTACTATAAAATACAACTCCCAAAACATTCAAGCAATACCAGTGGTTTATCCTACCTTTAAATGGGACACAAAGGTGCAATTTTTCCACTATTGCATTGAAACAAAAATTGCATGTGTCCTTTATCTTTTTGGGAGTAATTAAATTGCGAGAGACGAACAGGGGTGTATATATTTTATCCTGTAAGTTTTAGTTGCATTTTGTTTGAAACATGAAATTGTATTTCTTATAAGAATTGTATTGCAATCAAGTGTGAGAGTGTGCCTAGCAAAACAATAAAAGATGTGCTGTGTTCTGGCAATAATAAATGTTTTTATAGGGATGGTGACATCAACTTTTATGATTTTAAGGAAAAATGTATGAAATTTCTGGCAAGTGTGAAAAAGGCACATAGGCTTTATTTACTAATCGGCCATAATAAATTGAAAGCGAGGTAGAAATCTTCACTTTTGGAACTTTTGATTACAAATGAAGGCATGTACCAATCTTTTCTGATTTGTGATAAAAGCATACCTTAATGTTTTAAGCCACATTTTAACAACTATTGAAAGCGAGGGGAATGTAAAAATAGTCTGGCACCATCCCGTTCAACAAAATGGCTTCCTCGTAAATAATGTATATGACCGGGCTCCCCACCTTGGCCAGGCGATAGGCTAGAGCAACACATGCTGTAGTCTTTGCCATTGCCAAAGACCATTCGACAGTGCGCCTGCTAACGACACTCAATCAGCCCATTTTCGGAGTATTGACTGATGAACTGCATAATGTCCCCTCTGACGTCACGTGTTTACATCTGTATTCAAATGTGCCTGGCAATATGCGCACACATCGTGTTTTGCATAAAATGTGGTCGAGGAGTGACGCCACAGGTCAAACCACCTTTGAATTATGTGACCTCTGATGTCGCCTCTTAACTAAATTTATGTAAAACACGATGCGTGCGCATATTGACGGCACATTTGAATATAGATGTAAACAGGGGGCACATAGTCGGCCGTTTATGCAATTCATCATTCATCAATATCCCGAAACCTCAAACCTTAATTAATGGAGAAATAAGGTGTTATTCCTCCATGCTTGGACTCGAGCAAGAGTGAAGACCCGAACATTTCATGTTTTGGATTTTTTACTTGTCCCATTTTAAACATCAAATCTAAAGGAGAACATGATGTCTTACCATTCCCGAGGAAAGACGAAAATAACCCCCGTTGTTTACATCATGTACAATACATGTGCGTGTCACATAAATTACCCACCCACAATACAGCATGCAATGTTATGTAGTCTTGTTTGCAAGACGACCTAATCTATGGAACGCCAAAGAGGCATAAACCCCGTTCAACGCATCGATCGGTCTTTTACATCGACCGATCGGTCTTTTACATCGACCGATCGGTCTTTTACATCGACCGATCGGTCTTTTACATCGACCGATCGATTTTTTGCATCGACCGATCGGTCTTTTACATCGACCTATCGGTCTTTTACATCGACCTATCGGTCTTGTACATCGATCGATCGTTTTTTTACATCGACCGATCGGTCTTTCTACCGATCGGTCTTTTACATCGACCGATCGGTCTTTTACATCGACCGATCGGTCTTTCTACCGATCGGTCTTTTACATCGACCGATCGGTCTTTTACATCGACCGATCGGTCTTTCTACCGATCGGTCTTTTACATCGACCGATCGGTCTTTCTACCGATCGGTCTTTTACATCGACCGATCGGTCGTTGCCATCGACCGATCGATGAAAAAAAGAGGCATAAATCCGACCAACCTTGTTGACGTACGTGTACATGTACACAATCTTGGCCTATCTTTCATTGTGTATCTGAATAGTTAAAAAACCTACGGTTGTCGGGAATTTGCTTGCAAGACATGCAGTGCTCAAGGAGACCATTTCACGAGGGGACCGTGCAGTGGTCAGTCCATTTTCTTAACTGGTCGTTGATTGATAAATAGCATCAGCGGCCTTCTCCGACGACGCCAAAAGTGGTGGTCAACCCCCCCCCCCCTCCCTCCTCCCCCCTCCCCCTCCCCCCCCCCCCCCCCCCCCCGCCAGGCGTAACACAGACCATAATTATGCCAAATACACTAAAAGGGAAACTCTACCCTTTTTGGCAGTAAATATACAAACAAAAGGGGTTCTCCAAAATTTGTTATCATTTATTATTTCTGGTTTATTAAAAAAAAAAAATGTAGCAGCCAAAAGCGGAAATAAAATGGCTTAAATAAAACAGAGTAGTATTTTTTATGAAATTTAGTAAATCGTTTTGTTTAAGCCATTTTATTTCAGCTTTTGGCTGCGACATTTTTTTTTTTAAATAAACCAGAAATAATAAATGATAACACATTTTGGAGAACCCCTTTTGTTTGTATATTTACTGCCAAAAGGGTAGAGTTTCCCTTTCAGTGTATTTGGCATAATTATGGTCTGTGTTACGCCTGGCGGGGGGAGGGGGGGGGGGGGGGGGGGGGGGGGTTGACCACCACTTTTGGCGTCGTCGGAGAAGGCCGCTGAGGCTATTTATCAATCAACGACCAGTTAAGAAAATGGACTGACCACTGCACGGTCCCCTCGTGAAATGGTCTCCTTGAGCACTGCATGTCTTGCAAGCAAATTCCCGACAACCGTAGGTTTTTTAACTATTCAGATACACAATGAAAGATAGGCCAAGACCAAAAAAACTCGATTGAAAGTACTAAAACGTTAGGTTATAAATTAATTTAAAAACAAAGTAGCGTCTCAGCTAACACAATTTGTACACAAATATGCCAACTCTATTATTATGTACACGCGAAGTTTGATTGTACACGAACCACGATATACGTTGGGTTGCTCGGCTGCCGCGGGCTCGTGGCGACACTGTTTAATGTGCATTATTGACTCGGTAATTAACGAGCTACGTAGGCGTAGCGGGATTTAAGAGATATTCAATGTGTCAATGATAAAACCAAGGAAATAATGTAATGGATAGAACACGATATTGTGATGTGTGCGGATGGATATGGAAAACCATGGAGGAATAAGAACAGGTGAAGGAAGTGGGGGAGTTGGGGGGGGGGGGGGGGGGGGGTCATGTTTGAGTACCACCGTTTGTAACAAAAATCTGTAGGAATTAGGAACCACTGATTAAGGCTAACATAGGGCGGAGCACGTAAACAATTAGTTGAAAACAAAATGCTTAACAAGAATTTTATAGGAATATAATTATTTTGTTCCCAAAACTGTTCCACCTGGTCTAAACGGAGGGCACATGCATGCTAATATTAATTAGGCTTGGCTGTATATGTCAGGCAGGATGATTTTGTTAACTTCATGATAGTACACTGTTAGAAAAGTAGTGTTACCCCA
Source organism: Crossaster papposus (assembly GCA_037893245.1). Classification (NCBI taxonomy): domain Eukaryota; kingdom Metazoa; phylum Echinodermata; class Asteroidea; order Velatida; family Solasteridae; genus Crossaster; species Crossaster papposus. Next base: position 1,203,146 of record JBAIAA010000642.1, on the reverse strand, counting down.
ACACCGAAAAACAGTGTTCACTTCATTTGAACACTACTTTTCGGTATTCAAAACGGTGTTCACTTGATTGAACACCGTTTTCTGCTTTCAAAATGGTGTCCACCCAATTGAACACTATTTGTCGGTGTTCAAAATGGTGTTCACTTGATTGAACACCATTTTTTGGTGTTCAAAAATGGTGTCCACTAAATTCAACACTATCTTTCGGTGTTCAAAATAGTGTTGACTAAATTCAACACCACTCTTCGGTGTTGACCGTACTGAACACCATTAAATGTTCTCAATGAAATTGCTGAACACAATACATCGGTGTTGAGGCAGATGGGGTCAAGCTTGCAATGACCACGACATCAATTGGACTATGAATTGCCATACAAATGTGAATGAAGTCCATTTTACACTAACAAAGATTGATCCTGTTATAGTGTTGTCACTTAAATCATTCTAAATTGCGTGCCAATAAGTAAATTGGTACCGGTATTACAGTGTAGGATGATTACATTAGAAAGTGGAATTCATAGCCATTCCTAAAATATTTAACAAGTCAATCATGTACAAAATTTCTGGAAAATAACTAGCTACGTTGTTTTTATTTTACCCTGTCAAATTGCATGGCAGTAATCTGTCAGTGTATTCAGTCTTAAAGGAGTAGTGGTGACAAAATAAGATGGTGCTAATTATTGTACCGACTGTCTTGTTTTAGAATATCACTACTTTCCGGTGTTCACCAAATATTGGTGTCAATTTAACACTAGTATTTGGTATTGGCCCTACACTACTTTTCGGTGTTCATTCTGCACCGAATATTGGCGTTGGATCAATACTGTTTCTCGGTGTCGAGTAAGGATGTACACCGCCCAAGGGTGTTGAATAAACCCTAGTTTTCAGTGTCCAGGTGAGCTACACCGTTGTTCGGTGTTCACTTGACACTGATCATCAGTGTTCAAGCTACACTATTTAACGGTGTTCAAAAATGGACACTGTCCAGCGGTGATCACTCAACACCGATTATCGGTGTTCAGGGCCAACACCGAAAATTGGTGATGGCAACTAATGAACCCTGAAAAACGGTGTTCAGTGAACACTGTTTTTCGGTGTTGATATAACACCCCTTTTCTAACAGTGTATTTAATATCAATCAAATCATCTTTCTTTTGAGACATACAAATCCTACATCTTAAAAAAACCCAAAAAAACTCCCAAACTTAACGTCCCTGCCCGCAGGATCGTGGGGTCGTGTGGCGTGTGAATCGTAGGGTAAAGGTTTTTTTAGAAAGGGTTTAGGGTTTTTAAACTTAAAAAGTTTGTTTTTCTGTGGCAATTTTTTATGAAATTTAGTAAATCGTTTTGTTTAAGCCATTTTATTTCAGCTTTTGGCTGCGACAGTTTTTTTTTTTTAATAAACCAGAAATAATAAATGATAACAAACTTTGGAGAACCCCTTTTGTTTGTATATTTACTGCCAAAAAGGGTAGAGTTTCCCTTTCAGTGTATTTGGCATAATTATGGTCTGTGTTACGCCTGGCGGGGGGAGGGGGGGGGGGGGGGGGTTGACCACCACTTTTAGCGTCGTCGGAGAAGGCCGCTCATGCTATTTATCAATCAACGACCAGTTAAGAAAATGGACTGACCACTGCACGGTCCCCTCGTGAAATGGTCTCCTTGAGCACTGCATGTCTTGCAAGCAAATTCCCGACAACCGTAGGTTTTTTAACTATTCAGATACACAATGAAAGATAGGCCAAGATTGTGTACATGTACACGGCGTCAACAAGGTTGGTCGGATTTATGCCTCTTTGGCGCGGGGTACTTTTCATCGGTTTTTTTTCATCGGTCTTTTTTCATCGATCGGTCGATGGCAACGACCGATCGGTCGATGTAAAAGACCGATCGGTAGAAAGAAAGACCGATCGCTCGATGTAAAAGACCGATCGGTCGATGTAAAAGACCGATCGGTCGATGTAAAATACCGATTGGTCGATGTAAAAGACCGATCGGTAGAAATTAAGACCGATCGGTCGATGTAAAAGACCGATCGGTCGATGTAAAAGACCGATCGGTAGAAAGACCGATCGGTCGATGTAAAAGACCGATCGGTCGATGTAAAAGACCGATCGGTAGAAAGACCGATCGGTCGATGTAAAAGACCGATCGGTCGATGTAAAAGACCGATCGGTCGATGCAAAAGACCGATCGATGCGTTGAACGGGGTTTATGCCTCTTTGGCGTTCCATACTAATCGCGGTATGCAGCGCCCTCTAACGTACGCCGTAACACGCCAGACCTTGGATAAGATCGCTCGGGAAATCGAAAATTTCGAGCAGAGCTAGCTGTGTCGCATTCGCGCGTGACGTTGGGTGCATAATTACGTGACGTAACCAGGCGCGGATCCAGGATTGTTTTAGACGGGGGGCACACCCAAAACAGGAAAATCCGAACGCGAATTAAGCGCAAAGCCCTTAGAGAATATGCGAGAATATATATAAATGCAAAACAGTCGCCCAAACTCTGATGAGCTTTTGGACAATGTCCTAGCTTGGGTTGGACAAACCATACACTGTAGCATCATGGACAAACCATGGAGGAATAAGAGCTCATTCCTCCATGGACAAACCAACCAACTAACATTCTTACACAAGGTCATTAACAACATAAACATTCAACCAGATACACTGCAATAACAGGGTAATCAGCAGTGGAGGGGACATTACTGCCAATTCAATGACCACATGTCTACTAGGCGTGGGATTATTTCTCGAACCTTGATGATGCCAGGTAGTCTGAGTATCATACGTCATCATATATATCATACAGCAGATCCTCCGATCCCGTTCTCAATCCTCCCTTCCCTCTCAACCCCCCCCCCCCCCTTTTTCTCCCCCGACCCCACGTTTGTTAAACTCAGTTTACCCAGGGGGCGTGGGGGAACGGGCCCCACCCCCCCCCCCCCCGGATCCCATATCCACGCCTGGTGACAGAATAAACTTGACCATTAAGTCAGCGATTGTGCATGTTACGTCACGCAATGTATCTGCAACGTATTTGCATACTGGATACAACTACATCACTGGCCGCAGTTTTATTTACAGCCTTGACGTTCGAGTATTTTCGGGTTTTATGTTTGTCTTTACTACTATGCTTCGTGA